>NMUC01000024.1:0-315580 GCA_002319055.1 Knufia petricola | reverse complement strand
CGCGGCACAATCGTCCTGATCCACGGCTTCCCCGACCTCTCTTTCGGCTGGCGTTATCAGATCCCCCACCTGTCGTCCCTCGGCTTCGAAGTCATAGCGCCCGACTGCCTGGGCTATGGCCGCAGCGACAGCCCGCCCACCGCCAACATCGCGGCGTACACCTACCGGCGCATCGCAGACGACATTGAAGCGCTGTGCTCACAACTTGGGATCAGCAGCATCATCCTCGGCGGCCACGACTGGGGTGGCGCCATCGTCTACCGCGTGAGCCAGTTCAAGCGCCGCCTCGTCGCGGCCGTCTTCGTCATCTGCACGCCCTACGAGATGCCGCGCCCGCAGTACACGCCGTTGCGGCAGCTGGTCGCCAAGCAGATCCCCAATTTCGCGTACCAGCTGCACTTCACCAGCGGCGAGATCGAGGCGCACGTGCGCAGCGAGCGCGAGATCCGCGCCTTTCTGAATAGTCTCTACGGCGCGCGCGCCCTCAACGCCGACGGGTCGAGGGGCGAGTCCGCCTTCGATGCCAACGGCCGCGTGAACCTCGACTTACTCCCGCGCATGGGCAAGAGCAAGCTGCTCAGCGACGACGAAATGGACTACTACGTCGCCGAGTATGCGCGCCACGGCATCAATGGCCCGCTGAACTGGTACCGCAGCCGCGAGGCCGTGTATCTGGACGACCTGGATTTCTTCTTCGATGGGCCCACGACCGACGCGGATAAGTACAAGGATAGCGTTATTGGCGTCGAGCAGCCTTGTTTGTACGTCTTCGCGACGCGCGACATGGCGTTGCAGGATTGGATGACTAAGTCGATGGACAAGAGGATCCCGCGGTTGACCAGGCGTGATGTGCAGGCTAGTCATTGGGCGTTGTGGGAGAGGCCGGCCGAGGTTAATCGGCATATTGCGGAGTGGCTGGAGAAGGTCGTGGTGGTGGGGGAGAAGAGTAAGTTGTGAGAGGTGGGGGGAGGGGAGCGTGATTGTGGAAATGTTTGGGAACGGTCATGGACGGTTTTTCTGACGAACTATCCTCATTCCAAGAACCTCGAGACTTGCTGCTGTGTGGCGCATGTGCGTCCCATTACCCTGCTGGGGTCAAGCTCGAACAAAGGCCCTGTTGCAGGAATAGTGCCAGCATATGCAGCAGAAGCACGCGCAGTTCTCGAGCCACGTGCCTTCGTAGCCGCCTCGTAGTTGTGGCCGTGGTTGTGACCATGTTTTTCGCGGCAGTGATTGCGCTACCATTGGTGGAATCCGCTGAGTGGGCTCGTCGGTTCCGATTGAGTCGAAAGTACTAGGATTGCTACCAGCACAGTCCTCGGGCTGTCGCTGCGTTCGTAGAGGGTCTTTCGCTGGAGAAGTGGACCAGGGTACTCGCTCGTCCTGCATGTTGTGCTTGGCTGGAGCTGGGGCGGTGCGGTGATGGGGAGAACCTAAGTATAGGGAGGTGGATTGTGTGTTTGAGAAGATAGTTTAGGTTGATTTGGAGGATGATGTAGCGTAAACAATTTGGCATTGCTTGACGCGCAGGTCCTGTGGGGAGCTGGGAGTGTGTGAGTGCGTCTTCCACCCGGTTCAGGCTCGTGACGGCTGTGGACTGTGCCGTTGATTCAGGAGCGTGTTGGATGGCTGCGCCTCAGTTGCTGGTTGCTATCAACTGGTGAACACTCAGACACTCGATTCCTAGGTCGAATGAGCCCTGTGGCCGCATCCATGTTTCTCGCCCGCAAGTGGGTGATATCTATTACCAGGCTGGTGAGCTCGCAGTAGAGATGCAAGCGACCCGGCTTTAGTATCGTCTCTGCGACAAGCCGACCTATCCTACTTCATCGTAGCACATACACGTTCAGAGATAGCCGGGCGCAAGCTTTGTGTGCCGTCGCAGTGCCATAATCCTAGCAGAGGGGAATAGGCAAAGGTAACACCACTTCTGGGGGTCATATCGGCTTTCTGCCAGGTCCGGCGAATGTGTACCCGCGTGTACAAGCATCTTCCGTGGCTACTAATTCTTCTCTTGAAATCTGTTAACAGAGCACTGTGTATGTTGGGAACTGTTGTAAAATCTAGCTTCTAATTAATATGTTGTGCCTGAGCCATTCCGCGGCGTGCGGTCGCATTCATGGAAGGTGCTCTGCCGTTCCGCTGTGTCGCGCTTCGAGCGGGCGACTACTCTTCATACTAGGGGCTGTGATTACGTGATCGCATAACAGCGACACTCAGCGGACTCGAGTCGATAGATGCGGTCCAATCGATACCTCGTAGCCGTGTCATGCTTGCTCGAACATGTCTCGTTTCACACGCATCGCAGAAATGGGGTTGGTCACTGACGAGGATATTTTCAGCGAGCTCACATTGACTCGATTCATGTCAAGAGGCAACGTGCTAACGTCATGAAGGGTATCGACATGTTGATACTTTGGTCCAGTTGAGCTTACGAAGAGTTCACGTAGCTTACATAAGTAGACAGCTCTAGATCAGGCGTCCCGCTTATGTAAAGAAGATGAAAGCAGCCAATAGGATGGTATCTTCCCAGCTGCCAAGCAAACTATCTTGAAGCCTGCTCCCCTGTTGAGTCAGACACTCCTGTGTTCACTCTGCGATGCAGGCCATGCGACAGATATCACCGACTTCGATCCGAGATCCTTGACTACTTGCGAAGAGCTCAAGGCCATCGCGATCTCGCTTCGCATGTGAGAGACAATGACACCAAAAGACCCAGCAAGATGACCGAACCCATGAGAGAAGCAAGCGCAACCCCGACAAAAGCTGCCAAAGCATACTCGTGTATCCGATGCTTCGAGCGGAAGGTGAAGTGTGACCGCGAATCACCATGTTCGAATTGCAGCAAGTCGGGCATGGAATGTGTCTTTCGGGTTCCCCCAGCACCGAGGAGACGCAAGAAGCGGATGAAGGAAGACATCCTCAAGGCTCGGATAAGCCAATATGAGGAGATCTTGAAGTCTAAAGGGATTGATATCCACGAGGATGGTGTAAGACCGGAAGACTTACCAGAGGCTATTCCGCATGTCGGCAGCACTCTTACTGATGAAGGTTCATCGATGGCTGTTGTGCGAGCGAACGATAGCACGATGCCTCAACAGGCATTCATTGAAAGTCCTAAGCTCATCATCGATCAGGGTCGAACGCGTTTTGTCGAAAACTACTTGTGGACTAGCATGGCTGAGGGGTTCCAAAAGCCCAGCGAGACGATCGTTGAATCATCCGACGAGGATGATGCGGATATAGCCTTCGATGATGGTATTGACTACGTTCTCGGCACGACCCCAAGCTCGGCGAGTGTACGAGACCTCCATCCACTGCCTGAACAAGTCTCAACCCTGTGGCATATCTTTTTAGATAATGTCAACCCTTTGTCGAAGGTGATTCATGTGCCCTCTTTGGAACCTGCCATCACCAAGGCGAGTGTACATCTCGACAAACTTCCCAAGAACCTTGAGGCTTTGCTCTTCGCTATTTACAGCCTGGCAGTACTGTCACTGCAACCAGACGAATGCCATGCGATGCTGGGAGAAAGCAAAACAGTCCTTGTTGGCAGATACACCACTGGCACGAAGTGCGCATTGTCCAGAGCCAAGTTCTTAGGGACCTCAGACTTGACGGTCCTGCAAGCTTTTGTGCTCCACCTCCTCTGTATGCGTGATGTGTACGATTCAAAAACACTGTGGACTCTGTGTGGGGTAGCCAATCGGATCGCTGAAGGCATGGGTTGCCATCGTGATGGTACTGCACTTGGCCTTGGTCCCTTTGAAACAGAGTTACGGAGGCGTATCTGGTGGCAGTTGATGTCTCTAGATTTCAGAAGTGCGGAGCTGACAGGATCCGGGCACACCGGTAACATCGCTCAATCGAATACTCGTATACCCTCGAACATCAACGATGCCGATATGTGGCCTGGCATGCAAGAAGCCCCAGAATCTCAAGAACGAAACACGGAGATGATCTTCTGCCTGACGCGGTACGAGCTCGGTCAGTACTGGAAACGAAAGTTGCTCACTAAAGAGCCCACTGGTGATTTCGGCGCAATGTGGTCCAAGTATAGACAAAGTGCGTCGGTCGAAGAGAAAGAGAAGTACATTGAGGAGTTGGAGCAGACACTGGAGCACAAGTTCGTGCGCTTCTGCGATCCATCCGTGCCCGTGGAGTTCCTGGCAATACTCGTGACTCGCGCAGCCACGAATGGCATGCGGTTCATGACCCATCATCCGCGACGGTACGCCAAAGACGAGGATGTACCTGATAGTGAACGAAAGATCCTCTGGTCGCTTGCTTCAAAGCTCCTCGAGATCGACATTCTTCCCCATGCATCGAAGCCGATGAATCGTTTCAGGTGGCATTACGACTATCATTTTCAGTGGGGAGCTCTCATCTACATAATCACAGAGCTCAAGAGGGAGCCGCTTCACGAGCAAGCCGATCGTGGCTGGCAATTGGTTAGCGAAGTGTTCGCGTACCACCCTTCCATCATCACGCAGATCAAGAAAAGGATACATTTCGCTGTTGGCAACTTGTGCTTGGGAGCTTGGGCTGCTAGGGAGGAAACATGGTCGCAAAGGCCTTTTCCACTGCCACTGCATACTCCAGAATTTGTGCACCAGCTTCGTAAAGACCGAGAACAGAAGCGTGCTCCACCGGCACCGATGCCGCGTCACGAAGATTATTACTTTGGTCAGTCAAGTACGCAAGCAGACTTGCCGATAGTCTCAGCTACAAATCACTTAGCCATCGACGACGCTCAGCATCAAGTCAACGTACCCTTCGAGGTACATGTAATGCAAGGCCAGCAGCCAGTCTATGAGCAACAAGCGCAGCGAGATGAACTACCGCCTCAGCTGCAATTTCAACAGCAGAATCTGCATCAACCTCAAGTGTTCTGGTGGGATCCCTCCAGAGAAAATGCTCAATCAAATCGGGACTTTGATTTCAATTCTATCTGGTCAGACTTAGGTTCAGGAGCAAATGCGATGGACTGGACACAGTGGGATTTGCTGTTGAAAGATGATCGACCACCGTGATACAGCAATATCAAAGCAAAAGAACTCCACTCACCCCATCTCGAAATGGCTACAGCATCTCACCATCAACAATGCTCTACTTCGCTACTCAACAAATACCAGGAGACCCACTGAACGGACTGTGATTTTTGCGAACGGCGCTGTCGTGGCAGTGTCAGTTGTAGCTCACGATATTATCCCCTCACCAGCCCTACCGGCTGCTTGATGACCGCCTGGGAAGAGCCGTCTGCAAACTGACTGGTGTTACCGATCCAACATTGCCGCGCACCGGTTGCCTCAGCATACCGTTGTCTGCTACGTCGGTACAGAAGGGCGCTCGTACGTCGACGTCGACTCAGCAACGTCTACTCAGAAGATGAACGACAAAGAAAAGCGAGCTCAACACAGAAAACGGCGGTGGCCAAGCAGCACTCTCACTCAAGATGCCATTTCACAACTCATTGCCTTTTCGCTTGCTGCACATGTACAGAGCAGCAACCATCATCGTCTCGCTCGCCGATGGCTGATTTCAGCGACTAGACCCGGCGAAGTAAGCTCACTGTGAGAGCGACGAAGGCGCAGCCTGAGCCAGAGGTGAAAAGGCTCTTTTCCAACCGAAGCTGATAGCATTGAAGGCGAAATGCGCATTATCCTTTCTGTCGGTACTACAAAACGTCATATACCAAAGTACATCTTGGATCCAACCACGCCCTCGACTCCCTTCTACGAATTCCAGTCATCAGACCGCAGACGCTTACACCAGTCTTCTATACACACATTATATTCATACATACCACAGGAAATATCGATAATGGACCCAAACTCCGAAACGCAAACTACCGACGTCCACGACCGCGATCTTTCCATCGACAGTCATCCGCCGCCAGTGAGGTCGAAGCCATCTCGACCACGGAACGATCCAGTGCCGGCAGTACAAAGCGCCGTACAGCCACCAGGTGAGTCCGACCGAGTCATCGATGGAGCTGTTTTTGAGACTGAACAGCCGGGACCAATTCCGCAAATGATATATCAGGCGCCGCCATCGTTACCCGGGTTATCACCCCGTCTGCGTGGTGCGGATGAGGGTTTCTGTCGCTGTCTTTGCGCCCTGTTCATCTACTGCAACGAGTGATGTATAGGCCGGATTTGCTGTGATAGTTTCTACTAGTTGGAGCGGGGCGGAATGCACCATGTGGCAAGCAGCAGCACAGAGACAACATCAGTGGAGGAGCTGGAGCGGTCGTGAGTGTGACATTTTTGTGCCGGATTGGAGGTACCATGGACTCCCCATCTTCAGCATCGACTAAGACGGCTTTGTGCGCGGAGAGATGAGCCGCTGTATAGTAGCCAACGGCATCTGAAATAAATCGATGTGCTCTAATCTGGTTTCGGAACAATGCATTGAGGACGCCTTCAAGCCACGACTTTCATCCAATATGCGCAAGGCGACCAAATGCTCGGCTCCAGCGCTCGCAACGCTAACCCAATCACCCGGTAACCCTTTCCCTGGCTGGTCTCCATCCAATACCCAAACCCTCCATCAGCCTCCTCTCCCTATCCTCCCAACCATCACCATCATCCAATACTTCGCCCTCGTTCTGCTTTCCATTTATCTTGATGGTTCTTGGACTCTCAAAGTCCAGCACAGCGCCATTCGCTCGATCCCTAACACCGCTGCTGTCATACTTCCACCCCTTCTCCTTGCGACACCACCTCCGAATGTCGCGCTCGTTCGTCGTGGCTCCGCTCCATCCAAGCACAGCGGCACCGACCGTCCGCCAAGGACTCACGATGATGTCGACTCGTCTGTGTATGTTTGGGTTCCTTTCGTGTTTGTCCCTATCGAATTCTGGATCCTGCCAAACGCAGAGCGCTTTGTCTAGCGTGTCGAACCCGTGTCCGGTATGCTCACCCTTGTACGGCAATGTCTGCTGGTCGCGGTCGCTGTTCGTGGTATGTAGAGTCAGAGTATGTGTGATGTACTCTTCTTCCTCGAGACTCTTGACCACGTCGACAACCAGGTCTTTGGTGTACTCCTCATCACGATGGGAGAGAATGACATCTACGTCGCCGCACTCAGTCTTGCCTCGCCTGTACCCACCGACGATAACACAGACCATATCCCGAGGGTCCCAACTTGCGTCCCCGTGGCCGTCGTCGGGCTTGGTCCAATTGCCCCTGTAACCGTTCTCCTTGTTACTCCACCACTCCTCCGGTATCTTCCTGCTCAACCTCGCATGCCGAAGTATGACATCCGATATCTCCTCCACCTCCTTCCGCGGTATCTTAACTAGAAACTCGTCGTAGAACTTCACACCGATCTGCTGTACACGGTTCAGCGCTCCGCTATGCCAACCATATTCGATGACATCATCGAGATCCCTCCATCCACGCTCGAAGTAGAACTTCCGTGCTGTATCTGCGCCAACGCCCCAGATATTCCAGAACAGCTTCAGAACCTTCAAGTCTTCGTCCTTGTCGAGTGCATCTGTCACTCTGAGACGACGTTCGGAGTCCGGTGCGTCTGGATCCGCGGACGTGAACCACTCGATCCACAGCTTTGCGATTTTCTCGCTGCAGCCGGGGAGCCGGGTGATTTCGGATGGGACTGTGATCTTGTGCGGATATGCGGAGAGAGCAGCGATCGAGGTGGAGTATGCGCGCACCCCGATTTCGTCGAGCGTCAGGAGGCGTGCTTCTTTGATTCTGTCCAGGTGTGCGATGAAGGCTCGGTTGGGTGGATTTGCGAAGGTGGATCTTGTGCACGCGTAGTTAGCGCGTGGGGGACCCTGGAGCATCCAGTCTGGGGGAGGTGGAAGGGAGCCTGGCTTGCTTGGGTCTAGAAAGTCATGCTCGGAGGTCGTCGTTCGATGAAGAGTAGGATGATTTATTGAGAGCGTCGTTCTGTGGCTGTGTTTTTTGTCGCGGAAGCGTCGAGGAGAGTGGTCGACGATGGGTAAAGGCTGGCTGTCGCCGTTCAGCTTTGTCCCGTCGAGAATCGATGTGAGGGACGATTCGCCTCGTTTCAGCGATGAAGAGGCTTGTGGGGACGATGATGGACCCAGGTCATCAGGGATGGCTTTGATATAAGTGATTTCCTGCGTCGGAGCGGAGGGTTGTGTCGGCACTTGAGGTGTCTCAACAATCCGCCCTGAATAGACGAGATATGGGTCTGGTGGTAAGAATACTCCAGCTTCGAGACTCTTAGTCAACCATTGGAGCTTGAGTACCACCACATGGTCCTCCAAGCCGAGGAGCGCGTCAGATGTAGTTCGTGCTTGCTCTGTTCCATCATGGTCGTCGTGGTCCTGTTCGCTTTCCGTCTCGGAACCAGACAATGACTGTTTTCTCGCGTGCGGATCCAGCTTCAGCTTCTTCCTCGGGGGCTGCTGCGGCAGTGAGCTTTCCTCGGTCCATAAGCCGCGACTCCTCAACTCGAAAGCGGCACGTTTCTTCTGACTCACGCGGCCAACGAAAATGCGCGCTTCACGTGGTGAGTATGTCAGTCGCCCTCCAGCCTCGTAAATAGCGTCTTCAGCTTCATGCATGTCATCGGCCGGAAGATTTGCCTGTAAGATGAATATTGGCGGTAAGGATGAGAAATCAAGTCGAGTTGGTACATCCATATTCAAAAGCTTAGCAGTGACAATTCCAATGCTAGAGTCTCCCAAGGTCGAAGGTCCCTGCTAAGGCAGGTTCTCGGTCGTTCTGAATAATATACACGTCAACTTTGATTGCAGTCATGGCAGTGCGCTTCATCCGACTCCATCTGCATCAAGACTTCTGTCGACCAAAAGACTCTCCGGCTCGTAAACACGCATCGTTGACTCAGTGCAGAGTAGCCCTCAGCGCAAGATAGCAAGAAGCCAGGACCCAGTGACGACAGACGAACAGACGAGTGCAAACGAACACGGTTGCGGCGGAATATTTATCCGATACACATTCTAAGTGATGAGCTGAATCTATTCAGTGTCTGATGAGTGACAAGAAGCCTGGAACCTACAGCATGAGAACAAAATGATGTTATACGAGGCGTTGAGATAGACTGGACCGCTCCCACAGCTTCGAAGGACCGGCCCACAAAAGCATTATCAATACTCAAGGTATCCATTACTGGTGATAATTGCTTCGTCCGTCAATGGAGAGGCGAAGCGATAAGGCAGGAGAGAGATCACTCTTTCGAGTCTTGCAATGAATCAGGTCTTGGAATCCGAACGCCTGAAATATGTGATGTGCAGTGCAGCTAGCGAATACTTCATTTGCTGCTCGTATGACAACACGAACGCCAGGCGCTGTGATCTAGATATGCTGCTACCTAGGACCGCTGCTTGCAGGCTCGGACCTTGAAGCAAAGTTCCACTGGAACACCACACCAAGTCTACACAGGCACATATGTCACGTTGACGCAGTATCCATTCTCGTCAACCTCAAGTCCCAATTGCGGATTAAGTTCGACAGTCGCATTGAGGCAGATTACGCTCGGTTCGAGTCTGTTCTGCGGTGAGAGCTGGATATTTTCGAAACTGAAGTCTGAGCAAGACGTGTTCGTGTTACATTCAACAATGATGGCCTCGTGGTGCTTGAGGTTTGGAAGGCCGGCATCGTACCAGCATGGCTGCGGCATGGTTAGCATACGGTTCATAGACTGGAAAAGCTCGCAAGGCTGGTCAACAAGACTCACATCAGTAACGCAAGACCCATCACCTGGCATGTAAGAGTTGATCGTGCCAGTGAAATTCGTCCAATTGAAGTTCTCCATGATCACACTGGAGTTGTTCGGTCTAACCGTCGTGCTCCCGGTCTCGATCTGTGTCTGCGCGGAGCCCTGATTGAAGTACGATTGTGTCACGAAAATTGGGAAAGTGACGTTGTAAGTACGAATGTTCTTCCATGTGATGTTCCTGGCGAGTCCCTGCCCGCCAATCCAAGACTTGAAGCGTGCGGCATACACCGCATCAATGACCGTGACATCGTCAAAGGTGATGTTCTCTACCGCCGCAAACTTGGACTGATCCTGGCCAAGACTGCCGATACTTAGACCGTGGGTGGCATAGCCTATCGTGCCGCCTTTGAACATAACATTGTAAGAGCCTGACTGGACTGCTATAGCGTCGTCACCGTTGAAGATTGTGCTGTCGAGGATGGAGATGTTGTTGCCTTTGACGTCGAAGCCATCGGTGTTGAAAGGAAATGCAGAAGAATTACTGAAGACGTCGATGAAAGTATTGGTGATGGTGATATTGTCGCCGTTGACCACGACGCCCCACGCGATGGTATTGTGTATCTTCATGTTTTGCATGGCTGCATTGTTGGTGTTGTAGTTCATGAGATGAGGCCGAGCGGCTGCTCCTGTGCCATTGGGAGGGTTGGTGTCCCACCAGGCCTGGCCGTAGCATTCGATCCAGCCATTTGAGATGTTGTTGCTACCTATCCAGTTGATGCTCTCTCCTTCCAGGTTAAACCAGTAAAGCGCTGTGGCGTTCGTGTTCGCTGATACATTAACGATGGATCTGGATTAGATGATCAGCGAGCGCAACATGTCTTGTGTGCCGGACCTACTGCATATGCGTAATGTTCTGAGACAGATGAAGATTACCTTGCATGTTGATGGTCACATTTGACAGGTTGCTGGCGTTGACAGGGTTGAAAACGTTGTAATCGATACCTTCAGAGAAGGTGATCACTGAATCCTCTGCACATTCCGCCAAAGCCCTCGCGATAGCTGGGGAGTCATCGGACTGGCCATTCGACGACTGCACGGTGCATTTTTTGGCGTCCACTGCACCTCGTACCGCCAGCAGAGTGGCAATGGTCAAGCAAATTTTCATGGTGACCGTTACTTGAACAAGAATGAGCAATCCGGTGCGAACGGAATGAACATGTCGAGAGCTGCCGACAATATCTTATATCCAAGTGAAGCTCAATCCCCAACAACTTGAGACCATGGTGATCAGTGACAACGAACCTTGGGTTCATGTCCGGGATGAACGCCGTCGTCCTCGAGAGGCTGAGGGACTGTTTCTCCACAACTCAAGCTTATGGATCATTGCCAAGTGAGCTTGGATGGTTACTTGTGCATGAGAAACTCGCTATCCCACTGGAAGCACCTGGATGCACAGGAGTCGGGGGGTCGGTGCGTATGCGCCTGCAGATCGATGGTGGAAACGCAGTGCAGAGTCTGGGGTAGGTCCAAGCTGACACCCCGCATTTCGGACTGAGGTCGTCAGGCGGAGAAAAGGCACGCTTGTAACCTAATGGCCACGTGTATGGGCTTGGAGATGCAGCATCGCCATCAATTATCCTGCGCTTCCAGGTGATAGTAGTTTTGTCGCGTGCATCCTGGTTCGATAGAGCTCTTTCGTGCTTGCAGCCCCAACCCCGCTCTTATGCTGATCTGGATGGAAGACCTATACAATACAAATGCTTACTGTGGCGACATTTCCGCTAGCTTGGCCTGCTTGAAGCTGGAAGTCAGGCAGGTATAGGCAATAGCTGAGACTTTATCTCGTAGCATGTCTCGACACCATTTTCGAAGCGTTACAGCCATGTATCGATCCGGATCACTGCTTGGAAATCAGCCTAAGAGTCTTGATCGAGGTAATGCCATTCTTCGTGTTGTGAAGTGACTGGCGAACAGCTGGAAGGACGCGGTTCGTGGTGAAAATCTCGCGTTAGCGTTACCCAACACCATGGCTGCAAGCCCTGCAGAAGCAATATGCGCCTCTGCGTCAAGCAAGCCTTTATGATTGACTACTGTATGGGCGTATCAAATCGGAGTTTAGTGGCGTCCTAGCTGACAGACACCTCGGATGTGCAGCATACAGAAGCAAACATGAGCGGAACCGTCCAGTCAATGGAGCAATCGATCAAGTTAGCCATGCACATCAAAGGCTTGTGGGAAGACCTCGGAGGCAGGATATTACATGATTGTTGACGGCAGACCGCGAGGGGAAGTTGTGAGGCTGCGATCTATGCCTGAGTAATGTTGGGTCGCTTGGCTGTGCCTCACGAGCCTCGCTCCGATGTACACAGGCGCTGGATTCTTCATATCGAGCACAACCTGATCTCCAGTACATCTGAAGTGATAGGGACGCCACGGGTGCTGTATTAGCTGGTATCACAAGGGTCTTCACACCCAAGCTTCGCCTTGGAAGCCTCTATTGTCTTTTGTTGTCTTCATCTGGAATGCGAGGACTAGGAACCCCTGAATGTGTCCCTCGGGGCACTGATTCGACTCGGAACTCGGTCGTGCTCAAGATTGCGTCAGTACTCATCAAGCTCGTACCATCGGGCATGGAATTCGGTGTCAGACTGTCTTCTCTGCTATGCCGAATCCTATCTTTTGACATGTAATGGAGACCAATATCTCTCCGTGCTTTGTGGCCAGGCCGCTTGGGGTCGCTTCCATTAGTGTATCCGTCGTCTCCCGTGGGTGAATTGCCGGACTTTCGTAGGTATTTATCGAAAATCAGCTTGCAGCCGGGAATTGACAAGGAGATCAACGTGAAGCTTATCTCAGCAACCTCGATCGCCAGTAACGGATTGTACTGCCAGGATTGATCCGCGAGCCATTGGCCTTGTATGACTAGTATGAGTCGAGCAATGGAGATACCGATAACCCTGCCATGAATGAGTACTGAGTTCGCAGATTTGAGCAAATAGCAACATACAAGACTCCGGGACACAAGATGCATGCTAGCTGGATTTTCCGCTTTCGTGGCAATTGAAGCCGCCAGACCATGACTGCTGGTATTCCATAGAGTAGCAAGTCGTTGCAGAGCGAGATGGCCGAGTTTACACTGTACACAAGTCCCCATGGAAGGCACTCATATTCATTGGCGGCTGGCAACTGCCAACTGTACGGCCAGAGCCCGGTGACAGGAAGACAATGGAAGACCAACAGAAACAGTTGTGGTAGGTAGCTTACGATAATGAATATTGCGATAGTTTTGAGAGCAAGGATGTAGTTGTGATGCATCTTCACCAGGGCGGCATAGAGTGCGAGCCCAGATAATCGGCAGACTAGGAGTGAAGCGGTGTAAATGATATGCGCGGCAAAATCGTATATCTCGCTGGCCTCGAGGACGTCGCGTGGCATGACATATTGAACGTACGCATAATGTCGCCCGGATCCTATGAGGATGAGCTCATAGCACAAACCGACAAAGGGGACGAGAAGAGCCTGCAGATGAATGTGAGCGTGTGCGTTCAAACTCGAATGAGGACGCTGACCCATGCCAATACCGCCAGAGCGTCATCCAGGCCGAAGCGTTTGAGAATAGTGACTCGAGCCCAGCAACGACAACCTAGCACCACGGTAGCTAGAGCGAAGATGATACTAATCGCCACTATGGTTTCTGGGTCCCTAGTCTGATTTAGATACGTTGCTGATACGTCTGAAGGGACACGTCCGTCGATGATGGCGGCCTCAACGTCTGCACTGGACATCCTGTCAAAATCATGGGGTGGTGCGTACGAATACGTTCCGTTGTCGTGTATCATTCCAACTTCAAGCCTTCAGCGTTAACTAAGTACGGCGGCAGCGAGCAGACCTGAAGACACGGGCGCAATTGATGGAAACATCCTGGTTGGATCGTAAGCAGGATCTATCCACCAAGGCCTCAAACTTTATGATGGCGTTCTATCTTCGCCCAATAGCATGGTATACTTTTTTTTTGACTTTGTGCTGGGTTCTTATTGAGAACTTTGTTCTTCAGAAATCGCATGACTTCACTTATGTCATTTTGTAACAGATCAGGCATGGTAAAGGCTTGGAGTTGCAGAAAGGGCATGCCTCGGCCAAGTACAGGTTGTCAGATACCAATTGATGCGCATGACCAGGTAATCCAAGGTAAGTGGCGTGGCGGTCCAAATACGCGAGATCGACCCGAGCTCATCGCGGATCATCGCCTATCGAAGATCTCTAAGCTCCTTAGGCGAGGATGACAACGGCAGACCCTCATTCGCACCGTCTCGTCATGCACGTCGAAGATTCTGCGGCCCGCATCCTTGAACAATATACCTGAATTGACCAGGTATAGCTAGCTTTTATTTTGCTTGCATGAACAAAATGTTATTCCTCACGCGTAGATAGCTAGAATTTCGTCCATACATTTGGCAGCCCCGAGCGCTGTTAATTCATGATAAATCGTCCACTTGGCTAGCATGTTCACCTTAACCTTTCTAGCTTGCTTGTCGAGCTTCATATTGAGCTCTTGTGCTCAGCAGATATTTACAGCGAACACCAATGAGTCGATCTTCCCTCTGCTGCAAAATGCTGGCACGCCCGACCTCTTCGCCATGCCGAAGTGCGGCGCATTCAAGCTTGAAGAGGCTACCATTGATGATATGCAAGATGCAATGTCAAATGGGACACTGACCTCGGTACAGCTGTGTCTATGCTACTTACAGAGGACCTTCCAAACACAAGGCTATATCAAGTAAGCATCCTCGCTTAACGTGTCTTGGTGCAGTATAGCGCTAACGATCACAGCTCGGTCTTGGAGCTCAACCCTGAGGTACTATCCATCGCCGCTCAGCTTGATGCAGAGCGCTATGCGGGCAAGGTACGCTCGCCTCTCCACGGCATACCCTTCACGATGAAGGACAACATTGGCATCAAGGATAACATGGAGACCACTGCTGGCAGCTGGGCACTCATCGGTAGCATCATCCCGCGTGATGCTCACGTGGTCTCACAGCTCAAGGCTGCTGGCGCTGTACCCTTCGGTAAGGCCGCCCTCAGCGAGTGGGCTGATATGCGCAGCAACAACTATTCAGAAGGGTATTCGGCGCGTGGTGGACAAGTGAGAAGCGCTTACAACTTCACCGTAAATCCAGGCGGAAGCAGTTCTGGGAGCGCCGTTGGTGTTGCCGCAAACGCGATTGCTGTGAGCATTGGCACAGAGACGGACGGTAGTGGTAAGGCGCAATCGACCTGCCTGGTGTACGGGGCTGACTTTGGCGTTGTAGTGATCAACCCTGCAGAGAGAAACGCTCTTGTTGGTTTCAAGCCCAGCGTGGGCTTGACTTCTCGGGCGGGGTAAGCTCGTCTTCATACCAGCTAGAGATCAATCCTCAAGCTAATACACTGTACAGAGTCATTCCCGAATCGGAACATCAGGACTCGGTCGGTTCATTTGGTCGGACAGTCCGAGACGCTGTCTATGTGCTAGACGGTATGTACGGCATAGATCCTCGAGACAACTACACGCTCGCTCAGCAGGGGCACACGCCAGTTCCTGGCAACTACTCACAATTCATTACCGACAAATCCGCATTGCAAAACGCAACGTTTGGCCTGCCCTGGCTCTCCTTCTGGCAGTATGCCGACGAGGAACAATTAGCGGTCCTAACCTCAATCATCCAACTAATCCAATCCGCCGGTGCAACGGTGATCAACGGCACCGAGATCCTCGATTACCAAACCATTGTCAGCCCAGACTACTGGAACTGGGATCTCGGGACGACCCGCGGCTACCCGAACGAGTCAGAATACACGGTAGTCAAAGTCGACTTCTACAACAACATCGCCACGTACCTCTCGGAAGTCACCAACACGAACATCAAGGATCTGCAAGACATCGTCGATTACAACTACGACAACGACGGCACAGAAGGCGGCCACCCATACCCGAATGGCGGACCCCCGCAGTTCTGGTCGGGCCAGGACGGTTTCCTCGCATCGCTCGCGACCGGGGGGATCCGCAACGAGACGTATTACCAAGCCCTCAACTTCACACAGAGCAAATGCAAGAACGGCATCGACTACGCCTTGACGCACTACAGCGGCGGCAAGCAACTCTCGGGCCTGCTCGTGCCGCCTGATGTCGGGCAGTCCTATCAGATTGCCGCCCAGGCGCAGTACCCTGTGATCACACTGCCTGCGGGCAACAGGGAGAACGGCATGGGCTTTGGTCTTGCTATCATGCAGACGATGTGGGGTGAGGCTGAACTCGTCAGATGGGGCAGCGCAATAGAGGACTTGATGAAGAGTCCGGAGGGTGTGGCGCTTGGTGTTGGCCGGCAGCTGCCGAAGTGGAATGACTATCTGGTCAGGAATCTGGTGCCGCTGGCTTCATAGATCAGATGCTCTTTCGCCCCAGGAGCTTTCTAGTTCAGCGTCGCGTCTTTTGGTCTTACTTATTGGACTGCGGTGCGAGGTTGACTTGAGACTCGATATCCAACATTCGAGCCAGTAAGAGACCTCTTATCCAACTTGGCGTGCCTTGACCCCGGTCCCGTGCTCTTGTCGCGAGGACGGCAATCACTGGAATGTGTCCACGATATCAGTCAAAACAGCCTGAGTCCATGTGGAGGGCAGCTAAGTCATAAGTCACTTGAGTTAGGACTGCTCTGCTGTAAGCGAGCTCAACGCCAACATGGTCTCCATTCCTGATAAACCAGAACCCAGTGATCTAAGTGGCTGCATATGCAGATAGTTGTAATGATTGTGAATTTGGATCTTATGTCCGTCCCAAGCCTAGGAGCGGCTTCTGCTGAGAAGGCTACAGTCAGTGGCAAGCTAACTTGTAGTCATCTAGAAAGTTCCTTTCGGAGGCTCGCTCTATCAATCATTCCTCATCGTATATACTGCCGTTGCTCACGAAACTTGGTTCGACGATTGGATCATATTCCTGACAAACAGCCTCCGGAAAGACAGGGCAACTAGGCTATTGCGATGTCAGTATTCGATCTATAAAAACTTACTAGTGCCCATACTTACCTCAGTACACATAGCTTGGAGGGCAGGCGGTGCCCACTTGGGCACACTCATTACCGGTGAGCAACGGTGACTGAATAGCCACTCGAGCACTCCCGCAATATATCACTGAGCCTGTTCGTCGAAACCGAGAGACGCACCAGAAGCAACGAATTGTGCATTGGTATACTGTTGCTCGAGATCGGAAATGGTCATGTACTTGTGGACGTGGTACATGTTAGTGCTGCCGCTGTAGTGGTCGACTGAATTCCCGTGTATCGAGCATCCCAGTAGGTAGGCGAAATATTAATGGAGGTGCGTAATGAAGCGACTGTGGACTTGTGAGTGTTTGCAGCTAAAGAGTTGGATGATGTGAGGGAAAGATTGCCTACAATTGGTTGCTTGACTGATCGAAAGCTGCCAGATTTTGCCGTAAGGCTTCTGGACCTCCGCCGTCTAGCCAGTTAACTGCAACACCATGGCCAAGATCGACTTCGAGATTTGAGCTAGCCAATTCACCATTGAAGTAGGGCATTTGGTTGATTGGTTGTCCCTGCCAGACACTGGGCCAGATGACGCCCGGAACAGAAATGCCTATGTTCGGGGTAGTGTAATTGCCGACCATGCCTGTGTTCACGAATATAGTCATCAGGAGAGCTTGGTTAGCGAGAGTGTTTTCACCGAAGAGGCTGATGGTGTACTTGTCGCAGATGGATTGGACGCCCACGTCTGTTTGATATTCTGGTTGTCCGGACGATTGTCCTTCTGTGCTGGGTTGCTCTTGTTCCCGTGCGAAAGCAATGTTTGACAATGCAAACACCGCTAGGAGTGCGAACCTCAAGCTTCCTCTGACCTGCACCATGGTGTATGAATTACATCTCATCTCTTGATGCCTAGGCGCGGTATATTAATATATACTTGCATCTCGACCGTCTTTCTGGATGCTACGGATAAGCATGGCCTGCTCACGACTGCGAAATTGAGCCGTTTGGTGGGTCATTTCAGCTTTTGGTTCACAATATCCCTGTCACCCATGGCTCGTACCTGTAAATAGTAGAGGTTGTTAGGAGGTGGTCCCCATGAGGCCAATGCAGATCACTACATTCATCAGTAGAGCAAGCTGACCTGCATTCGCGGACACTGTATCCGAACACCTTTTCATTCCTCGCACGATATGCGAGGGGTTGTTAGGTAAGTTCACGGACCTCCGACCGTGTTGACTGCAGCTATCCGTAGAGAGGCTCGAGAAGTTCGGGAAGCTTGAACAGCTCTTATACTGGCAGCACGTGATGCATTTCATGTCACAACATGAATAATGACGGCAGTCCACGAGTCTGTCACGATCTAGCCCCTGCCAAGTTGTTATGCACTCTTTCAAGCTTGATGTAGCTTACACCCCTTATCGATATGCCGCCATGACTATCACGCGCGGAGTAGATCGGCAGTGCGCTCAGACGAGGCAGATACCCATAGTCTCCGTTCAGCTGATATTACAGTACCTATGTTTCTTTCGCGTCCCGGTATTGTCTAAATGCTCTGGTATGACTGTGGACGAAACAGCAATGACTCTACGGTACTGACAGTTTTCGTCTTAAAGCTTGAACCTGGAGATGCTCTGCACACTATTCAACCAACAAAAACCAACTCGCCATCCTCATTCCTGATCCGCTCATCCAATACAAGTCTGTTGCTACTCCATCCTCCTCTGCCATCTCCCAATTCTGCCTCAAGCACCGTCCCATTCGCGCTAAGTTTTACGTTCCGCGCACTGGCAAATGCATTGCCACCTCTCGCCCACTTCAGCCGTCCCCACTCATTGGCCAGGTAATCGTTGAGCTTGATGGACGACAGCTTCTCCTTCCCACGACTGTCACGGCATAGCGCGATCAGATCATAGTCCCTGTCAAGCGTTATGTTCGATGCAGTAGCCGAAAAGTTTCCAGCATAGCTACCTCCACGCCCACGACCGGAGTGCCGGTCATGACCCGCCGTATAGGCGCCAGCAGCCCCGACAACAGCGTACTTGTCCTTCCGGTGCCTTCTGTGCTTTTTCTCCTTGCCACTGTCAGAGTCGGAACTTGAGGAGCTCGAGCTCGAGCTGGAACTTGAACTACGCGAGCCCCGCCTTCGTCGGCCGTGTCCGTCGCTGTGTCCGTCCCCATGGTGCTTCCTGTGCTTCCTATGTTTCTTCTTCTTCTTGTCTTTCACGGCGTCTTCGAGCTTGTGGCCTGCGTAGGCGCCACCTACTGCACCGATAATCCCGTGGCCCATCTGGTGGCCGCCGTATGCGCCTACTGCGCCGCCTGCGAGCGCACCGAGAAGTCCACGTTCACCTCCCGCGGGTAGCGTCTCGCCAGAGACGGGGCCTGTTGACGGGAGGCTTGGGTCTGCTCTGATCTCCTGGGCCGGAATAGCAAGGGGTGCTTGACCGTATTGGTCTTGATGCTGGCTGTATTGGTCATAGCCCTGCTGGCGCGAGCTGTCGTAGGCAGTTGCATATTGTTCGTGTGAAGCAGGCTGCTGGTAATGGTCATATCCTTGTTGAGGGGGAGGGTACGAGGTATCATGGGTGGGCGGTGGATACTGCTGCTGTTGGTAACCGTTGTAAGATTGACTGTCGTATTGGCTATATTGCTGGTTCTGATAGCTGTACGACTGGTATTGCTGCGAGTCACACGTTGGTCGCTGAGCACTACCAGTGTGGCCGTAATATGGTTGCGGTGTACCACTTTCGGCATAGCCATATGGATTTGATCTCTCTTGTGCTTGGTACGGGTCGCTAGCAGGAGTTCCATAGTACTGTTCCGGCTGCCCCTTTTGGTAATCATCTTGCGGTGGATAATTGTATTGCTGACCACCTTGGTGGGGCTGGTCGCTGTTGTAGTAACCTTGCGCAGACATGGTGCGCTTAAAATAGGTACGTGCTGACGGTACTAATAATTCGACAAGACTGGCTTGTGAACTTGAGGCGTTCATGTAATCCTTGGAGAAGTCAAGTCCTTATATGACTTGTAACAATGGTAGATGCCTGGGTGATAAGTGGGGGCGTTTAGGGCTGATCTAGCACGAAAGCTTAGCGCTTCCTTATTACGCATGTCACCCCTGGTTGGCTCAAACACTGAGACACAGCCCTAATCGGCTGTGGTAGCCGAACCCACGAAGCGAATTAAGAGGGTCAGGTCGCATGTGGGTTCGAGCTGAAACTATACAGATAGCAGAAGTACAAGCAAGATTGAAGTGGAGACAGTCCTATCAACACGGCCGTCCCTGGGCCGATCAGTCAAGGCACTGGGTGATCAGGGGGTGGAACTTTCGCTCGCTAGGCAGAAGACAAGGCAGACACTGGTAGAAGCTTGCCGACGGTAGAGACAAAAGGCTAAGAATGACTTCAAACAGGATTTCACACTGTACTTGAGTACAGGCTGTCATCTTGTCTCTGTGAGTTATGATTGGAGTGAGCTGTACGCACACATTATGGTATTCTATGTATATTGCCATGACAATGCCCACATCCTAACGCCTGTACACAGGATGAATTTTATAACAAAGCAAACAACATAGCAGTTACAACCGAAACTGCCACAACAGGACTAGTAGTTAGCCGGCGTCCAGCATTATCTTTGTCGTTCCCTTCGTTGTCGTCGTTGCCGTCGTCTCCTTCGGTGTCACTATTGTCGTCGTTGTCGCTGCCGCTGCCTCTACCAGAGCTAGCGTCCTGTTCAGGTTGGAAATCGGTAACGTTGGTCGGGACGCCGTCGTTGAACAGGACAGCATTGCCGCTTAGACTGCTAGGTGCGTTCGTGCTGCCGTCGACACAGAGCGAGAACACATCGGTGTCGTTCAAACCGAAAGCTTGTGCAGCGACCGTAGCCCAGAGGGTACTGACATCGTTGATATGCTGCGGTTGATACCACAGTCGGCAATCAGCTGCCTCATAAACGAACTGAAGTGGTGTGTATGTCGAGTCACCTTCAGCAATGTTGTTCTGCCAGTTGATGGTGAAATCGCTCAATCCTCCTAGACCGAGACCAGCGTTGGCACCTCTGAAGAAGATATATGTGCTGTCGTTTAAGGTGGGTCCGAGAATGCTCGATTCTTCGATGGAGCTAGCGATATCTTGTCGCCTAGTAAAGGAGGTTCCTTGCCAGGCGTAGTAGATGTCCGACGCAAGTAAAGCATACTGGTAGAGTTGGCTGCCTTTGACACCACCAATTGCCTGCATCGCACCTTTCTGGGGACGTCCACCCATCGCAACAGATTTGACCTTGCCTTGCCACTTCAAGAAATGCGCTAGAGCCGCGCAGGTCGAAGAACATCTACCATCGGAAAGGAGGATGATGTTCTCTGACATGAACGGTGATGGCTGCACGACAGTATTGTTACCATAACCAGATATAACTATATCCCCACTCGCCAGGTTGAAATCAGTGTCGTTGATGTCCCATCTGATCAGATTGGTGAAGCTGTCCTGTGATGTCTTGACCGGCCCATATAAATGATCCCAACTATTAAAGAGCTGACCACTGCTGTTCGCATAGGACTCGGCTGAATATTGTGTATAGTAGTCGTTGGCTTGAAGTAGAGTCAGGTTATTAGGGTATAGCTCTGCGAGCTCTGAAGTGAAATTTGTATAATAGCTGCCTAGGATGTCAAGACCTACAATGACCAGTCAGCTATTGCTTGCACATCCAAAGTGCGATTTTCACATACCGGATTGAGCTCGCAGATTCCCTGCGCCGTATGGAAATATGTCTGGAAACAGCTGCTTGAAAACCTCGTAGCCAAGACTGATGGTACCTCCAGGGTTACCTTGAACGTCAAGGACAAGGTGTCTCTTGCCTTCTTGACGACACTGATTCATGAAAGTTGTCAATGTAGACTGGAATTCCTCAGGATCCGTCTCAGACATTTGCTGGAGCACCAGAACAGCAGTATCCTCGAAACCCAGGCCTTCGAGAAAATAGCCAGAGAGCGTCAAATCGTCAGAAATGGCGACTGGCATTGGGTAACCAGGGATCTGCGTACCCTCTGGCCCACCAGGTGATGCTCTAGTTGCAGTTGGGCTCAGTGATCTGGTCTGCGTTATCTGTCGTTTTTCTTGTTGTTTCCGCTCTTTCTTCTGATGGAGCATCTCCTTCTTCTTGACTGGGTCTATTCGAACTCCATCGAGCGTGCCCGGATCATTGAGATTGTAGCCTTGAGCAGCTGCTTTGGACGTAGCATTGCAGTACAAGTTGTAGAAAGATCTGCCGTCTTTCAATCCTGCGTAGCCAAAAGGAGAGTTGTAGACAGCAACGTTCGGCGCCGACGCTGACGATCCATTGGCGAAAGAGATGGTGGTTTCCGCACCAGGATAGTATCGGTCGAACCCGAAGGCACCGATACTGGAGCTGCCGCCCGAGCCATCGTTCAATACATAGAACATTTGGTTGTATAGAGCGTCAGGGTCTTGAAACCCTCCGTAAGAGACATTCTGACCTTGCGTCTCTAAGAAGTCGGCAACATCCTGCCCGTTGACCTGGGTAACAGCAGAAGGAGCTTCACCTAGCTCTCCCGCATGAAACGCAGCAAATTCCTGATACAGATAGATCTCTGGTTCGGATACGCCGTCATTGGATACGGATATCAATGAGCCGATAAGTCTTTGATATACGAAGACTGAAAGACCATCAAATTGGAATGCCAGATGGCCGTCTTGCGCCTTGCCAAGAATTGCCGTAAAATTGCTCTCGAAATCGATCTCGCGTCTGATATCACCAGAATCAACTTGCTGTCTCAACTGTGATATTTCGTCGAAGAGGTCAACGCCTGCCAATGGATACTCGCCGGCGGACTAGCCAGATGGCCTACATCACTCTGGAATTCGAGAGCAGCGATGACGCCATCGATCAACCTCAGAGCATCTGCTTTGTCGATGGGTGCGGACCTGGCACATTCATTTGCAAGGCTGGCAGCAACGATCAAGGGTGCTAAAGAAGTTAGAACAAGCGTCAGTGGAATGATCGTGGATACGTACACCGATACTGATCGGCCAAAATACTGCTCACAGCGGCGCAAGCCTCACCAGTAGGCGCCGCGGAAGCTGTGAGCAGACTTGATATCGTCTGCGTGGCAGTACCAGTCACCTCGAGGCTGGTAGTTGCAGTCCTGATCTGCGCAGCGACCAGTGCTACAGCCGCAAGACCGACAGTTGTCGAGACCAGCTTCATCTTGACGGCTATGAGGGAACCCTGATCAACCGGATTGTATACAAACAACCAGGACGATGATGTGTTGACGAAGCGGAAGTGTTTGACCAGGCTAGGCAATGGCACTGACGCCTCCCAAGACTATGGCTCATCGTGACCCATAAACAGGAGTAGAGTCCCACCTTGCCCAGACCCCGGCCTCAAGCCAGATGCGACAATGAATGTCATTGGCGCATGTCGCATTGGCAGCGCGCAATCGAACGAATGAGAAACATCCTTGGCATGCAGCGGCCCCAAATGCTTTGAACGACAGAAGCCAAGCGGCTAGCAGCCGTCCCGGCACAGGCAGCTGGAACCACAGAAACTTTCCACTCTCAACGCATGGGAACGATCAAGCTCGAAAAGGCCAAAGAGGACTGTTTCGCCGGCTCACTCGTCAGGTAGTTGTAAGAAAGTACGTCAGCCGACTCAGACTAGCATGCATGATTATGCTTATTCTCAAATAAGCACGGCTTTCGCGATACTGGGAAACGAAGCAATGTCTTTTTGTGAGAGCTTGTCTTTATGCCAAGGTAACTCTGGAGATGGATTACGTGTCAATGTTGACTGACGGGTGTTACGGAGAACTACCTACAGCTCTGCCGCCGAGTGGCGAGCACTTTCGTAAATCCCATTCCCCACTGCTTCAGGTGCATCGAAGACCAGATCCTGCCATGATGGTGTTTGAGGATGGACGAATGGCCTTCTTGCCTTTGAAGCCCGACGACATACTTCGTCGGCCGGACGCAGCATACCGGAAAGAGAGGCAGTCAATACTCTATGCGAGTAAATTGCTGGTCCTGCCGTCTGGCGGCATAAGTCCGGCGGTGCAGTAGCGTTCGTCACCGTTCGGTCGGCTAGAGTGCCTTTCAGCCTCGTATAACAGCCTAACCCATACTGCATCATCAGACTGCGAACTCGAATAGCCCACCAACACTTGACCATCCAACCATGCTATAGGACAGGTAGCGTGTTTGTTGATCAGAGAAGCAGACGAGCTCGCGGGTCCGAAACCATCCATTACGGGGCTGGGTGTCGTATGAGAGGAGGGTATTTAGTTACCTCATCTCTTGTCGTCCTTGGATAATGAACGCATCCAGCCGACGCCTCTTTTTATGCTGCCAGCAAGGAGAATGAAGATGCCCAGCATGCCAGGCACCACACTCTCGACAATGTCTCTACCCCACAAGGGCATAGTAAGCAAGACAGACCACAACAGCAGCCTGCGCTGCGTTCTGGTCATCTTCTGATGTGTGGGTGTCTCACCGCCATCATCCTGCCGGTGCGACTGTTCATGTTCTTTCCTGGCATCTGTCTCGAATGCTGAATTGTGGTCTAGGGCTAAAGTGGAGATCTTTTTCCGAGTACTTCGCGCTCGTCGCCTTTTGGCGAACCAAGATTCTCTTCCGTTGTTGGGTGACTTGCGGGAGGAAGAAGGCATGGAGTCCTCTTGGAGAAACGAGGAGTGTCGGAGCTGCTGACATTGTGCCAGCACCGGAAGTCTTGTTTGCTGAGAGATGCTGAGAGCTGCCGTTCTGGCATTGACGAATAGGCCTCGTGGGGCCACTACCCTTGCAGACTGCATCATGGTGGGAAGATACAATATCTACGTCTCGGTGATTTAGGGTCGTCCGTGTTTGTGACTGTAATTACGGTGGTTGTGCCGATGCGATTGTGAGCTGTACGTGATATGGTGCAGAACAATTTGCGCAGGAACGTGTTGCTGGTCCTGATTGGTAGCGACTGCCCGCGTCGCCTGAGTGTACTCAACAATGAGGGTGGTTTGGTTTTGCCGTATAGTATTGACAGGCACTGCCGTTGCGCGTAGTAGCGGTCTCAACAAAGGAACTTGAAGTCAGAGACCAAAGGAGGGTATGGTCTTTGGGCTTTGGTCTTTGGTCTTTGATCTTTGTTCTCTGTTCTTTGTTCTGGGTGGTATGGTTCACGCAAGCTCCATGCCGAACAGTAAGGATGCAACTCCAGCAACTCCGTGAAATGCTCCAGACTCCAGCCCTGCCCACCCTTACGAGGGCAGCCACGCATACGAAGCTGAGGCTCTTCGCAACGAGCTGCAAATCATCTTCTCCTTGTCGCGATCGGCATCAAGCAGATCATTGGGGAGCCACACAAGGCATGTGCTCTGAGACCCACCGACGTCACACCGTCGGCTGCTGGGCACATGGCAACGAATCAACGTCCGAGTTCGGTGTCAAAACGGCGAAAAAGAGGCGAGCTGATTTCCGGACAAAAGTCGACTTTATATCCGGGACTTGGGGAGCAGCACGCGTGTGCCATGTGCTCGCCGATTCGTTCCCGAGCGGTGTTTGCAAAGGTTGTGGTCAGCTTGTAGGCTTCGAAACAGTGCAGGCCTATTTGTTGCGGTCGGCCAATTCTTCTTGGTCCTACACGTCCAACCTTCCCATCAATTTAGCCCAGTGTGAGTCCAATCAAGCGACGCCTGTTCGAGCGAAGTCAACCGGCCACTTTGACATTCCTGCTTAGGTTAGGTATGATAGCTTGCTAGAGGCACGTTTTCTTAGTGTCATTTAGAGATCCCACGAACAAGACCAGCTCTTCGAGCAGGTCATAGCAGAACTACTACTACTACACGACCTGGTCAAGGAAAATTGAACGTGCCTTATGCGGGACAGGCTGCGGCAGCGTGTTCTTCTGCAGAGACAGATGCTCGGTGTTTGGCACAGTACTGTAGTATGCTAACCGGGGAATAACTGGGTCCGACACCGTTCCAGGCTTTCTACTCCTAGGCCCGCTCACGAATCACTTTCAAAGTCATTTTGTGTGGTGCCCCTCCCAAAGTATCTGTCGATACATTATAGCTAAAACGCCTTACTACGCCAGGTTCTTCAAAACAGCGAAGTGTCCTCCTCATCCTGTTTTGCAGCCTTCTTTTCCGAAGCTTCGCCCTTCTCGATGAAACGTATAACGTCAATGATAAGCCCTGCAATCGTGCGCTGCTTACTGAAGATACTCCATAAATTCTCCCTTACCTGAACACTAAAGAGTCGGCCCATCAAAGCTTTTCTCTCTTGCTCATTTCCACCATATCTTCCGACATACCGTGCCAGATTGAACAACAGAAGCGCACTCATGAAGGGTATGCCGTTTGGGATTCCGCGCTCATCAGTACTGGTCAGATAGAAAGTGTGCTTGACCACCGTATCTTCTGTTGGCTTGATTTGCTCCCCTGCCAGCTTGTAGATCAGCTCCTTGTTTTGCTCGGAGTTCTCGGGCACATGCAATCGGAAATGCCGAGCCAATGCGCTGGGGGTATCGATAGTGTTGTTTTTTCGGCAATTGACCCATTTGCACTTGAACCCCCCTTCAGGCACTGCGATGTCCTTCGACTGGAATTTGCCGTCCAGGGTCTTGGGGATTTGTGCGTGCGTCTCTAACAGATGTCGCCAAAGCATCTCCGGTGAGGCATGCCACGAACTGCAAGCACCATACCTGGCCGGCTGACCGTTAGCTGGTTGTTGCACTAACATCTCCCAATGACACTTGTAGAATGACTGCCCGTGAAGTCCAATGAGTACACGTCGAGGTCGTATGCCCTTGATTATGAAGCGCGACTGGCCCTGTGGCCCTTGCACAACCTGAGCTTGCGCGCCGTTGATCGTCGCCGATACCTGCTTGATGAATTCAGCTGCGGATATGTGTTGATTGTGCAAGAACCGATTTTGGTATGCCTGCCAGATTGAGATCTGAGTAACATCGGCCTGAGGTGCTTCTTCGAAGCAGCACCTCAACCATTTCGCTGACCGTTCGGGTTCGTTGAATTGCAGCATCTGACTAAAGAGATCAGATGGGACGAGTGGTATACTTGCAGGGGTCGAAGCTGGTGCCGCGGATGCTCTGGCCATGATGACGTTCTCTTCTTGAGCCGTAGCTCCATGCAGAAGCAGATTCGTCAGTCTTGCAGTGAGATTGATAAAGAGATTCGGTAACTTGTCAAGGGCCAGTGCAAGGTTCTCCGGCGAAGCTGTCCAAGCGTACAACATGTTAACCACAGCCTCAACTAATTCGTCGTCGTCAAGAACACAATACTGGACCAGTTTCTCAAGAGTCTCCAATGGAATTCCTGAGAGGGAATGAACACGGTCTGCGTCAGCGTCATAGCGGAATATGGCTCTCAAAGCTGCCAACGTCTTTCCTCGGTCGGTCGAAGCGAGCTCTCGCACAAGCGAAGCGTAGAGTTCATCTGCAGACTCCATCACAAAGAATCTGGAGGTCATCTCTGCCATGTCTAGGGCATATTGTCTGATTTCATCGAATCGTGACTGCCGCGGCAGGTTAAGCGTAAGAATGAGTAGGTCCCGAAAAAAAGCCATCCTCGAGAGGAAGATAGCATTGTCCTCCAATGTAACCATGTTCCGTAGCACCAAAGTCGCTTCATTGACTCTCTCAAGTTGCAGACTGTAGGCTTCAGGCTCGATATCATCTTCGGCTAGTCGTGGTGGTAAGCTGGCCAAGCGCTGAGCGAGGTTCTCAGTGCCGTGAACTGCGTTGATGCTGTTCTCCGCGTTTTTACCTCGTGAATCCATATACGAGACTTGAAATGGCACACCAAAAGCCAGGTCGGTGACTTCAACCACTTTCTCCATCAGCGACTCGGCTAACGTTGGGAACCCTTCAAACTTGAATTTGTCGCCCCGTTCGTGCGAGACCTTGACCAGATGATGTAAGGCAAACTCCTGTTCTCTTTGTATGCCTGATTTCAGACCTTGCACACAGCGGACGTAGATGTTAGGCCCGTCGAACGCAGCTTTCGGCAGAGCAAATTTCAACAGATCTTGCGGTTGCGGGGTGCGCTGTATCGTTGCAAGCTTCGACATTGCTTTGCGTTGGTAGAACACATCAGGATTACTGCCCGGTGTCACTAATGGCCGTAATGTAAGTGGCATAGACGGACGTGGTTCGTAGTTTTCGATCTTGAAGTGAGGATCTCGTGGGTTGCTAGATGCGTTGGTAAAGGATTGTGTCAGTAGCGGTGCAGGCTGTGGCGAGTTAGTGGTTCGCATGCGTGCTGTACGTGACGGAGTCGGGTCCGGCTGATAGAGCTGTACTGGTTTCGGCTGCTGTCTTAGACGACTTGGGTATCGGGTTGCACTTCCCTGATCGTCAGGCTCAGTCTTCTCCTGCTTTGGCGTTTGCTGTGGAGAGTTGACGGCCATGCGCTCAAGATCTTGGTTGTGCGACGTGTCGTTGCCCATCATAGTCTCATGCGTCCTCTTTCTCACATCGCCACCTTTGGCGGTCAAGTGTTCTAGGATACTCGGTGCGGGCGGTATCTCGCCCCAGTACTTCTCGATCTCGTAGGCGGCCAGGTTCTTGTAGTACAGCTGCTTCAGCTGATAGCTCATCGCACCATCGTGCTGTTTCGGCAAGTTGAAGGTAGCTGCAATCTCTCGCCATAGCATGCGAGTGGCCGTGACGGCATCGTAGCCTCCTCTTGCAATCACGTCTGTGTATAGTCTGTGTAGAGGCACGGGGCGACCGGCGACCTTCCCATCACGATCGAATGGCACGCCGCGCTGCTTCATGTACTCTTCCACGTCATCCAGAAACTCTTCCTCGTCGTCGATGATAGCGCGCGGAGGCGCACCGTTTGTCTGCATCTTAGCAGTGCTCTTCCATCAGAAGGGCGGGTCTAAGGCACTAATCCTGATACCAGCGCGACAGCGCTCGATCAATGAGAGCGCGACATCCACTGCCAGCGTGTGACTTGTGATCGACGTTCGAGCCTGAGTTGGTAACGCGCAAGGTTGTCGCAATCTTATCAGGTCTCGTGGTTCACGGTGAAGTCGTTGTTGTGGTAGTGATCATGCCGTGTCCGAGGTGCAAATCAGTCGATGCCAGTGGATGAAGGAGACGCGTTAGAGAAGTGCTTCTTGAAAGGTACTGTTCGTCTTGCGGTGGCCGTTGAAAGGGTAAAGCCTTAATTCGGTGTTACTCTTGTCCAGCTGCTATTGTTTTCCGGGATGGTGTATCGTCTTTCACGTTCACTACTTGCCTTCTGTGCATGCGATGACGAGAGCTCCAGTCGCAAGAAGACACTCCGGCCATTGTTCTTTCCCTTGCTGTGCAAGTTTCTGGCCAAACGGCAGTATCCGCGCTCTAGCGGCTTGGCTATAATATGCTCCAAGGATCAGCACCTACTATCCATCCCACCTTTCTCTTTCAACACGATTGATCCATGTTCCCTCACTGAACTCACGTACTTCTATCGCGATTACTCATGCACAGTTATGCCTGTGCCTGAATCATCTGCCTGATCTGATGTCTCAACAGCACATAAGCTACCATTGACGGCACCAACACAAATGCAAGGGCACAAACTCCCACTATCTGACCATTAAGCTCCTACATCTTCAGCATTTACCTCGTTTCCAGCTTTTCTATCCTTCTCTAGCTCAGTCTTCTGTTTCGACCGCTTTTCACCATGGAGTCACAAATGCTACAGATACTTCCTCCGACTCAACTAACTATGGCTTTGACAAAATTCTCGTCTGCAACTACTTCGCAAGGCTATCCAGGACCAATTCCCTGGACCCATATCATTAGCGAAACGGGTCTCTTCGCAGTTTTCGAGTTTCCCGTGCCCCAAACAATGTCTCAAGGCTCGGGGAGTGCACGGTTCAAAATTATCAACGAACCAGAAATTCTGGTAGGGTGCATGCGCGCGGAAGTCAAGGGCTTAACTAATCCTGATAGGAGGACATAAACCTAGACGCACTAGGCGACGAAGCTCGGCGAGCAGCTTAGGATGCTGCAGCTAGAGGTTTGACAAAGATAACGCCCGAAGTCTGCATTGTCATCAAATGTCCTTGCATCGCTGTGAGGTATCCCACAAATGAGGACCAAGTATTCGATCGCTATGGCTACAGCAACAGCTGATACTAACATGTGCCAGGTGCGAAGGTTTCAGATTCGTCTAGCTCAAAAGGATCAGTTCTATGAAGCTGTAAAGGTCTTGTCCAGGGCCAATGTGCCAACTACAGATGCAGGGCATAGCAATGGTCAGCGATCACTGGGTTCGCAGAACTCCATTTCTCAGATCGCCCACAGGACTGCTCCCCAACTTATGTCATCTACTTCGAGAGCAGCGCCGCCACCGTCGAGGAACGTCAATACGTAAGTGTTATACCCCGCCAGGTGTGACAGTTGCCAATGATTTCCAGGGATGTCTCTAGTCAAGCGCTGACTCCGACGGTGTCGGCCTTTGCGAATCAATCGAGGATTTCTGACATAAGACCTACTTTCTCAACCCCAATACAGCAAGGCATCGCATCGGGTTCTCGCAGTTACCACAACGTGACGGCAAAAGCAGGTGGACCGGACACTCAGCCTCAGACTCCACTCGTAACCCATAGCAGATTAAACGACCCGCCCAGCTCAGCTCCCGTATCTGGCGGCGTGCGAGGTGATAAGCATGTCCATCTACCCGATCGTAGGCCCTCAACAGCCCCAATTCTTGTGCCAAGAAGCCCTGTTGCAGACATCCCCCCTCCGAGGCAACTCCCGTTCGGTCCAGCCCGGAGCCTCACAAATGGAGTCCTTTCTCCTCGCCCAGTTGCATCCGCCACGAGCAGTAACCTGGCCAAGCTCAAGCAGGGCGTTTCCCAGGACAGCCAAGCTGAAGTCCAGAAAATTTGGCAGACAACTACACCTCAAAGCATGACCGTACCGCCTGCTCAAAGCGCGACCAGCACCGTTGGCGACGTCACAAAGCCCCCAGCAGCAGGTCCCGTTAGAGCAGAAGACATTGATACTCAACAACTGCTTGAAAAGGTCGCTGTAAGACGGACCAAATCTGCAAAGACGAGGCAGAACTCCGAGACAACTGCCAAAAGATCTTCTGCTACGCACTCTCACACCGAGGCAGCTTCTCAGAAGAGGAGAAAGAACGCGAGCTGCACACAGTGCCGCTCCAAGAGAACTAAATGCAGATTTAACGAGAGCAACCTAGACGGGGCCTGCCAGACTTGCCTCGATGCAGGAAGGCACTGCTCGTTCATCGCGAACGCAGAAGAACCCGTAGCTGGTAAGACCGTTACGCTAGTCCAGCCGGAACAAAAAGTGCAGGACTCCCAAGGGACTGCCCTTAAGGTTTTGCGGTCACGAGAGATTCATCCCGTCGACGCCACAGCTGCCCTTGTGTCACAAGAGATACCGATCCAAGAGATCAAGCAGACAGAATTGTGTGATCCGAATCTACCAGTGAAGAGACTCAGCCAGCTGGCTATGCCAGCGCCGAAACGTGTCAAGGCACAGAAGAAAGAGGTCAAATCCAGGCCGCAGACTCCAGGCCGCAATACTCGATCCAAAGAACAAAGCCAGCGCAGCCTTAGCTTCCGAGCTTCCAATCCAGAGCATGCCATCCAAGGACTCTCGAACTCTCCGACCCATCTGCGATCCGACGCCACAACAGCGACCGTTGAAACATTCGACCTTGACCCCGTCGAAAGGCCTCAGAAGCCTCTCCGCAAGTTGAGCCCTCCAAGACCCCTATACTCAGAGCTATCAGCAATCACAGACCATTCTGGACCCGCAGACCACGAAAACACAACCTCTCAACCCCCACAGCAGCCCGAAGCCACAGCCGACTTCGCACCCCTACCCAAACCCTTAAGTACCCCGTCAACCTCGTCCTTCGCAACCCCCTTGGCTGAGCTCATAGACCTCAGTCCAGATGAACAAAATACCTGGCTTGACCAAGCTTTCGCCGAGGCCCTACAAGACGACAGCTTCATTCCCTTCTGCGAAATGGTCAACGCCAGATGGGAGCGTCACTTGTTCGGTTTCAAGAACAACGAACTAAACTAAGCCAAACTCTGACCTGCGAATGCGTCTGCATTTATCTGCTTCTTTGTCAAAGATACAAAAGACGATACCACGAGACAGGTGGGCGGACTTCTGCTTTAAACGTGGAGTCTGTGGGATGTGGCCGATATGTGACAATCGGAAATGCGCAGTTACATATTTATTAGATAGTACATATTGTCGGTAACAGGTTGCCGTTACATTTGCAGGCAGACTACATGTACGTGACATGAGAAATTGCCTATAATTGGAAGAATATGCTCTGTGCTTTTGTATTGACGAGCTGCAATTAGTCTGTTGGCTTGGTGAGCTAGGTCGACAGATTTATTCATGTTTTCCCAGCTAAAGCCCGACTCAATTTACTCAAGCTCAACACGCCAGACACCAAGCACGAATACGGGTAGTAGGAGCAGTGCATATTTTGAATTTTGTTTCATTATTGCGTGCTTCTCAAGTTGTCGCTCACTGCTCGCTTGCACTGTCGTGCACGAGCAGCAGCAAAAGACCTTCGCACATACCATATCAACCATGAAAACTACCGCCTCCCTGCTTTTGCTAGAACGCTCAGCAACGGCACGCTGTGCATGACTATTTCTACCTATGTACACTAGGGTATAGAATAGACAATGCGAATGCAAGACAATTACTTGCAAGCCAAACCAGTATGCAAGCAAGAAACGATGAATCTGCCGCCCTGGTCATGTCCGACAAGAGCTCCTGGTCAAAATGGTTTGCATAGAAGCGAAAGTGATTTGTTGAAGTTGAATGATTGGACATGGTTGACACACAAGTTACTTTCGTCCGTAGAATCGAAAAGATGTCGTAGTGATTGGGTTGCTGAACAAGAAGGAAAGAGAACGCGACGCCGTCTACCATGCGACGGTAGGTGCGGAAATAAGGTGTGCTGTGCTTCAGACACCACTGGGGTATAACATATCGAATGAGCAGCTTCGTCCCAGGAAGCCGCGTCTGAATCTTGCACATGACTAGGATAGCGCGCGCTAAGTCATGGACAAGAAGGTGCGCCCAAAATGACAACCGTGAACATGTCCACCGGAACACCAAGCTGATATCGAGTCATAATAGTAAAGCAAGTCGCTAGTAAGAAAACATTCGTTGGCTGCGTCCAATTTGCAAGGCATTGAAGGCCGGCCGTGCTGGTACTGGAGTGAAGTCCAAATCCATGTCGACATCGTCTGCACGTGTCCGATACATGGCTGTTGGGCTTGAATCCATGGAAGGAGAGTGTTGGCCGAAAGCAAAGGTCTGAGCGCGAACCAGCTTGGCTCGTTGCTGCTGCTTGACTTTGCCCATGCCAAGTTCACATGCATCAGCATGCTCTTTGGCGTCCATCTCCACATAGTTCTGAGGAAAGCAGCGCTGTCTGTACTGCTCATAGAACCCGCTGTAGCCACCATCCAAGATGTAAGCTTCCGGGTAGGTCAGGTTAGGGTAGCATTCCGCATTGACTGTGCGATCCTTGTTTCGGATGTGCTTGGCCATTAATGGAGCCCGGTGGGCCGAGTATTCGCAATGGAATATGAGGAGTGCTTTGCCCGGCTGTTCGTGTTCGAAAAGCTGTGCAGCAAGTTGTTCCTTGTCATTGAAGTTTACAGCACCATCTATGTGGCCTCCATCATATTCGTACTCGAAACGACAGTCAATGACTACACGCTTCTCGTAGACGTCGTCGAATTTACCATCAAGGATATCGATCATGGTTTCTTTCGAGATCCGTGGCAGATCACATGTCTGGTTACCCGAGTAGAAGTGTGGCAGGTATGGCTGGTGTGGTGCTTCGACATCAGCGATCGACGGTAGGCAGTCTGTGCTGGCAGCCTTCTCATGCCTCATGACCTCGTCGGGATGCTCAAACATGCTCAGCGAACGCCGAAATTGCTTTCTTGGCCTCACCAAGGGATTTGACATCTTGCGAGAGTGCTGACAAAAGGGGGAGGCATTGCGAGAATTGCTACCCAGGTTGAATGGCTGACGTGGTCGAGCAGCAGGCAATACTGGTCGTGCTACGGGAGAAGCAGTTCTGTCTGAGACAGGAGATGAGGCTTCGAAAATCTCTGACAAGGCCAGTGACGATGAGGGGTTCGACCTTGGAGCAGCGGCACCAAATTTGAAGGGTGGTAGTTGTGCCTCAGGATGGGATCTTTGTGGGATTGAGGTTGTGCTATAACCCTTCATCTTGGTCAAACCAGGTCTGAGGGGGTTGCTCCTCCTCCTCTCTTGTGGGATTTGAAGTGAAAAGTCATGTATAGGCGGGGTACTCGAGGGCCGTGAAGTCAGACAGTCATCGGAGAAGATAGACTCCGTAGTGGTGAGTTCAGGAGTAGGAGACTGCAGGCCCCTATCAAAGGCAGGTCGAGCAGGCTTGTGCGGGAGCGGGGACATCTCCATGCTGTCCAGAGCGGGAGCAGGCGAGGACGAAGGGACCGGAGGTGTAGTCGATGGTACTGCGATCCGAGTTAGTACGCGAGTGGAGGAACAAGCCGGGCTCGACTAACCATTGCCTGTGGTGAACATGTTGCCGCTGAACAGTGATCGCCTTGGTGTGGGATACTGCGGACTGCTGCTCTTGTCTTAGTATATCCGTCACCCTCTAGATCAGTGCAGCACATACCTTCTGTCAATGTTCATATTTTGTGAAAGATCGGCTGCGAGGCTCGCCGTCGGCGATGAGCCCCGTACTGGGGGAGGCATGTTGAAGTAGTCTGGCTCTCTCCTTCTCATCATCGACAGATCCTTGAAATTGAAGCTTTCTGGCCCAAAGCTGGCACGGGCAAATGAGGCGTATGAGAGCGATTGCTGACCGAAGCCGCATCTGCTCACGAACATCTGTGGCTGCATCGAAGCCAGAGGTGAGGATGCCTCGATCATCATGGTTGTAGTCATGCTGTGTCTGTTTGTCTGATCCCTCCTCTTTGACAGAGTATCGGCACGGTTGGTGTAGGGTCGATAGTTGCTACTGGGTCAGGATAGTGGTCCCGGCAACGGTAACGGCCTCGTCCCAAATGATTTCGAGTGGGAGATCTGCAACTCTGGTTCCTCCTGGCGTTGTCACTTTGAGTTGATCCACGATTTGGCCTCAGGCTGCATCTACTCATACAAGGTGTGTAGTCGTGATGTTCGTACTTCCAAAATATGTGCAACACCCTTCGTATCCGGCTCTACAGTCCCCGTGTCCTGCCAGGTGTACAAGGTCAAGAATTCGGAGTGGAGGAAGGACTAAGTCGTGGTGAGGTTGACCTGACGGATGTCCCTTTACTGGTCGACGACGAAGACGAGAAGGTCAGTCGGAAGGAGTTTGAGCCTTGACCTCTGGAGGAGAAAAGAGGCTATGAAGAAGCAGGTACGGAGGTTAAAGTCGATAAGAGGGGAAGCAAATGAAGACTTGCACCACTTGGATCGTTGCTCTGGGATACTGCTAACGCCGGCAGGCCAGACCAAAGCGGTTGAGTCGCTCCTGCAACTGCTGAAGTGGGCTGGCGAACAGGCTTGGCCCCGGCTGCAACTTCAGAGCTGGGCTCCCACATGTTGCCTACCCGTCTAGTTCTTTTACCTAAAACTGGGACGCTTTCAGGCTCCACTCCCACGCTGTGCAGCACCATCAAGCACGCTCAGTGTCTGAGTGACGAGAGCTCAGACGCTGCAATCTGAGAGCGACATTCGACCCGGCCTCTGCTCAACAACCGATATTGTGAGCTATGTTCATAATCAATCAACGCCATTGCGTTCTCCAGCGGCTACGCTGCTCCATGCTTCTCCATCTCAGGCAAATCCTTTCAGCCACTCAGAAGCTGAGACCCGCTGCCTAGGTACTCTGCCGGACATACTCGCTACTGTAAACGAAGGCTTAGGAGCTACACAGCTTTCGTGTTTAGGCGACTCCTTCAAGCTCTGAAAGCTCAAACCGGAGCTTTTCGTCATGACGGAGGAGGCATGATCCTGGCGGCCCACGATGATCCTGTCGCTATGCCATGCATGTTGCTCTAGCTGCATGCAAGGCATGTGCAATCGGTCGATTGCATTCAAGCACAGCCATGTTTGTGAGGCATAAACAACTTTCCTCTCAGATTCAAAACCCGGTTGCAATCTACGTGCCCGACCTGCCTGTCCTTCTTACAAGTATCAAACAACGTACACACCTCGTGACCTTCTGGTCTCGACAGCTGGAGCATGCTCTCTCACAATTTCCTGTTCGTCTTCAAAAGGTGTCGTAGTGGAGACCTGGCCTTGCAGCGTTTGGTTCTGTAAGGCAAACTAGAGACTTTCTGTCACCTCGCACCTGCAGTTAACCGGCGCTTGACCAGTATCAACCTCCACGTTGCCTGGGACGATACATGGACCATACACCTTACTTGTTCCTCGTAGCCGCAACCGCACATGCACATGGAACGACTGACTCGTAATTATCGTTGTTACAGCTACAAGCTAACAGTCTTTGCGTAACGTCACGCTTTCTTGGAAGCTGTCGGCAGTGTCAACAATATTCATGTTATCCCCGAATTCTTCAATCTCAGGTACTAAATGCCAGAGATGGCTGCAGCTGAATCCAGGTCCCTGAAGATGGTGCACGCCCGATTCGAGAGCTGTGTAATCTTCCCTAGGGATCTGGACCTCAGCAGAAGGTTCCATGAACGAGTCTATGCTTGCTACTTATGAAGCGGCCAATGCTCTGCGGGACATGGCGGAGCTTATTGCCATTCCAGCACACGGCTCAACTGCTCTTGCCCACGGTTTTGCTGGCATGAAGGGTGCAAAGACGCAATTTGCCAATCCCCAGTTAGCATTGAGACTAGACATAATTACGCCACTAGCTCGATGGCGTAAACCCACGAACACCAAGAAGCACATTCAAACCACGAATTATGCTTCTGACCCTTTGGTGCATTGTCAAATCGTCCCCAGCGGGTAACAATATCACTGTCATGATAATCCTCTTGTTTCGTGAGGCATTCAAGCAGGTTGCCGTTGCCGACGATGGATGTGTTTCAGCCTGAGTTTTTTCCGCGGAACCCAGCTCGGGAGGTCTGGTCATTGTGGCTTTTCAGTCACTGACAAGGTGATCAACCCGGCTTGACAGAAGTATTTGTTGATCAATGCATACCCCGCTCCTAAACTCAGGGCCTGCTCGGCTTCTCCGACCGTTCCTGCTTCTCGTTATGCTTCCACACTGTTCCTCTACGTGCAGGCACAATGCAACCTCCGTCTGCACGTTCTAGCTGATCATTGTACCCGTTCATGCATCTAGGAAACGCCAACTCACCGGCCTGTTGCTCCGAGTTCGAGGAACGGCTTCGCAATACTTTTCCGAGACGCAGAATGCAGACGTCAGGAAGTGAGACGCAGCAGACAAGGTGGGCTTGTTAGTTCTCCCAAGCTCGTCAACAGACCGGGGTAGCTACGCGCTTCGGACAGCTTGACAGTGCAGCGTTCTTACTACAGTAGCCAATCGGAAGCTGGAAATACCTTCTCTTGTTGCGGGAGGATACTATAATCAGGTTTCACTCGGCTCCGGCTTGTGTTAGACTTTTCTAGAGCTATCAGGGTTTGAATACTATTCCATAACGACGGGTTGCATGCCAACAAGAGCTCGCGTTGTCGAGCGACACGTCAACAAACACCTAAACTTAAATCACGTCGGCACGTGCCAGGTACGAACCGGTCTCTGGGCACTGCCTCGGCTACCGTACATTCAACATCCGATCTCTGCTAACGCACGGAAATTAAGCTCCCTTTGCACATCGGCGATCTGCCTCTGTGCATTCGATCACAATCGTCATTTCTGTTTCCCAGTTGTCTTTGTCCTTGGTTACTCTTTGAAACCTGTGGACCAGCCAACGACGACGATCCAAGTTTGATGAAATTTGTACCTCATGTTCATCGTCGATGCTGTTCCCGTCGACTGGCGGTGAGGCACTTTTCCGCACCGGCCAAGCGCCAACGAAAATGATACCAAAAGCAAGGGCAATATGCTCTGGTGTTGCACTTTGGTGGAATCGTATTTCCTCAGGCCTTCTGACCCACTAACCGACCACGATCAGATTCACTTCCGAACTACTTTACATTATTCAACCACATCAACGGCGACCTCATGGTTTCCGAATGCAGCCCCAGCGTTCGCCTTGCTTCTGACAGCATTTCCTCTTATGGTCAGAACCGAGATCATCCTTGTCACTGACCGTGGCCGATCTGGTCGACCATGACGAAAGCCCCAGCTGATGTGCTTTACGTGAAGAAGGATTGTAAGACACCAATCATCAGACAATTTGGGCCAAGCAGTCGGTACGCGTGCTTCATACTCCATCAGAAGTTCCGATGGTCCTCGACAGCCTCTTACGTTGTTGCTCCTGTCTCCCTATTACATCTTGACATCAGATCGATCTGCGTCCTGGCCGCATACGCGAAAGAGGTTGCAGCTGACCAACTTGTAGCGACTCAACCCCACTAGGATTGAATCGTGCTGATATCGGGCGTGTCCAACCTTCGCCTCCTCGATCAGGTGCATTCACTTTGTTTGTTTACTTCGAAGAGAGAATCAATGAGAAGTGCCACATGGTGCAACTCACGACGATAAGTGGACGGCCTGCGCAAGCCACGCTATGTCCTTGCTTGATGTGCATGCACTCTATCTACTCTGTGAATACCGGTCTAGTCCTGCTATCTCTGCAAATGCTGCTGCAGCCAGCCAGTGCTTTCTGCCTCAAGGGCATACTGTACCGGTCTTTGGTCATAATACGCTGGTCATGAGAGTTAGGTTTGACGCATAGCGCGTTCGAAGGTGGTTCTTTATCAGGGACTGGAAGATAGCATCTAAAAGCCATCAGTCTTTTCAACGTCATCTCCCTCTCTGTCACTCTAACTTACAAGTACACTTCAAGCTCCCGTCGCATCAGGCGTGAGGTGAGTCAACACACGTGACAATCCAAGAATACCAGCGGTCAACCCGAACATCTTTCGATGTGTGTTATACCGTGGCTGCCACCGTTGTAATGTCCTCCAGCCTTTCAACAAAGTGTCTATCCTGTCGATACCAACGACCATCCGCTTAGACATGCTGTATGTCATCTAACTCGAATATCTGACCAGCATAAACTCGATGAGAAGGACGACCGAATGCTTCCAGCAGCACTTATGGCAATATAAACTGCCGACAATCCAGTCATACAATCTAGTGATCAAATGATGAACGTGCAGCAGCATCTTTTGTGGTCAGGGCGGGGCACAAACCATACTCTCATCACTCCTAAACGTTCAGTACATGTAGACAAGTCTTACCGCGCTGCCCCGGAGCGCTTCACATCATGCCCATCTTCGAGAAAGCTTGGGAAGTTATTCCAACGACAACGTTTTGACTGACACAAGAGAAGTGACAGGGTGAAATCATACGGAACCACCTGCAGTCGACCCGAACCGAAGTCGATAGGATCCAAAGTCGAGCTCAGCGTCGCGCAGACAGGCTTCTCGGAGTGTGTCCTGGCAGAACGTGGCCTGATGGATGGCAGGCACGTCCGCTCGGGTGCGGGCGCTGTCATAGAGGTCACGACGTAAGTCCCTCAACAACAGAGCATGAAGACGTCTACCGCCCTGGAAAGATGTCAGAAGACGCTCTATGTTGCCCCGTCGCTGGCTGTTCCTCGCATAACAAGGACTTCCAACAACCGTTAGACAATACGCACCAAATGAATGATGAACAAATCATCCCAACACACCGATGTGTCAGTCCATGTCACAGTGCAAAGCGGATGGTCGATGGCCACTGTACCTCGATTGTACGACATGAACGTGTTCGCTCGCTAAAAAAGATGTTGTCAGCTGGCTCTATCCTCGCATTCAGTACCTAGTATCCTGGCTCGTGTCCATCAGCACCGTCTGAAAATAGAGCTGGTCAGCAACATTACTTCCAATTTCTCCTTCCAAATGCAAACGTCGTTCAGATGAGACACAGGCCTTGGTTTCGACGCAAGTCTCTAAGACATGTGTGCAATGGCTATAGTTCGGTCTCTACAGACAAGCACAATGGAGTTCGGTTGCACAAGTAACACCTGCCTGCAGCAGGATACTTGGACTGATGGGCACTGGGCGCATGCTTCGAAAAAATAAATACCCAAAGCAAAAGAGAGCACGATTGTTCAGCCTCACCTGCTGCCAATGTACAACCCTCGACATAGACCATCGTAACTCTCGTAATGTCATATCTGCCACTGCACGTTCTTCCTTATCGGTGTTCTGCCAGGAACCAAAGAAAAAGGAGGCTCAGCTTCTTAATATACACTTCCATGCCGTCCCTTAGATCACCTGTCCGCACCGCGCAGAAGAGTCAGGGACTAAAAGCCATCACGCCATCATCTCGTCTGTCTATTGCATCAGACTAAACCTCGCACGCCTCACAAAACCTCCAAGTCCCCGCTCTCCACACCCCTCCTAACATCCCTCCACCTCGCAACAAGCACACCCCCTCTCTCCACCCTAAGCTCGACCGTCGGCTCCTCCCCATCCCCTTCCCCCTCAAACACATCGGCCTCATTACTCCACTCCGCGCCCAAACACCTCACCAACACGCCCTCCGCGCCCTCGGGACCCTCATCCATCCGACTCCCGCCCGTATTATCATCCAACCGCCTCAGATTCCGCGGCAGCGACATCAGAAACGACGAGTCATACAGATTCGACAGCAGCGTGGCGTGGTGCCGGAGGAACGCGATCTCCTCCGTACTCAGCAGGGACGACGACGACGATGTCTTGTCGCCACCGTCGCCGCTAGCTTGGCGCTGGACGTCGTCGTGGACGTGGTACTTGAGGTAATACGTCGCGTGCTTCTCCACCTTCGCCAGCCGCTGCCGCAGGTAGCTCCGCACCAGGAACTGCGTGCGGCTGAGGTCGGTCTGCAGGATACTCAGCACGAGGTTGCGGTTCGCGCCGCTTGCGCCCCCCGCGCCGTCGTAGACGCCGCTCGTCAGGTCCTCGATGCGCGCGATCTGGGACCGGACACGGTCTGTGACGCGCGCGATGAGCGCCGCGGGGTACGGCTGCAGGGCGGGCGTGCAGCGCTCGCAGGTCCAGGCGCGGGTTAGGAGAAGGTGGTCTGTGTGGGTTGTTGAGGGGTCGTAGTCGTAGTTGTAGGCGCTGGAGGGCTGGTGTGCAAAGGAGGATGAGGACGGGCCTTGGTTTGAGGAGGCGGTCGGGCGGGAGATGTCGGCTAGGATGTCGGAGATGTCAATGTCCATGGTGTGGTGGGGTGTGGGATGATAGTTGGAGGATTGTGGAAGCCCTGAGGGCGGGGACAGCGGGAGGCTAAAGGCAGCGTTGGGAGATGTGGCAGTCGATTGGTCGTAGACGGATGGTCGGCTGATGCCTGGTGAATCACTGAATTATCGCACTCTGCCAGGCGAATATTGCAATGCCGTGTAGCATATGGCAACCTGGCGATTGAAGTCGATGGATCTTCTCGCTTTTCCTGGTACGGCAGAAGCCGTTGTCGTGTCGATATGATTTCTTGGAGTAGCTAGCCGGCTGCTGTGGAGATTTGACGCGTGATCAGACGTGAATCTATGTTCTTTTGCCCTGCTAGCGATTGTCGTAAAGTTTCTTGATTCTGTGTCGTGGGTCGCGTAAAGTGGTCAACAAAAGTCTGCATATGCAGTGTGGCGTGCCTGACCCACCAAATCAACCAAGATAAGATATGGAGCAGCTACCCACTCAGGATTGACATGCTACAACAAATTAATCAGACTACAGGAGGAAGAGGTTCGGAGAGGTGTTATGCGGGATATCTTCGAGGTACACTTTGTGTTGGATAACTTGAAAACCCAATGATTCTTGAACCAGATCTGTACGCCTTTACCATCTATGACCAACATGGCCGACAATGGTCTCGCCGAACACCTTGCTAAATCCCAAGCGTACATACATCAATTCATCTCTCGTTCTGATTGCGCTCTAGCCCGATATGCACCACTGCATGTGCTGGCTTATTTATGCTAAGTAGTTGTAAGAAGGGGTGGCGTCGTCAGTCCCCCTCTCCAAGTACTCCCGCTCTATAAGCGATTCGATCTTTCTCTTTATCATAGCTACATCGGGCAGAAATCTGCTTTTCATGATATCGATCGTTTCCGTCATAAGCTGCTGGTGAGTCAATGTCTTTCGTGCTTTCATGATGCGGACAATAGCAGCGTCGATGGCCAAACCACGCTCGTCGTCTGCTTTCTTTTGTGTCTCTTTTCGCTGCTCTGCCGTTTCAATCTTGTTGGACTGCTCCGACACGAGAGCGACCTTGAACTTTCGGAAAGAGTGCTCGAATTTGTCGTTGTATGAAAAGACATCCGCAGGGTTGATATCTCGGCTCATTGGCTCTTTCTTCAAGAGTCGAGTCTTCGGGGCGACGGCGATCGAAAGCAAGGTCTGAGTGACCTTGTCGGCGGGAATGTTGGTAAGCTGTTGTATTTCACTGAAAGTGAGTCGATCATGCTCGTTGAACAGCATTAGAATGACCATGCAATATGTCGGCCCAGATATCTCGTAAGTGATGGGCTTGCCGGCTTTCTCATAGGTTGCCCTCATTGTAACGTCACCCATATGCGGCAGCCAAGTAAGCTTACGCCCTGTGTGCTTGCTGAGGTAGTACTTTTCGAAAGACTCCTTGACCTGCTCAACTTCCTTAGGAAATATGCATGCGCGGTCGGAGTCTGGAATGGTAATTGGCCACACCGTGGTGGTGAGAATACTCGGTTCGAAATCGATCTTGTGGGTGGCTCCCTGGCCGAGTTTCTGCATGTGCTCCTTGTACCCATTGGTCAGGTTCTCTGACAACTCAACGTCCCGTAATAGACCTTCCATCTTGGAGGTGAACTGGTTGCCCAGTCGCATCTTCATCTTGACGAGCATTTGCCGTTCGACATCTCGGCTGATAGACTTGCCCATGAGCAATCGCTTGGCCATATGCTTGTGGTAATATGTCTCTAGAACATCCTTGTCTGCCAGGTACTGGACCAGAGTCACACCGTTGTCCAGCAGGGTATCAACTTCGGCCTCGGACTTGTCTTTGCCGCTGGACTTCAGATACTGGTCGAGGAAAAGCGACAAAAACTCAGGACTCCGGCCATTCTCGTTGATGAAGTCTTGGAAGCTCACCTCCAAGGCCTTCTCCATCACGTTGTCCGACTTGAAAGCCAGCTCGGATATTTTGTCGTATTTCGCCTTGAGCCTCAACACTTCTTCGACCCAGTTGATAGCTGCGACAGTTTGTTGACTGAGCTGTTTTGCCGGGGCAGCTTTGTCTTTGCCTTTGCCTTCGGCGTCCTTCTTCTCTTGCCTTGCTCTCGAGGGAGCTTCCGTAGCGATCTGAATTGCGGAAGCATTGATCTCGCTACCGAGCTCCAGAATGCGCTTGTGGACTGCATCTCTCAAAGGTTTCAACCTCGAATCTACTCTCTTGACCAGTTCATACATGTTCTGCAAGTCATCCATCTTATCGTTGTCCAGCATGTTCTTGACGCCAGTACCTGGCAGGTTGATGACATCGGTGATATGTGCCGAGACGAGTTCTTGTTCGACGACTGATTTGATCTTGGGTTCGGTGTTCGCGGACAGACTTTGCTGACAGCGGTCCTCCTCCTCCTTGAGCCTTCTTCTGGCGGTGCTGCAGAAGGTAGTAGCATCTGCGTCCTGCACGAGCATCTTACCCTCATTGCGATAATACTCTCGGCTCGCGTCGAGGAACTTTGGCTCGAAAGAGGTCAGGTAAAGCCTGGTGCTCTCTTGTTCGTTCAAGCTCTCGTACAAGTTCTCCAGCATGCGGCAACTAGCCTTGATGAGCGGCCTGTCGACCATCTCGCCGCTTCTCTCGAGGGCGATGGTCTCGAGTATGATGTGCTCCAACAACTCCAAGATGGTGACTGCCAGCTCGTCATTGGCGGTTGCTTGTAGCACGCGCTCCCTGAACAAGCCCAAGGCGACAGTATATACGGAGGTCTTACGTCCTTCACTGGTGGAGATTCTGTCCATATACATGAGCACGTCGGTTATCATCCCAGCCTCGGTGGCGTGCTCCTGGAAGGATTTGGTGAGCTGAAACATGAATTTCTCGCCTGCTGCGCGTCTCTCGATGGAGGAAGAATCGTTGGAGTCGGATATGAGGATGGTCGGTGTGGCCAGCCTCCGGACTTGGCTTCGGACATTATTGTCGAGGACATCGATCTCTAATTGCTTGACTTTCTCGAACAAGAAGTCGCCTTTCTTTTTCAGGACCAACTTGTAGGCGTTCCGGAACAGTTCCTCGAATGATAGGTTGGAGGCATTGCGGGCGTGAATCTCGCGAAAGGCTTTGTGCAGAACGTCCCATGTCTGCTCGAAGTCGACCTCGTCTTTGGTAAACGCCTGGTGCAGTAGAAGATTCATGGTTAGCTATGTCTGAACGGTAAGGACGGTTGGAGTAGCACTCTTCGTGACATGCTTCCATGGCTACATGTCTACAGTGAATGATAGTGAAGGTCTCTCACTTGTCTGGGTATCTTACTCTTCTGGGCGCCCGTATCCTCCCTCTTCCACGACCAGCACCAATCATGTTGGGCGACAGCACTGGCGCGCTCAATGCTCAGTGCTCTTGCAACTCGTGCTGCTCGAAGACGATTAAAATGGTGTCCAGGTATTGAAGGTGGCGCCGACAGTCCAAGTCACTGAATGTGGCTTGGTGGAGGCTAGACGTTTGGCCAAGTGCTGGATGGAAGAGACTGTAGTTGTCTAGACGGCGCAAGAGTATACCAAGGCGAGTAGCATCAGTTGGTTTGGAAGAAGTCAAGAGTAATTAGTGGTTTGGGAGTGAAGCATTCGAAGACATGTGCCCCATGCACCTGCGCCTGCCCGCCGATCTCTCGGGCTAAAAGAGGCCTCTCCGTCGTCATTCTTGGCAGGGTCTCGTTGTTTCCGACTCGCTCTTGCCTCTTTGAGCAGAAAATCAATGTTAGCGCTCTTGCCTCGTCGCATTATTGACCTCAACTCTTTCCAAGGCTGTTCCTCTCCTGCCCTCGACCTCCATTACTTGCACTGTACAGCATCTCAGAAATCATCATGCAATCGATCGCGTTCTTCCGAGCCTCCGCGGCCAAGCCGTCCTTTGCTGCCGCTCTCAGGCCATCGTCACGATCCTTCTCGAGGCTGTCGTATCGACCTGCACAACGACTCACAACCCTCTTAACACAATGGCCAAAGGCTTCGTTACGGCGCCACAACTCGTCTCTGACGGTGCCAGACTCGGAGGCCGCAAAAATGCCACCGCGCCCGCAAGAGCCGTCGTACCAAATCACCTTCACTTGTAAACCATGTGGCGACCGGTCAGCCCATATCATCACAAAACACGGCTATCACAAGGGTACCATCCTGATAAAATGCCCTACCTGTGCCAACCGACATGTCATATCCGATCACCTCAAAATATTCATGGATGAGAAGTCTACACTAGAAGATATCCTAAAGAGGACGGCCGGTACCGATAAAGATCTGTCGAAACTGCTGAAGAAAGGGAAGCTCGGCATGAGGCAGGGCGAGATGATCGGAAGAGAAGGTGATGAAGACATTGAATTCTGGGACGATGGCTCCGAGTCTCAACATGCTCCAGCTCACCCAACCCCATAAACTTACCTGCAGCCTGCTGGACCACTGTATCACCATTGCCACACATAACAATGTATCACTACACTCTAAACTCGTCTTGTCGCATCATCTGATCGAGAGTTCATCATGTCACATCTAGTCGGGTGGTGTCACCGAAGCTCGTGGACGCCATCGCTCTCACAAATGTCCCTACGAAACTTGCCATAGATTTTGAACGCTCGATATTCAGTCTTTCCTTTCTACACCAAGACAACAACTGTTGTAAATTATCTGTATACCGAAATGATCCCGTTGGCGCCTTCCCAAGAGGAGCGCCCTTCCCACGGCGTCCTTAATTTGCACCAACTGAGACCCGAGCCAACCGCGCAACCAGATTCAGTGCCAACGCCAAGCACTATCAGGGAGCGCAAATCGTCAGATACGATTGGGCCTCTTCCGAGCGCAGCAGCGTCTCCTCAAAGCCACACCACGGGACCAGGCAATCCTCAAATTCGAAGTGAATGCGGAAGGGACTATGAAGATTGCTGGGATTGTGCATGCTGGTTCTGCTTCTTCTGCTGCCGCTGCTGTGGAAGGTAGTCACGAATGGCAAACGTCGTGTGGCCAGCAGGCAGCCATGGTTGATCTGAGCACTCGGCGAACGATTGGATTAGCTACCTTCGAGTATGTTCTTCGCAAAAACGCTCGATAGTCGCTGCACTTCTGGTCAATCACTGGGCACGAGAAGCAGACCATGCCCAAACGGCAAAGGTGCATTCCTTGCGGTTTGTTGACGACGATCATCATCCTCACAGCGGATCTTCGCTGCTTACTCACTAACTCCGAGCGCCGTTAGTCTGCGCCCTATGATGGGGCCTCGGTGCTACTACTTATACGCTCACGTGATCTGCTCATGACTCAAATATTCATTGTTGGGTCATTCATATTCAACATGACAGCCTGCCTCAAGCCAATCGTCAAAAACCGATCTGTGTCAAAGACCGAAGCAATAGCTACAACATAAAAATGGCTCATGATCATAGTTTTCGACTTTACAAGGTTTGTGTTCGTAGCAGTACCACTTGCATCATAACTGATACTTCTTGCAGTACTTGACATCAAATGGGTCGAACGCGGCTGTCATGCTGGGCGGCAGTGCAACCCCATATCTCTCGTTGAAGGAGATCATCTCGCTCTCGGCTGATCCCGAGGTCACCAAAGATGCTTTCAACTTCGCTGATATGGCTCTATCACTGGCACCAGCTCAAGGAGGCCTGGCGTTGCGAAAGACCATAGCGGGTACCTACGATCATGCAAGGTCAAACGTTGAAGCAGACAGCATAATAACGGCTGGCGCGACGACTGGCGCCAACCACATCGTCCAACGCTCTCTTTTGAAACCTGGCGATCACGTCATCTGCCAGTATCCCGTCTATGGCCCTTTGCTAGAAGAGCCGGAGGAAATTGGCTGCGAGGTGTCGTACTTGCGGCTCAACCCTGACGACAACTGGTCCGTGGACCTCGGTCAACTCAAGAGCCTCATCAAGCCCGGAACGACGAAAATGCTCATCCTAAATAATCCCGTTAACCCAACCGGTACCCACCTTTCGACCGACGTGCAAAGGGAGATTATCAAAATCGCAAAGCAGCACGACCTCATTGTCCACTCTGATGAGATTTTTCGCCCACTCTTCTACACAAATGCTGATACCCCCACCTCCCTGATTGAGCACGCAGATCTCGCCTACGACAAAATTGTCACCACAGCCTCGCTGTCCAAAGTCTATGGCCTCTCCGGCGTGCGAGTAGGCTGGATCACCACGCGCTCGCAGGCCTTGCGCGACGAGTTCATGCACTACCGCCTATGGTCATGCCAGTCTCTCTCGCTGATCGATGAAGCTATCGCCGCTGAAGTCCTCAGCCCGCGGTGCAGGCCAGGCATTCTGCAGAAGCACTTCGACCTGGCAAAGGCCAATCTCGATTTGATACAGTCATTCATTGACACGCACGGCAAGCAGTGCGAGTGGGTCCGGCCCACATCCGGCGCTGTTGCCTTTGTAAAGTTTAAAGACCACAAGTCTGGGGAGGCTGTCGATGACGTCGCATTCTGTCAGAGACTTGCGGAGAGTAAAGGCGTGGTCTTGGCTCCTGCTAGTTCGTGCTTTGACACAGGGGATCGTAAAGGTGAGTTCAAGGGGCGGACAAGGGTGCATTTCACGACGAAGAAGGAAACCGTAGTGAAGGGGTTGGATTTACTGGGGGAGTTCCTGGATGAAGAGAGAGCACGGTGACGAACAAATCTAATTTGAGAATCTAGCCTCACAACACCGTATGCGTTCCTTCATTACTTGCGTCTGAACCGTGTAAGACTCTAAGTCTCCGAGCTACTCCGTTTGACTATGCTACACCGTTCGTGCCATACCACTCAACTTCTGCTCAACGAAACTGGATACACACGATGCGTGAAAGTGGATTTGCACGCTCCGGCTCTAGGTGAACGAGCAGCCGGTCTGGTCAATTCTCTCAACGTTACTGATGTCGTTGCCGAGTCGTCCAGCTCGTTGGATCCAAGTCTGTAGCCGAGTTAGCTCACATTGGTCAGTCGTCATCGGCGCTGATCTCACATTGATGTTGGATGCAGATGGGTTCTGGGTTCGGCTGAGAACGTAGAACGAGGTGAAGTTTGACGATCCAACAATTGCCCAGTTGTTGTCGTTGTCCTCGTTTGCCTCGTTGTCCCCTTCCTCCTCCTCGTCGTCGTCGTCGTCGTCGTCGTCATCGTCGTCGTCGCCGTTGCTGTCACCGTTGCTGTCACCGTCGTATCCTACATGCGACTATATTAGCACTTGGTCCATTCCAGAAGGTGCAGGTGGGGAAGTAGTCCTTACGCATCACGATGTAGTTTGGCCCTGGGCACTCGGGCTCCGGTTGGCCGGAGAATTGCACGCTAGAAGCAACACGTTAACATGGGTTCCACTTGGGTTCCTTTGCTGGCAATTGGGCACACTTACCGGTAGACTCCCTCGTCACCGTATTCATCGTCCTCATCAACTTCGGTTGCTGTACCCTCAATTGTGACTTGTTGGCCGTTACGCTCACAGCTATTTACGACACGAACTGTGCCATCGTCCTGAAAGGCCTGGTTAGTCTCTGTTGAGATTCGTACAGATCCGGCAAGGTCTTACGTTCTCCGAGTACTCTGCGTAAACGCACTTGCAGTTCGAGGTGAAGGACTCTGGGCTGCCAGCTACCTGGTACCATCGACCGGCGTAGTCGTCCAGGTCGAAGTCGTCGTCTGTCTGGTGAGAAGCACTGGCCGTCCCAGTGAGCATCGACCACGTTTGGCTGACTGCTTGACTGTCTGCGGTATAGAGGGGACGCAGAGATGCTGCCTGCTAGGGCGCTTGCGAGGAGAAGGCTTGAAGTGAGCATTGTGAATTGTTAATAGGAGGTCAATTTGTTTCGTAGTATTGGACTTCCAAGTGTTTTACTGGACGCTTTTTGCTCTCACAAAAGTCTGGAGCTGGGGCCTACTTATATAGCTGTGATCATGCAGGTACGTACCTCTTCAACCTCTAGCATTGGCCGCGCCACAAGAGCGGCACGGAATGTTCACGCGGCCATCCATAATTCTGGGAACAAGTTGCTCGCCAAGTCGTCGTGCCTGCGTGCATCAGCATCTTGCGTAGCACAGCATCCGGTCGAAACCCTTGACTCTCGAACAGGCTTAGAAGCCAAGTTCATAGTTGCGGCTACGAACAGCAACTGTCCAGTCGCAGACACAGAGAGGACACAAACAAGCGTTTTGCTGTCGTGAGAATGACGCCTGCCAAGCCTATACGTCGCAATGATGTCCTAGCATCGGCAAATACGGGGTCTTGCGGGGGGCTAGCGTAAGCTTTGTTCCCGTAAACGCATGCCAGGTCCCTGTGCTTGAGCAGACGGTGATTGGAGAAGCAAGGGTATGAGCCTCATTCGTGTGGACATCGCATGTTTGTAGGCGGATACTCGCGCAGAAATGTGAGCCTGGCAAGCTCGACATCTTGTCATCCAGAGATCTTTTGACCGTACAAAGCTCTCCATGAGCCAAGGCACTATCAATCTTATAAATATAGTAACTCGAACAGGCAAGTTTGTCTATACGAGAGGTGTCCCGCTCTTCCTAGCCTTTGACATCGAGCCGTCCATGGGTCTGCAATAGCTGGATCGGCCAGCTGATGTCGTACTGTACTCCTCTCACACTATTTGCTCCGATTCCGGTGCGCATCGTTGACGTCTTGCGCAACAGAAAAAGCTTGGTAGATGGTTTGAACACGCTTGCCTTCATAGGGCTAGCCGTGAGCTTACACTCACCGTGTTGCTCAGCTGCTTGAGGCGTGTGCCAGGCTCCGTTTCCAGGAAGAGTTCTAGAGAGGTCATCGATTAATTCCAAATTTCAGTCACTCTGAATCCAACGTCTCACTCCTACGAAAGATCGCCCATGTTTTGACTATTCAGCGCAAGAAATGTTTTTCTAGCAGGCATATAGCTGCAGGAGCGTTTCGTATTCAACTCCTTTCTGCCTTGCGAGCGGTACTGAGCTACGACGGTCTGTATGCTATCAGGTGGTCCGATAGGTTCTGGTATGAACGCCATTTTCTTTGAACAGGTCTGCTTGACTATCAGTTCTAGACGTTGACGCAACGTAGACTGCTGCTATCTACGCCTAGGAGCCTTGTGGAGAGGTAAGGAGTGATCTCGACGTCTGCTAGTTCGTGCTTTGACCTAGGGGACCGCAACCGCGAATTTAGAGGCGAAGGAGATTGTATTCTACGACGAAGGGAGACTATAGTGAAGGGTTTACCTTTGCTTATCAACTTCTTACAAAGAGAGAAGGCACCATGATAGACCATTCTAGCTACTTGTATCAATTGTTTCTTACACCTTATACATTGTCTAACCGGTACAGCAGGTTAGTAGGTGATATAATGCAAGCCAATTATAAGCTGCCGCCATTGCCCACGTCTAGAATGAAACGATGCTTGAACCGAGCGAACAGTCAGCCAGGCCTCGGCGGTTCCCCTCCACTCGCAATTCGTCACTACTGGATCCACGGCGAGCACAAAACTTGCGAATCAGAGGCTGCCGAACCCCATTTTCGTAAGGCTGAGAGCTGTAGATTGCAGCGAGGGTCCGCCTCGCACACAGAATGTACCCAAGCAAGGCGATTACTAGGCAACGAGGCACACGCTATTACACCCACGACCGTCACATGCATATCGACACAACCAATCATCCCCATCTACATCTGCATTAGTGGTTGGTAGTATAGTTGTTGATGCAGCGTGGCATTGCTGAGAGCGTATGCCTTGCAAAAGGCACTAGGCACTCGCCGTGAAGGCGACCAAGCAGAGCACAAAATAGTCCGCTCGCAGTGCGTGGTCTGAAGATCTGCGTCATAGTCATGCAGTCAGGTGGGAGAGCAGCATGTGATCATATGTTACGAGACGTAGCAAGGCAAGGTATATAACGTGCGGCCTGAAGCCCTCATAGTTTACTTTACGCTCAGCTACCTAACCTCACTTCACAAGCCGGCATCACTGAGCAAGACTTCTTTCTCTTCCCAGCCCAATAACCACCGCACTGCAGTGCAACAAGTCTGCTAGTGCCATCACTCAACACCAACGCCCTTGAACCATTATTTGGGACAGTTTCGGCAGTCTCTCATCTCCAGCCTCAGAGATGCCAAAAGATAAGAAAACCTCAGCCCCAACCTACAACAAGAAGACCGGTACCCATTCGAACTTTAAGACCAATGGCTTCTGGGCAGATCTGAAGTTTGAGGCTGCGAAAGTCACTGGTCAAGCCACGAAAGATACACAGTGTGTTCGTGGGAAGAAGGGAAAAAGAATGACGATCGCGTGAAGTGATGCTGACGATGACGACGATGATGGATTCAATAGTCGCCCATACCATAATACAACAGCGTAGAAGACATTGAGCTTGGACTTGGTCAATCAGGGCTTCAGTGAAGACGAACATCTGTAGTCAGTACACAAGCTGTACGGGATATCGAATACGTCTGCTATCAAGAGAAATAGACGAGCAGTGGCCGAATTGTATAAAGAATAGTTTTATTGTCCTCGTTGTCTCTTCGGTTCTTTCTTGTTGTCCAAACTCTAGGTTCTGCCCATCTTGTGATTTCCTTATTTGGGGTACGAATTTCGTCGTTATGTTGAATATCCTACCGAATTGAATACATCGTCGTCATGTCGAGTATAGTTAAGAGGTACGTCTTCGAGACCGACCGGCTATCTGTATAAGGCCAGAGCAAGTTGTTAATTCTCACCTCCTGTTTAGGCAGTGACCTGCTGTACGGGTGCTGCTTGGCGGAGCCTGTTGTACCAAAGTGTGCTTTCTTTGATCAGCATATTGACCAAGTGCCGCAGTTTTCGACCGTTGAGACCCCTGATTGATGATTAAAGTCATCAACCAGCTCTTCCTTGCATGTCTGAGCCCCACTGCATGCCACCGTGAGACCTTTGTCATGTGACAGAAACCACTGAGCTGCTCAAACAGCTCTGACTCCGACAAGCGTGCCTTAGCAGAGAAGCTCTGATCTGCTGCTCCACAACGAGCGCTTGCAGACAGATTGTTCGACACGTGCGTGCTCATTCGAGTTCGGATCGGTGCCAGCTTTGAGGGTGATTGATATAATCCCTGAAATCTCCATGGAAAACGTAGTTCCAGCCCGTCTTCGCGGACATGAGACTGGGTTCTCCTCTTCTATAACATGTTCATTGTATCAGCGGGGGCCCACCCAGTTGAAGGGAATATGGTGGTCTGTCCAGGGGTTGGGTCGGTGACGTTGACCATCATTGTCGTGGATGAGATCGCGCCTGGGTGTGTTAGGTAGGATTCGACAGTAATCATCACTACATCTCCTCCGTCAGTCTGGTTCTGCACAGATATCACCAGGCCAACCAAGCCTTCTGTGATCGGGACACCTTGGAATTCTCCGCAGCCACAGTATTGCCGTAGTTTGGGGCAACAGCTGTGTAATGTACCAGGCTGAGATCGTTTGATGAAGTATCATCAGGTGCTTGATTGTCTGGAGGCTGAGCAGCGCGGGCCCTGGGGGATGCAATATCGGGGTTGGAGAACCCGATCAATCTGCATCCTCGTCTGTCTATCTGGTATCACACATAGTGATATTTGTATAGCCATTTACGGAAGAGAGGAGAGGTTCCATTCCGCCCTGTCCCCTGGCGCGATTGCTGGTGGTGTAGACCCACGTGCGGCAGTAAATCTGCTCTGCTGCAGCAGCATCTCAGGTCGTTGATTGGTCCCGACAGGCCTGTGAAAAGCGCTGGTAACACTCACCAGTTGGTATGTCTTTGGCAAGATTGTCTGAGTAGCGAACGCAACAGGTACTCCTGGTCACCTTCTCCCCAGACGCCGTGTTTGAGGTTGGGATTGATTGGTGTGGAGTTGGCCTATGGCCTTGGGGACCATACAGAAGCTTGAATATCATTGAAGGGATGGTCGAGGATGTTGCAGATCCGGCACTGCAGTGTCTAGTCCCGTGACCACACCATCATCCGACCGGTCGCGGGAACAAGAGCCGTATTGTGATACCGGTCGTGTACTCGCGGTGCCACGATGGACTAGACAGGTCTAACAAGCAGAGCTTGTGTAGCTGACGACACCTGATCGATGAGCATATGTACTACTACCTGGAAACGTCCTAGGAGATGAGACTAGCCATCAGTCTCAAGGACCGGGAGTTCGTACATGATGTGTCTGTTGAGGATCGGGCGAAGTTGACCCCGCGGGCAGAAGCTTCCCTTGTGATGCACCTTAGAGATTGTACAGCCTTAAATGGCACGAAAATGGTTCAGACCGAGCCGATGATGAGCATTTCAGTTCGGTTGAGGAGACTTGTCCTCATGTCTCTCATCGTCTCCAGGGACCAGAGCCCAGTGATGGTGTGATACTGTCGGATCATAAACCAGTGATGTTTGCCTGGTGTCCGAAGAACGAGAGGAAGACAAGATAGCTGATCGAAGAAGTGGTCAGGCTATACGTGTACCAGAAGGAGGATCGAAGAGTCTGCCCCACTTTGCCCCACAAGCATTCAAGTTCTGCTCTGCAGAGGACAACCTAAGGAATCGAATGCACGGCCGACCAATCAGACGCTTAGTGCACTTCGTACAATACCATAGTCCTTGCTTCCTCAGCAATCTGCATTGTGCAATTAACCTCATTGACAAACACGAAACGTGCTACTGGACTTGTAATCGAGCACCAGGACAACCGATGCCCTCAGCAATCTGCCTGACCTCTCGCATCGGCCCCCGTCTTTGGACGCCGTCGTCCAATGATCTGCGGGGTCGATGCGCAGGGCTACGTCGCAATGCTTGCTTGCCTCGGCACAACGCATAGGCAACAAAGAGAGCAGAGCAAGGACTATGTCAATACCCGAAGCAAACTGCCACGCTCTGTACTCTTGCAGGTCTGTGCAACAAAATGGCGAATCAGATACGCTACGACGATCAAGTCATCGTCATTACCGGTGCTGGCAACGGCCTGGGGAGACAATACGCCAAGTTCTTCGCTTCCCGGGGTGCCAAGGTTGTCGTGAACGACTTGGGCGGCAACGCTTTTGGCAAGGACAAAGACGGCAAGGGTGAGTCGAAGGTTGCTGATCAAGTCGTCAAAGAGATTACGGACGCAGGTGGCGTTGCTGTACCCAACTACGACGCGGTTCAGAATGGCGAGAAGATTATCAAGACTGCGATCGACAACTTCGGGCGCATCGACGTCCTCATCAATAACGCCGGTATCCTTCGAGATGTGACCCTACGTAACATGACTGATGTCGACTGGGATATCATCATGGATGTCCACGTCTACGGCGCCATGAAGACGACCCGCGCAGCTTGGCCCTTCTTCAAGAAGCAAAAGCATGGCAAGGTCATCAACACGTCCAGTAGCTCTGGTCTCTTCGGCAATTTTGGCCAAGCAAACTACGCCGCGGCGAAGATGGCGCTGGTGGGTTTCACTGAGACATTGGCGAAAGAGGGTGCTAAGTACAACATTCATTGTAACGTGCTTGCCCCTGGTGCGGCCTCTCGATTGACGCAAACGGTCTGGGCACCCGAGATGATGGAGGTCATGAAACCAGACTGGGTTGTGCCCCTTGTGGGTGTACTCGTTCATTCCTCCTGCAACGAGACCGGGAGTATCTTCGAGGCAGCAGCAGGACATTTCTCGAAGATCAGATGGGAGCGGTCCAAGGGTTTCCTGGCACGGCCGGACGAAAACCTCACAGCGAACTTGATACTCCGGAACCATGACAAGATCATGGACTTCAGCGAGGCTGAGCATCCCAAGGGTACGGCAGATATGATGACTTTGCTTGAAAAGGCTCTGGCTTTGCCAAGTAACTCCGTGAGCGGTGAGACGGACTTCAAAGGGAGAGTGGCACTCGTGACGGGAGGTGGTGTGGGTCTCGGGAGGGCTTATGCAATGAATCTTGCTAAGCTGGGCGCGAAGGTTGTCGTCAACGACGTCAAACATGCTGAAGAGGTCGTCGAAGAGATTAAATCGGCAGGTGGCGAAGCAACTGCCGCTGTCATGTCCGTGGAAGCTGGTGAAACTCTGGTGCGAGCTGTGGTGGACCAACACGGCCGTATCGATATCGTGGTCAACAACGCTGGCGTTTTGAGAGACAAAGCCTTCCAGAACATGACAGAGGAACAATGGCACACGGTGATGAATGTACATCTGCGATCAACTTATGTCATCACTAAAGCAGCATGGCCTTTCATGTTGAAGCAGAAGTATGGACGTGTGGTGAATATCACGTCGACCAGCGGTATCTATGGCAACTTCGGCCAAGCGAACTACGCAGCAGCAGTAAGTCCTTCCCATCGTCATCCCTTGACCATATAACTAACCGTGATGCCTAGAAATGCGGCATGGTCGGATTTACCAAAACAATTGCTCGCGAAGGTGCAAAATACAATATTATCGTGAATGCACTTGCACCCACTGCTGGCACAAATATGACTCGTACGGTTTGGACGGAGGAGGCGGTCCAAGCCGTCAAGCCAGATTATGTTGCGCCGCTGGTGTCCGCGTTATGCAGCGGGACCCCACCAGCCACAGGTCAGCTGTATGAAGCAGGCTGTGGTGTTTTTAAAGCAACGAGGTGGCAGCGAGCTAGAGGTGTTGACTTCGATCACGCAAGGGGTGTGCCGAGTGTGGAAGAAGTTGCAAAGGAGTTCCACAAGATCTGCGACTTTGACAATGGGCAAGCAGATAACCCTGATACGCCGGGTGAGGGCAGCAAGTACACCATGGGGAATGTCTTAAACAACCCGCAGTATGGCAACATGAAGCAGGAGGATCGGTCGAAGCGCAACCGCAAGTTCCATTCGAAGATCTAGCAACAAACACAATCTGGATCTTATCAGAAGATTGGAAGATTACAACCTGCCGTTACAACGTTGTGAAGCAGCTCTGCGATGAATGAGGAAGAAAAACGCTCACACACATGCACTGTCACTCACAGCATTCCCCTGGAACCAATAGCATCAGCCGGATTTTTTACTCGAGCTCATCGTATATGGTCTGGTACTGCTCGTTTGATAGTTTATAAGCAGCATCCTACTAGCATGAAGTCTTAACGTTGCATCACAGAAGTAGGCATAGAATGCTTGGTCAAGCCTGATGTGATCGAGCACTGGAACACGTGCTAGTGGCAACACTGCAAGAAAGGCTCGGTCAACCGCGAGTTCCGAATCGTGGAGGCGAGCCGAGGCCCAAAGCCGAATGTTAACCCGTGTAAAAGATCGTGTACCAGAGCAATTGCTTTGACACGTCTCTAATCCATCGGGTGAGTTAGATCGTGCGATAGCAGGTCCTCAAACCTGAACTTTGCTGCGACGGAATGTTGAGGTGCTCGAATCCCAGGAGAAAGAAGGGCGAGACTGCAAATGCGCCACATCAAGCAAGTTCCCGGGCGGAGCGTTGAGACCATCCAGGATTGGTCATCAACTGTCTGCGTCGGCTAGATTGTCCCCTCCCGCGCCGTTTCTTTTTTTGTACTGGCAGATCGCCTCCTTCCCACCATCAGCCACGTCAGCTCTCTGCTCACCATCGACTCTCCAACACAACACTTTAGACGACCGCTTCACACTAGTCTGGGCTTCCAGATACTCGTCTCTACACAATTCGTCGACACGTCACTCAAGAGCGTCAAAAGTACTCGGAATATCTGCCGTGCCACTTAGCGCCCGACCGGCAAGCCTTAGCCGGGGCCCGTAAGCGAGGTCCCAAACCCGTACAGACACCGTGCTTACTCATTGCTTACTTCTTGTTTGTGGTCCGCGTCCCACGAAGTTGAGATTGCGACAGCAAGAACGGAAAGCTCGTATCAACACTTCTATGCTGGCGCTTGCGCCTCCAAGTCCTGCCTTATGAGGGTCCATCCTGATGAACGAAAGAAGAAGCATCATGCCAAAAGTCGGCTGGGCTGTCTCAGCTGCAAGCGGCGACATCTGAAATGTGATGAAGCTCGGCCCTCATGCACTAGGTGTCTCCATGACTTTGGTAGATGCGAAGGTTACGACACACCCAAAGTATGGATCTTCGAACCCGCAGCCCAAGAGTCTGGGACATTAGAGATCGATCCCAGCTCTAGTTCGTCACCCAACTCCAGTAGCGGACTTTCGAGCTCGCGACAACAAGGCAGCTCAAGCGACTCACAGCGATCATCAAGTCCGAGTGATCAGCACGCAAAACCTTTATTGGAACTCGAACATCGACGACAGAAGCGATGGGCTCCGAAGTCGAAGAGTGGTTGCACCACGTGCAAGAAACGTCGTATCAAATGCGATCAAGCACGTCCAGCCTGTCTACGCTGCACAAGCTCGAATCGCGAGTGTGAATATGCTGCGCCACCTGGCGAAGGACCGTTGAATGCGACCGCCCAGTCACAGATTACCCAAACAAGGTCTGGCATGCCTGAATCGCCATACTACCCTCCTACTATTGTGTACATCAACCATACGCCGTACAAGACTCAGACAGAATACCAGACCTTTGTGCACTGGCAGAGCAGGACCGAAAGCTGTATGGTGATCTCCCGCAGCTTCGGCAATTTCAACATCCTTGGTGATACAATGCCAAAAGCAGCTTGGTCTTTCGACTGCCTTAAGCATGGTTTGCTCTCCGCAGCATCAGTTACAGCATCCATTGAGAAGTTCTCCCTGGGTGACTACAACGAACGGCAGGCTATCGTGGAAGCTTTCAAGCAGAGCAGCCTTGCTATCAGTAGTATCTTCGACGAGAAGCCGCCACCTGAAGTCACGGTGCTAGTCGCATTTGTCTTCTGGTTCATGGAGGCATGGTTAGGCTCTTGGAGCCGTGCGGTCATGCACCTTGCCAGTGCCGCGCGTATATGTGAGCAGGGCTATCCGAAAGGAGAAGTCAGCGAAGCTGTCGCGTGGTACGTCGGAATCTGTGATGAGGGCGTTCCCCAGGCCCTTCGGACTCCGCAGATCTTGAAGCTAGTCCAGAATAGGCACGACGGATTCGACGAGAACTTCCACATACGGCTGATATGGGGTCTCCGAGAAGCGGTTGCTGGCATATCTCTACTGCAAGTGGCGAGACTGAAAGCGAGACAAGTTCGGCCTGATGATTTTGGACAGTTTGACGGGATTCTTGCCACTCACCAAGCGCAGATGGAATTTTTGTCTGGAAGATGGAAGCAACACGCTCGGATCCAACTTACAAGCGTTCAGCTTGAGCGAGATGTGCCTCCACCGCCCGCTACTCCGATGTATTCTGCGGTCATGGTGATGGTGAACTACTTTCTAACCAATGATCGGAGATATGATCCAATGGTCATGGCAGTATACCTGAAGATGATCCAGCGCTCACTTCCGCTGTTTGTCGCTGGAAAGAACATGGAGATCAGAAGAGATGCAGCATTGAGCATCCCAATCAAGGCTAAACCTCTCGAGCCAGAACCAGAGCGACCACAGATCAAACCACAGTCCGCGCTGGTAACCGTGAGCTGAGTGAAGCTAAAATCTAGCGCGTCGTCTGTGTTGTGTTCCTCGTCGCGCCACGATAGGCTCGAGTTCGTCACAGAGCCATAGTCGGACTACATGCTCTCAAGGCTCGTCGCACGAGCTGGCCTGCTTGGGTACAGTTACCTATGGTCTAAAGACCGACTGGCTACATGCAGACCCAGCAGTCTTGCAGTCGAACACCACACTCGATAGTCTTTCGTGATCACGATCAGTTCTACGCTGTGACCAAGCACCCCTCGCTAGCTCTTGCCATTTTGGGGAGATCCATACCAGAAAAGTTTCAGAAGTGGAGTGCTCGGATCACACAAGCGCGGGGATACCTCGACACTACTAGTACATACAAGAACTCCCTCATTCTTGCTTGCTACGCACCAAAATTCTGCAAACAGCACCAAAACAATTGGTCCGGTGTCCTATCGAATTCGGCTTGCGACAGTGACTATTACCGTTATCATCACCAGCAACATCCTCGGCAAACAATATCAACGATGCATACCCTTGTTTGTCATCTGCTCGCCAAAGACGACGAGTCAATCGAAAAGATTCGCCGCAAACTCATTGAGGCAGCACGAGTTTACAGACAAGACAAGGAGACGGTCGACTGGCTCGTGATGCAGGACGTGCACAATCCGCGAAAATTTACGATCGTGGAAAGATTTGAGAAGGAAAGCAGTCAAAAGTACCATCTTGAGAACCCGTACTGGAAGACATTTGATCCTTATGTTGTGCCGTGAGTACCTCTGCCCGTCAGGAATGCTCCCCCTTTCAATCACTCCTTCGCCGTCAGGCACTCGGCACAGCTAGGACCTGCAGGACCAAGAACGGAACCCAAGTGTGGCGTTTGATCGGTGGTACCTGTCAATTTGTGACCTTTGATGCACAGGCTCCCTTCAGTTCGGGGCGATGTCGGAACGCACGCGGTGCCTATAACCCCGATGCACCAGGAATTGCCTCACCTGCCCATCCTAGACCTTGCCAAATTCATACAGCCACCGACCCTATTGATCGCTCTATCACAACACCGAATGTGCACTAACTCTTCACCTATCCAGGTTACTGGAGAAACCGATTGAGCTGCTGCGTCACGAAGAATTGGATACAAGCAAGGATGTAGACTTGCTGTGATCATGCTGTCCGTGTTGAGGGGAAAGATTTGCTTGCTGGGTGTTCAGAAGCAGCGATCACGAGTCTCTTAGACCTGGGGCCTTAGTATGGCATAAATTGAATCGTACATAGTAACTACTTGAGCTAGCTCGGTCTGTTGCATTGCAAGCTAGCGTCGGCTGGTCCTCGGATCCTCTGGTATAGTCACGTGATGAAGGGCCACACATGTCAACGCGTATCGCGAAGTCACAATTTGATCAGCAACGCCATCGCTTTCATCATCACCAGTACTGTTGATCTACGTGCGGTCGCGTACATGAGCAAGGCTCAGCCCTACAATGCGGCGTAGACAGGTCGGGAATGTAGCTAGCTAGAGACGAAGAATGCTTTGAAACCCAATCTGCTTGTGGTAGACCTCAACCACCATCTGGAAGAAGCCATAGTTCGAGACCTATCGATGTGCTTGTATCCCAATACCTCAAGTCAGTGAACCTAGTGCGCTTTTCTCTGGGGCCAAATTCATCGGAACTCATCACTGAACGACACTTCAAGACGAGATACTACCGAATGGCTTCAGCACAATCTCCATGGAAAGTCGTTATTGAAGAGAAGAAATGCAACACTCCTCGACCACTATTTGATATTGTATAGAGTGAGAGACAGCAATTGGTATTCAAGATTTGGTATGGGCTAAACGTCGCCTTGCGGCCTGGCAGCGAAATCATGGACAGAGTGGATGTTGTCTCTCTTGGGTCTGCTTCCGAGTCTGAGCAGGAGCAGGCCGCAGCTTTTCGTCTGGCATACGTGGGCAGAGCTAACAGATCGACAACTAACGTCGTGGAAGATGTGGCCATTGCCTCAGGGCGCCGACCGCAAGATCGAGTAGCTTCAATGGAAGCAGAAGCCGAAGCAGTAGCGAGGCACAGGCAAGCATCTGAAGATGAGCTACGCAACGCTTCAACCAGGACCAGCGCGAGAATAATGCGCAGTCAGCAAGCTATAGTCAACCATGGAGTGTCATCTTCATCTTCACCCACTGAGCGAGGAAAAGAGCTTTCGAGCTACGGCCCCGGGTTCCTGGCTCTGTGCGTGCGTTCTTACACCCGTCACTTCCATCCAATCTTTCCTATGCTCCATCTCGAATCAATTGAGTTAAGCAAAGGCTCTCTGTTGTACTTTGCAATTGCCGCCATCGGAAACCACTTTACCAGCTCAGCTAAGATGCTTGAGGAAGGAGAGCAGCTCTTTGATCAAGTGTGGAACGTCGTGTCTGCAAGCCTGGGAGAAGCATCTGATCAGAGTTTCGAAAACAAGACATCATTAATTCAAGCAGCGCTACTTTTACAGAACTGCGCTTTGCTATCCGGTGCAGACAGCTACCTATCAGATGCAGGTCAGATGCACAATCGGGCTGTAATGTGCGCTGCGGGCATCAGGCTCCACGAAACGCAGCATCGAACCCAGCATCTTGGGCTGTCAAAGGCATTCGACTGCTATTCGAGCTGGCAGTCATGGCTTAGCACCGAAGAGAAGATTCGAACGGTGCTAGCGTTGTATTATCAAGATGCAGAACTTGCAACTGTCTATCATCGTGCACCGTTGCTGGATCATGGTCCGTCCAAGGTCCCTCAGGCCGCGCCTGATCATCTTTTTACAGCACCGTTCCCGGGTTACGGTTCAACTTCATCCAATCTCACCCAACTGAGCAATGGTTCTTCGTGGTCACTCTGCACGAAATTGACGAGCATCATCGCCTCCATCACAGAAGCTCGTCTGCAGAAGAAGCTCAGTCTTCAACGAGTCTAGCGGTCCGAGAACGCCCTTCAAGCGTTGTACCACGAGCTGTTGCGACTGATCGTGAATGATTGCGGTGACTTGCTTGCTTTGAGGGTGCTCTGGCATTCGGCCTTCTTATCGCTCTACACGTCTTTCAGTGTCACTAAAAAGTGTAAGAGGTTTCCCTGCACCCACGACATCAAAGGCGTAAGACCGGATAGGAAAAGATATCGCCAGGTGCCAGGTTTCGACCCCAGTTTATGCGGCGGACAGCGGAAAGGGCAAGAGACTTTCTCATCTGCACCTGTGGCAGGACAGATCAACGATATTGGGGAAAGCGAGGTCGAGCCAGTCGATCTCGACGCTGACTCGGGGGAGTCTGTCACGCGGGCGACCATCTCCAGGCGTTATGAGATGGAGGTCGTGGACATTGAGAGCCATTCTCCTTCATCAGAAGGGTATGCCAGAGCATGCGGGCTGATCAACGACGAGCGGCAGTCGGTCGTCTACATTTCGGACGACGATGATCCACAGATGATGGACGCGACGGAGGACCTTTCAGCCTGGTTCAAGACGAATAACAATGATAGATCGGAAGTCGAAACTATGAGACCATCGGCGTGTCGAGATTGAGATACTACATTTCAAAGTCGTTTGGCCAGTACATAAGTCCGACGGTGGGGGGCTCGAAGCGATGAGGGTACATGCGTGCAGTGTCTCCTGCAGCGGATGGCGTACTCTAGGCGCAGCGACAACGACCGCTGGAGGTGCTTGAACGTAGCATGCAGAACTTCATACGAGACACGGTCGGAAGGATATCGAAGACCGGGATCTCGAGACTCAATTCTTCGAGGAATATGAAGTCTAGCGTTGCCGTCTGTATGTTGCCCCGACGCGAGACGCGGTCGTCGCAGGCGTTTGGCTCACGTGAGCTTGTACGACAGCATGTATACATGTACCTGCCTCGAAAGGGTAATACGATCCTGATGGGCAGATAAGGTATCTGTAGACTCCTTCAACATTCTCATGTCGCTCGAGGATGCAAAGGTAATGGGGCATATCTGGGATTCTGCGTGCTTGCTTCGGATCGTGTTCATTTCATGACTTGGCTGTACTACAATCTATTCTCGCCATGTGCGACACTGACGCAGAAAATTGGTTGAAAGGTAAACAACGGCTGGCCGATATGATAAGCATGTGGTTTCTCTTTCACTCTTCAAGCTAGAGCACCAGGGTATTTTACATTCTTTCTTGCTTCGATGCTCTTCTCGTACTATCAAATTACTTTTAAGAAAGAGAATACCACAAGTTTGCTCTGACGCCGCCTTGACATCGCTCCCTCGAGAAGACTCGCGACCTAGTCGAGCCCGTTGCCCGACATGACTTCCGCCAGATCGCTTAGGGTGTGCGTAAGCCCGCATAAAGATCCCCAGCCACCGAATCCTCCGCCCAATACACCTATCGGTTCACCTCCAAAAGGTAGTAGATAGGCCGTTCGAACGGCATCACCATACGCTATGCCGCCCGGGTCCAAGAACACGCCTCGAGGCGTTGAAGGCAGCTTTATCTACATCTCGGTGAAGCCGCAGTCGTCACGGAGAAGGGGGGACGAGAGCTAGAGTTGGATTGTACCAGCGAGGCAAAGCAAAGCAGACAAGGTCCAGGTGTGCAGAGTCGGGATAGTGGGTGGCTGTCCAGCGTCTGGCAAACGTGTAGCAAGACTGAGAGGAGGCTGGCACGGCGGTGTTCAATGTGTGAACAATATGATATGCCTGATGCGGTCGCCGCACACCCGACTCCTTCCTCTTTTTTCTCCTTTCACGTCACTTAGCTCTTCCGGGCAGTCTGCTTTCAATCTTGTCTCTCTCGAGTCCTCTCCACTACTGTTCGCTCGTTGTATTCATTCACTTCTTGTGCCTTCTACTCTTCTGCCGGCCTCGTGTTCTCATCCGTGCTGAGTATGGGTGCTCGGTTGCCTAGAATCGCGAATTGCTTTTAGCTCGAGTTCCGGGGCGCAGGACTGCGTCTCTCTGGACCTGCGATGAAACCTGCTTTGGTATTGTCGAGGAGGGAAAGTTTGTGTCGATCGGTAGGCATTCGCGGTATGGTAGGCGCGGACGTTTCGCTGATGATGGATGTGTCTGCTTCGATTAGCTGGAATGCGTTAGCTCTTTCTGGGAGTTGTGCAGCTTTAGATAGAATGGACTGTAAGAGGTAGAGCTTTGTGATGGTTCATGGCATATGAGAGTGCATCCAGCTGGCAGACAGCGCCTGTGGCAAAGCATAGACGAGTTGCTGAGCTGCATTTGCGGACTGGGCGCCTGTTAGCTGGCGGTGCTGTCGTTCAGCATCAGCAGGGTAGACCTGTACACAAACACCGCCGGCAATTTCGGACACTGTCAGTGGCCCAACAACAGACGTGGACATTGTCCAACAGGATAGCAGCGCAGGTATCCCGTTTCTTCATCCATGTCGACGCGACGAGTGTCGAGAAAATCAATTAACAGCTCGCTGGGATCATCACTTTGCACATTGCAGCTTCTTTGCACAAGACGCAGTACTGCTCGACAATGGAGCAACACTTGGGTTTACTGTTTTGCGCCATTGAAGGTCTTCATCAGTGTAGACACAATCGTTCCCGCACATCAGCAGGTAGCCAATATCCTCGGTCGAATGATTCTCGTTAGAAAATCAAGCTCGCTAAGCTTTATGACGCGTTGGCTCATGGCAAAGCTTGATTCTGAAAAGCTTTCTTCTCCTCCATGGTAACTGGAGCTTACGCGGCAGCCAAAAGTATCCCACCTTTCAAAGTGTAAGTACTACCACAGCCTAGATTCATGAGCTGGCGTGCTTGTTTGACGTGGCGTCTGGCCAATAACGCTGTGACCCGGCTCATCTCGATCCATACCATGGCCCAGATTCAGCTGCACACCAGCAGTCCTTCCCAGGTCCAGATGTTGTATCCTGTTAGCTTGTAGCCGCGTCATTCGATCCGTACGGCATGGCCGAAAATCGTGCAGCAGGATCAGCTTATGTCTCGCGGTGCCCTCTGCGTTGCCATGTCAGAAATGCCGTGTGTCAGGGTGATCTTTGCTTAGCATCAGTACCGCATCAAGATGATTTCCGATTTCGTCCATGACCTCTGCCACGTGCCGGAGACAGTGTCCTCGCGGCTGGCAGCAAATCCAAAGGAGTTCCCAGGCGATGTTGCAAAGCAGCTTTTTGGCAAGAGAAGGTCGCTCCCAGAATCAGACGCGGAGGTCCAACCAAAGTACGATCTCCAGCGCGCACTTGATTGTGGGAACTGGGGTGAGTCTCGTCCGAGCGAGCTGTTTCTGAAGGTAAACGAGGATGAGCGCTCAAAGGCGTAGCTGACGCCAAGCAGATATACGACGATGTATTATGCACGCTCGATAAGAACAATCCGCTTGCCAGCGTGTGCTCACCGCCTTTATTGGGCTCAAGCGGCGTTTGCCCTCTGACAATCATCGCTACGATTCCCGAGATCTGTCGTCACATGTCGAATATGATTGCGAGAGCTCGATATGAGGTCTTTCTTGCCACAAACTTCTGGAAAGATTCGGAGGGGTCCAGGTTGATCTGCAACTCGCTCAGGGAACTATCAAAACGCGCCCTTGGTGAAAGCAGAAGAGTAGTCGTCAAGGTCATGTATGATCGAGGAGACCCGAAACAGGTCTTCACCCCTCATCAATTCGTCCCAGCTAAGGTGTTTGCCGACCCGAATGGAGCTATCAGGTTGCCACATCCTGACGACCTTCCCAACGTCGATTTGGAAGTCGTCAACTACCACAGGCCGCCACTTGGCACTTTCCATGCCAAGTTCATGATCGTTGATCGCAGGATTGGTCTCCTGCAAAGTAACAATATCCAGGATAACGACAACCTAGAAATGATGACTCAATTCGAAGGTCCAATAGTTGACTCCCTTTACGACATGGCACTGATTACATGGCACAATCCTCTGCAACCTCCACTTCCGATGCTGACCTCTCCAGCCGCCAGCGCCCCAAGCCCTACTTTCAGCGGCAAGGGTCATGAGTCCATGTTTGATGATCAGGGCCAATTGCGCAGTCAATACAGTTTCGGCTCTGCTGTACCTGATGCGGTGAACTCGACTAGTAATGGGACTGTAGAGCCATGCATACGGACTGACATCCCTTTGCATACTTCACAGGACCCGCACTACGATGACGATGTTGCACACGAGATTCTCAGAACGACCGCAGCATACGTGCCTCAGAACGGAGCACCACTAATGCAAGGTGTCAGCAACTTGCTGAACGTGCCTGCGGAAGGAGCCAAAGCAACTGCGCCCGACTTACAACCTTCCCAGATGATGACACCGATCGTTCCAATCCCTCGACATGACGCTTTTCCAATCGCAATGGTATGCCGTGAACCTTTCCCGTCACCGACTGCTGCATCTGTACATACTCCTCAGAACGCAGCTTTCCAATCAGCACTTCGTAATGCAACAAGCTCGGTCTTCATCCAAACACCCAATCTCAATGCAGCCGCGCTTTTGCCTGAAATTGTGGCGGCATGTACCAGAGGTGTGCGCGTGAGTTATTTCTATTGTCTAGGCTACAATGACGCAGGTAAGTGTACCATCGCTCTGGATGCTCTGTTACTTAACCCTGCAGGTGAACTCTTACCTATGCAAGGTGGCCACAATGAGTCTGTAGCCAACAAGCTCTATTCTCAATTGACGCCAGAATGCCGGCAGAATCTCAGCATCTATTGCTACGTGGCTAAGGACCAGATCAGACCCATACACAATAAATTCAAGAAGCGTTCATGCCATATCAAATTGATGATCGTCGATGACCATATCGGAATTCAAGGCTCTGGAAACCAAGACACACAAACCTGGTACCATTCTCAAGAAGTCAATGTGATGATCGACAGCCCAGTTGTCTGTCGGAAGTGGCTTGAGGGTATCCGACAGAACCAGAACACCCATCTTTACGGAAAAGTCGAGACAGAAGGCGCAAATGCTGGCTGTTGGGTAGATCCGAGCAGTGGAAAACAGGCCGATGGTGCTATCGGTGTCAGCGCTGGCAGATTCTCTTGGGCTACGGGCATCAAGGGTGCCATTGCCCGCGTCCAGGGGACAGGCGGATTCTGATGCGGGCGCTTGAGTTTACATCTTTCAGGTGAATATTCACACTTGACAGGACCATCCTACGACAGTCTAGGTGGTGATACTTGGGTAACTTGTTCTGAGGATGTGGTATCAATCTTGCCGACCGAAGCCAAGACTAGCTCGATTCGCTTTACCATTTTCCAGTCCGGGCCACCATAGGTTAGACAGGCGATTAGTCACTCAGCTTGCAGTCTGCGGCGCTAGATATATCACGGGGACGACACCGCAGAATGTCGCATCCGATTGACTAACAGTCCGGGGCACTGAGTGGCTCCTCTGCCAAGCGCAGCTTGCAAACACCGTGACGGCTGAGAAAGCACTTTGTTCATGTGGAGTCCTACCCTGCACGTAGGGCGAACGCCACAACCTATTACGTGCACCCCTTGAACTTTGATCACAGCGCCTGCTCTCCCTGACCCTGCGATTGGCTGGTGACTCGGATGGCGTAAACAATTCACCTTCCGGCCTTCCGAGGTTGGTGCTTATTGACAAGCTCAAGCAGTTGGCGCGAATATGCGATGATTATTCTCAGTCCGTTAATCTGAGGCAGTGGAAACAAGTCAACTCGAGAAACGTCTTTTGGCGAGCATCGAATGTGCCAATTACTCAGCAGATGTTCACTCGAATCATGATGGGCGCAACAAGTCGTCGAGAAGCTGAGTCAAACATCGCAGCTTACCATTATGGCATACCTGGGCACCTGAGCTTCTCGTGCAATCTCTCAATGGTAGTAAACTAAACACTTATACTACACTACTCACACTTATCAGATGAGCTGCGCGCTACAGCTCAAACTGGTCCCATAAGGACAATCACTTCTAGGATGGATCCTCACTGCTGATAAGCCTAAGGACCGACTCGGAGCCCACCGAGCACGACGGCCCGCCCTTGCGATGGAAGCTAGAAATAGCTAGTGCGGCCGAATGATGTGTCATCTGACGCCAACCTGACCCCATATCCATCCTTCGCTTTCGATATATAGCTGATAAAGGTATGATATATGCTCCATTCATCAATGCTGTGGTCAACCTCACATCTCAGCAATGCCTTTCATCATTGAGTCTCAGGTCTCCAACCACGATAAGAACAGTCAGACCTCAGCGTCAACGCCTACAACCACGATCAGGTACGATGTACTGTCCGTCCTAGGTCCTACCCGAGAACCGCCGCTCAGCTACGGTGGTAGCTTAGAGCCACCGAAGGAGATGATCCTATCTGGCGAGAAGGTTGAGATCATCTACAGACAATGACCAGGCTCAACAGCTTGCCGCTTACAAAGCCAAACACCTGAAAGGTCATGCATATGGGTACATCTATCATTGCTCAATATCTATTGAAGCCAATAGAACAAGAAGGAAGCGATCTGGTCACGGAAAATCTACGTTCGTCTACGCATTAGGACCTTATTGGGTTTGTACGCAGAAGTCAACGTTATCAGCGGTCAGCCGAGCACAGGAGCCAAGCAATTGGGCATAGGGAGTGGAAGAGCATTGGAAGGAGCTAGCTCCAAGAGTCCATTGTTCAGATGTGCCGCAGGAGCTTCTGGCATTCCTTCGGGCAGGTGATTCATCACCAAGACTGGCACGACTGCAAATCTATGCTGGTTGGCCCTTGTTGGGCTGGAAGCTTTTCATTGATCACGTCACGGCATTGTTCACATGTCTTCAAGCCCATTCACTACTATGGCCGATGCTCGCCCGAGTGTTGTCCTTGTCCGGGCAACGATTCATGATCACAAAACCATGGTCAGGCCTGTACATCTTATGCAACCTAGCAAATGATGTCGAGAGCATGATCGCCCCCACTCTACCTCGTTTAGAAGGGCATTCCGCCTCCCCCTCTTCGAGCCAGTCATGTTCTCCGGAGGCCCGAGAACAAGCACTACTCGCAGGACGGAGGAGCGATGATTTGCATCGGTGCAGGGTTAGAGTTCGGACTGCATCTCGGTCACCCCCGCGTATATAGTCAGCGGAGTCATCTTCCATTACCACTGGCGAGTGATGTTGTCTGCTTTCCGATCGGCAATCTGACTTTATCGAAGCCGAGTCTGATGCGAGATGGACAGGGGTAAGAACAAGGGATCCCTGGGAAGGATCCGTACCTCGGCGTTCAATCCCGGCACATTCAGGTCGTACAGGCGTCTATCATGAATGGCAACAGAACGCGCGACTATGCTAGCTAGTCATTTACCAGTGCAACTCGTGCATGATGCAAAGGAGAGCTCAACACGAAAGACAGTGCTTACAACTCGCATCTCTTGCCACATTATCATCTGCATGTCGCAGCAAAGACTTTGCGAGCAGCGTCATAACTCGATATCCGATGCCTGCATCTCGTCACCCGAAACGACAGGTACTACATGCATGCCTTGCAGTGCGGATGCAAGGTCTGAATGTAAGCACCACGCTAGATGAACATCGAATCAAGGTCTCAGTCAACCTCGCTGCCGCTACAGGCCTCAATCGTCAACAACAATAAATTGTGGAATGATGAGTCGCGTAAATAACTGTTTTACGAGGTAATTATTTCCTGGCTTTAGGCGGCCGCTGCCACCTGAATCCTACAAAAGCTACTGTCTTCGGCTGACAGACAACGAATGGTATTGGACCCACTATTCTACAATCTTTTTGTTGTTTACGATTGAAGCCTGTATACCTCATGGGACGGCAGCAATGTCCTGTAGATTGTCCAACACATACAATTCACAGTGTTCATTTTCAAGCATGCACTGGCTATCGATGTGCTAGTTCCCATTTCGTGACAAGATATGCGTTGCATCACTGTGCACGTAATGGTGAAGGGATCACCTCATGGTTGATCGGTGAAGATCCTGACAATTCCTTTATCAAGTCTTCCGAGCACTGTATGAAAATGATGAGAGAAGAAAATTGTGGCAGGTACGCGTGTTTCAACGCGCCTTGGGTTGCACCTTCCGTGGTTTTGAAAGTTGCCCGCCTGAATAGGCAGCGGCTTCACGTTGTCCACCCTCCACATATCGTTGTCAGCCTCAACCATCAGCCCCTCCTCATCACTTCATTCACCACGCTGCCTCTCAAACTGGCACTCTGTTACCCTTCCCAACAAGAAGCCTCTAGTCGAAAGTCAACATGGGTCGATGGGGTCACAGTGAGTCAAAGCCATTTCCACTGTCGTCAACAAAGCTAATGATCACCCAGCCATGTTTCAGGGTGATCGAGACCTTGACATCGTGTCTGAGTTTGATCATGAAGTTGGCATCTCTATTCAAGAGAAGCCTGAGAAGCTTAAGGAAGCACGAGACAAACTCGATGCCGGTCTTGGTGCGGAATTGATGAAGAAATGCCGAGAGCAGGAGAAGAGCTGGCAGCTATTCAGTTTTGAAGACTCAAGATACTCGACAATTATCCTTGCAGCATACATGATGCAAGTCGGGGCCAAAATCTTACCTGACGACCGAGCTCACTTGGCAGAGATCTTGCCAAAGATCTCCAGTCGAGCGGGTTATGCTTTGCCCATCGGCGACTCCGGCTTTAGAGATCCAGGTAAAGCTCAGTTCAAAGCAGCTTTGGATCTCTACGTTGACGGTCAGCCACGCAACTTCTTCGAGGCCAAGTCAGGACGAGCACCCACATACCTAGCGGCATTGCTGACAATAACATAGTTGCTACAACTGCGGCAAGACCAACACCGACCTTGATAAGGATCCTCAGAAACCAAAGTCTCGACTCAAAACCTGCGCGAGATGCTCCCAGAATGATCATACCAGTCACTATTGCGGTCGGGAATGTCAGAAGGAGAATTGGCCAAGCCACAAGGCGATCTGCAAGCCTCCTATGCAAGGACGGGGCTTTGTGTTCATGAACGTGTAAATGAGGGACAAAAGTGGTCTAGATGGTGTTGCTGAAGATCATAATGCTTTAAGCAAGCCGTACTGATCAGTTGACGTTGTGCTATGGTGTGTAGATCCTCACAGAGATCATCAATGGCTGTGACTGGGATGCAAGCCACGAGCTGGAACAACATACCGTCGTGTCAACTTCGGGCAAGTTTGAGCTGACAGCCTGACACGATCTGTAGGCGCGGGTGTTTAGCAAGCACAAATGTCGCAATATCCTCGTGGAAAAGTATCTCGTACGACCTTTTCTGTCCTCACCACGAACACTCGATGGTGCACTCTTCTGTAAGCGTGCCGCAAGCGCTGTGATATGCTTCCCAATACTGGCATTACACTTCCTCTGTGTACTGTCATATCCTGCCATTACCTGGCAGTACCCCGGGTGCCTCTTCGTCGACCACGACACAAGCCTTACCTCTATACTGCCCATTCTTCAACATCTCCACCGCCTTCGGTATCTCCTTGATACCATGAAATATGTTGTTCTCGAGCTTTATCTTATGCTCAACAACCGCATATAGCATTTCTTGTATCTCAGCCTGCGATGCCATAAACGAGCCTTTGAGGCGTATGTCACGGAAGATGACATCGTTGAAAGGTAATGCGACATCGTCGATCTAGCAACACGTCAGCCAACCGAAGTTTCTCAAGAGTATTAACCGCTGCAACCCACCAACGCAACCTGCACCACCGTCCCGTGATTCCTCGTGATGGCAGCAGCCGTCGGCGCCGCACTCTTCGCATCGCTAACATTCAAACACGCATGCACGCCCTTCCCATCCGTCACACTCCTCACCCTCTCCACCACCTTCTCCTTGCCCTCCCTCGCATCAAGCACCAAGTCCGCGCCCGCCTCCCGCGCCAACGCCAACCCCTCATCCCTAGCATTCACACCAACAACCTTCAACCCAAACGCCTTCTGCGCCATCTGCACCGCCAAGTGCCCCAGCCCCCCACCACTCCCGACGATCCCGATCCACTCCCCGTGCGTCAGCTCGCACTGCTTCACGCCGCGCCAGCTCGTCATGCCCGCACACGCCAGCGGCGCCGCCGTCGCAAACGACATGTCCGCGGGTATCTTGGCCGCCTCGCGCCCGTCGACAACCAGGTACTCCTGGAACGCGCCGTTGCGGTGCACGCTCATCATCGACTCGCGCTTCGGACAGTAGTGCCGGTAGTTCTCGAGGCCGCGGCAGATGTCGCAGTCGCCGCAGCGCCCGAACGTTTGGCCCGCGAGGATGTGGTCGCCGAGCGCGAAGGACGTGACGGCGGACCCCTTGGCGATGAGCACGCCGGTGCCTTCGTGCGACCCCGTGATGGGCAGCGTGATGTGCGGGAACGTGCCTTTTAGGTACTCGAGGTTGCTGTGGCAGAGGCCCGACACGGCGACCTTGAGGTACAGGTCGTGGGGGCCGAGGCTGGTGGTGTCCGGGACGGGGATTGTGTTGATGGAGTGCGGTTTGTTGAATTCTGTGATTTGGGCGGCGAGCATATGAGACGGGAGGGTCTCGGTGGCGGTCATCATGGCTGGCGAACGTGGCCTGTCGCTGTTGAATTGCGTTTGGGACCTGCTGTTGTTGCTTGCTAGTGCTTGAGTGAGCTCGGGGTGTTTCTTACCGTACTATGGTCTCTGACAGGGTTACTTTATCGTGCTTGAAAGTAGTGCATTAGCTTGTTTAAAATTCTCAGCTGGGGTCATCAACGAGGATCCATTGTGTTCCTAGAGTGTACTGATCTGATTCTCGTAGACAGGTAGTCTCGCTGCCCGTGTGCATACGCTCACGGCTCCCGGGTGTGACGACGTAGCACGCGTATCCTCCACTACTCCGTACCTCGTCGTTGGAAGACGTGCGGAGAGGAAGATACAAAGTGTTGCGCTTTATGGTGGACATGACGACTGTGTCTGTTCCCACATCATCTGATTGTGATACTTCACCTATAAACTGCATCCACCAAAAAGTCCAAGCAGTCCGGCATCGTCAGTGTCTGTAATTCACAGGTCGCATGCCGAGAAATATTCGTCATAGAGCCTCCCCCTGATCACCCACAGGTCAGAAGGAAGCCAGCTGGTTCGACATCATCCGATGGGGGTAGGCCATGTCCTCCAATGACAATATCATGTCCAGCAAGAAGACAATCGCCATCGATCTCAAGTTTTCCTGTCAGAATATACTTTCCGTACCTCATAAGTCATAGTCCCCGTATGCATCCCTTTCCCGAACGCTTCATGGCCATATTCTGGTTCCCTAAACTCACAAGCTTGTTGGAATGGACAAGAGTGAAGCTTAGGCTATTCCATAGTATCACCATCCTGAGGAGGTCTAGCATGGGTAAGTCTGCGATTTTGCGTGATGGCTAGACTATTCTCGACGTCAGTCAGTTTTTACTTGCCGGTTCCGCTCTTGCACTTCGCCCCTAAGTTTTGCTTGTCCTTCTCCTGCTCTCCGTTCAATGCCTCGTTCAGCTTCTCGGTCGCATCGTCGTACTCGATTTCAGCTGCATCGGTAATGACATCCAGTAACGGCATGATTCTATGTGCAGCGGTGCTAAAGCTGCGTAAGGACTCGATCACGGTGTCCAAGCGAGCCTCAGCATCTCTTCTAGCTCGTCCAGCTTCTTTCTCGTGGGCTTGCTGCATTTTCTTAGTTTTCTCTTTCTCGGTATTGAGCTCTCCCTGTAGGTCTTCTACACGCTTCTCCTATTCCCGTGCATCGAAGGATAGCTCTCGGATCTCGAGCTGCAGGCGGCCGATTGCATCTTGACTTTCTTTCAGCTTCTGGTACAACCCGTTCACAGCCTCTAGGGCCTCAAAACCTGGAACAGACGATGTCTTAATGTCAGACGAAGCGCCACGCGCCATCTGACTAGGCTTTGGCTGAGTGGGTGTAGCGTCATCGTCCTCAGTGAGGGCAGTAGAACTAGCAGTTCGAGTTCTGCACCGACCATCCGCGTGAGAAGTGACGGAGCTAGTTGCATCCACACTGCTCTCAACCAATTGTCGTGTCTCTTCTGAATCCCACGACCCCTCTCTGGACTCGAATGGTGCGGTTGGTGATTCGGGAATTTCATAGACTTTAGCCTGGACCGTACTTTTCTTGCTGGTTCGTTTCTTCGCAGCTGGCGCGTTTGATGGTGCTCTCGTGCTTCTAGGCATCGTAGTCTTAGACACAAGGAGGTTGAGGAAGGGTGCCCTGCTGTGCCCGCTCGCGAGTAATAAAAACAGCAGAGAACCTTGTGGCGCCTCACAAATAGCAGTACTTGGCCCGATGATGGGGGCTCCTAGTGAACTGCTTCGAATGACTATACCAGTAAGAGGAGATGATCCAAGATCTGTACACCAATTAGTTCACGATGCGAGGTCCAATACCGTCATTCATCAAGGAGTACGAATAGGTAGCCTAACCAGCATCGCAACAGGAAGGCACACTTGCTTCATGTCAGTCGGCACGGTAGGCGCGACTAACAGGCTACAACATCATGAGGAACTTCGACAAGGACCTTTGGCAGTGTCTGGGGCGTTCATCAAGATCACAGGCCCAGCCAAGATCGGGACTGTGTCATCGCAGACCTTTTGATGTGGTACATTTCGTGGTCGGATACTTTGTAGCAGGAATGTATTTGTGCTTGAACATCTCGCTGCGCGTCGTTTGCCTGCCTAGTAGTACAGATAGATGATGTGAATGTCTAAGGATGGAAGATCACGATTGAACAAAGTACTCGTTCCAACCAGTATACTAGATCCTTTGCTGCACGACACTACGAAGCCAAGTATTGATTTAACACAGTACGGAGGTGAACATAACTATAAGGCTTCGATCTATGATCAACCGTAGCAAGGTCGGCAAGACACTGTCCAAAAAAAGCCGACCGCAAAGGTTGCTGCAAATAAGTTTAGGCTCGATCCAGGCTAGCGAGCTTTACAGCTAGGCGTACCTTATCTGCCCGAAGTGGCGTATCTGGAGTCTCCCTACGCCTAATTTCTAACTTGCGGTCGGCTCGGTTTTGGGCAGCAATTTGCGGCTTCAGGTCAACCGGTTTGACTCCAGTTCGCTTTCAAAATCAAGAAGCTACTTACTTGGATCGTCAGTACTGGTCAAAGTATCGTATCGCTATAGTGTGTCTGTATCTCTCTCTCCATTATGAAAGCTCGAGCTACAGGTTTCGCTCAACAGATCCGGGCCTGGCAGTACGTTTTGGACATTCATAGCTTAAGTACCGCAGAGCAGTCACACGCCCTAAAAGCCAATGCACTAGTCCTCGCCACAAATAGAATCACTCGTAGTGGACTGCTACTTCCACGGAATGTACTTGAGCGACGAATGCAGCGATATGCCAGTATACTGATACTGCTGACACACGTACCTAGAATGCAGCTGCCGCCCTTTCAACGTTGACCTTAGCAAGCTTGTAGCCTCTCGGAGCCTCACGAAAGTTGACGTTTGCTATGCTCTAGCTGCTGGTAAGTTATCGTCAGTGGTCGGAGAATCATCGCCTCATCGTAACGAACATAGCCATGGCCTTGTATCTTCCCTGTTGAATGCGCTGACCTGCTTGAGAACTTATCCATCGGAGCCCACGTCACAGGTGGAAGAGTTTGTGTGCTTTGAAGCGACCAATGGTCGATGCTGTAGTCGATCTCGGCTACGGATGCCACTGTGTGTTGCTTTTTCGTCGACATGACATGAGCGTCCAACTCGGCTTGGAGCTGATTAGCAGCATTGTTAGTAATGTGGTTTGTGGAAGAATTCGTGCTTGATTGTTTTATGCATACAAGGTGAGCATCGAGCTCGGCTTGAAGCTGAAGAGTGTCACTTGAATGTTGAGGCTTGCTTGTCCGAAGGCAATCGTAGATATCCATGTCGTGGGAGTATGAGTGTTATCACGGAGTTAGCGATATAAGTGCCAAGGTTGTAGTTTCGAAACTGTGATAGTTATGAAGGCATCTGCTCAGTGGTAGATCTTTAGCATATACTGGGGATATACAGTACTACTGCTTTGTATCTTGAGACAATGCTTGAGAATGCTTGAGCACAGATGCCTACCCATAGGTTGTCTTCCAAGCATGATATAGTCACCACAAAGGAAACTGAGCTATGCTTAGAACAAAGGCCGACATTGTCGACGGTTGTCGGGACATGTCGCACATCTTCACACGGAGGAAGGGAACATTCTCGCAAACAGGTGACAGTGTCCAATAGAGCGACATTCCGCTCTCAAGTTGCAGTGAGACGAGGAAGGCACCAGCGTAGCTCAGCGGAAAATGCCATCATCTGAGTGATTCTACGGTCATCTGGGACACGCTAAGGGGCAAAAGCGTCCGCCATGAGGCAGCCTCGCTGGAGTATCTCTGTCTTTTCTTCTTCTACCACTCACTACTACTTGCGTGGTAGGAGGCCGTCGTCAACTGTCACTGACTCGCACTGCGATAAACTAGGATGTACTACCCGGTAAATCCTCTTCCGCGTCGGTGATTCGGGATCATATTGATGGACCACAATCAGTTTTCGCTTCAAAATAGTTGCAAACTGGAAGCACAACTATCGAAGAGCCTACACAATGACCGTGTATTGGTCGTGTATCCCATAGCCCCCACGGCCCTTTGTTCTTTTCGTTGTGTTCCGGATGACTGTGCCAGGAGGTACTACCGTGCTGACTCATGCTCACCTCAAATCGTCCAACACATTACTAGGCTTCTTGAATGAATCCTGGTATCCGTGACTGAGATTTCAGTCGACCATAGACGAACTCATGATCATACTGTGTATCGAAGAGGCTTTCTCACACGAGACAATGTCTTGGAGCTCGAGATACAACAAGCAATTCATTGTACGTTGAAGCACTTCATAAAGAATCGAGCATGAGAGGTACAAAAACCTCCCTTTTTCTTTCATCCCCTTGATGCGTGGTTTCTAAAGCCTAAAGCTTCGATCACCAACTGAGCGGCGCGCCTCGTACAGAAACAATTGGAATTAATTGCAGCTAGTCTAACACAGATGCCTCTACCCCCACCAGCATACGAGCAACGAGAACGGTGGATGACAGCAATATCGGCCTCATATGGCAATGCAATCATATGGCGGTACGTCCGAGATCGACTAGTTGAGAACGACCAATTGAGAATCCAACTCGAGCTCGGCATCCAAAAACTGACACACACTATCGATGAGTTCTGGCTCGGACCACGAGTTATCGCTACCTGGGAGCGCATATTGCACAAAATTGGCAGACTGTATTGCGGATGGCAGAGTATCCTCGACTGGCTCGAGGACCGTAAATGGAAAAATCAGAATTTTCGGCTCGAAAAGGAGCAGATCATCAAGGTACTAGCTGTGTTGAACCACTACACATCAGCGTTCCAGTGGTTCTACCAAAATCGCTTCGATGTAGTGTTCGAATGCTTTAGACGACATCGCCGGGTCACTGCCCGCAAACCACCGAAGCGGAGGTGGTCGACCGGAAACCAAAACCTCTGCAAACCACGAGTCTTTGAGAACAGATACTATTATGAACGCATGCTTCACCTCTACGCTCGACGAATAGAAGAAAGCAGGTTGGCTGTCGAACGACAGGCACAAGTGCTCTACAACAGTAGCAAGCTTTTTGAACATCTAGTGACAGACATCCAAGAGAGTAACAAGAAGCAGAAAGAATGGTGGGCTGCTTGGGGCAAGAAGTACCCCTGGCCTTCTTGTGAATTGAAAGAGATTGGCGACAAGAACTCCGAGGTATGGCGTAATCATGCACCGGAGGATGGCGTTTCGGGTTGGGAAGAAGATGAAGATCTGAGTGTGGTATTTGCGTGATGTCAAACTCATCTCATCCGGCAACTCTACAGCCGTTGCTCGCTTGTCATCAGTAACTGTCAGTATGCACGCTGTGCGTAATTGCTCAATTGGTAGTACTTCGTTCACAAGGCTTTTTGAGCTTGCTGGTACCACTTGTAGTTGTGCTGCATCACATTCATGTTGGTGTTGTTGTCGTAGAATTGTCTGCCGCAGGTGCCCTTGACAATAGATCCCAGGCAAAAAAGAGCTCGTGGTCTGTGCGGTCGAGGACAGACCATAGGAAGCTGGGCAAAAGCAACGACGGCCATATTCGTAGCCAAGGGCATTGATGCCTCCTTGGCCACAGCGGCCATACCTTCGATGCCTGGAGCTGGATCCTCCAAGTATTCGATCATGCCCTGCAACTCCCTTGCGACCCATATTGAGGTCTCAATGGTCCACTTGGCATTAGGATCGATCCTGAGTGGCACGCCAGGAAAGGCAGCGCTCAATGCTTTGACGGCTTCGATCTCCTGAGACGGTGGGAAGACCCCACCTTTAAGCTTGATCGCCTTGAAGCCATATTCGTCTATAATTTTCTTAGCTTGTTTCACCAGACCAGCTGGATCCAACGCTGGGCCATATTCATCATCTGGCTCGCCGGGATGCCCTCCCCATTTATAAAAGAGGTATGCTGAGAATTGGACGTTGTCTCTCACACGACCGCCAAGCAAATCGCTCACAGGTAAACCTGCCAGCTTACCTTGTATATCCAGGCATGCGACCTCAAAGGGCGAGAAGACTTTGTCAGCGACAGAGGCGGTGGTGACCATGCCGGCCATGCCACCGTCATCACCTGTGCGGTTGTCACTTACGAGGGACTCGACGCATATCATGTAAATGGAGTTTGTGTCGTGCACTGAAAGTCCTTTGATCTTTTCTGCTGCTGTTTGCAGGCGTCTCAGTTGGGTTGAGTCCCCGTATGACTCGCCTAACCCGTAAGTACCATCATTTGCAACAATTTCAATTATGCTGCGTAATGCGAATGGTTCGTGCACGCCAACACTATTCAACAGGGGCGTATCATGGAATGCCACTGGCGTGATGGTGACCTCTCTTATAGTGACACGTTGAGACATGGTTTCTAGCTTTAAGCTTCCAGCTGGCTAACTCGGCGAAGCTAGAGGTGATTGACGGGCTTGACTGATATGTTTCTTGACCTTGAACCGTCATCAACACGGAGCGCGGTAAATATGGCCTCGAGTACCAGCTGGCGAGGAGCTTGGCTGATGAAGACTCAGCCTCGCATGGGTGCTGAGGCGAATTTCACGCCGTCTGTCCGTTAGCATGGAAGCTTCGAAGGCGCACGCCAGGTGCCGTCGGAGATGAGTGAATGCATCAAACCCAGACAGGCATAACGCCCTTTCTTTTTCGACAGATGCGAAGATTCGTGTCTTCTGGAAAGGGTTTCTACTCAGTTCCGGCGGCACATGCTGCACTGCTTTTTGCCAAGCGCCCTAAGTTCAGCGGATCACGGTGCCACCATTGATTTGCTGAGAGCAAAGCCCGGGTCGGACCAGGCGAATCGGATAAAGTGTCAGGCAGGCGCCGCTGAAGCGGAAAATGCTATGCCAAGCCACTTATCCGTGCCGTCGGTTTACTTCGCGACTCGGAAGTGCATTCAAGCACCTATCCTTCATGGGTCTACATGTTGGAACTGGAGCTATCCCCTCATTTTGCAACCACACTCTGGAGAAACATGACTAGGATATGATTTCACGCGGGGTATCATGAACAGAATTATCACATTGTACAGGGGTGTTTCCGAGTATGCTCGGAACATGATTTATATGCATCAGCCCTCAGGCTTCCGTGGAGGAATTGTCACAAAACAGCACACCTTCCAAGCTTGTCGGATCCAAAGGCATTCAGCAACATTCAATTCCACAGATGGCTTTTAGAAGTTCTATTGAAAAGGGTGACATCGAGATCGTTGAGCAGGTGTCTCCTCATCTGGAGAGTGCATCTCGTGTCGTCGAAATTGGCGAGTACCGTGTCTTGGGCTTGTCAAATGAAGACGCAGATTTCTTCCAAAACTTTCCAGAGAAGAAACGAAAACATGTCTTCCACAAGGTGAGCATCCTCAGTCCGTCACATTCACGAAGGCAGCAATTAACATGCATCAAGGTTGATCGTCGACTCATCCCTATGCTGGCATCTCTGTACCTGATGTGCCACATCGATCGCGCAAACATTGGAAATGCAAAGATAGAGGGTATGGTCACAGACTTGGGAATGACTGGTGTCCAGTACAACACAGTACTATCTATCTGTGAGTACTCCTACCCGGGGCGTTTGCTCCCATCGACCAATGACTTGGTTGCGAATGTGCTGACACACGATATTAGTCTTTGTCCCATACGTTCTCTTCGAGATTCCCAGTAACATATTACTCAAGATGTTCAAGCGTCCCTCCATGTACCTTGGTACCCTCACTATCTGCTGGGGCATTGTGATCACATGCACGGGTCTTACACAGAATTTCGCTGGTCTGATGACTACACGAGTACTGCTCGGCATCTTCGAGTGGGTTCCATGAAAGCTCGCTGATTGTCTTCGCTGATCATGTGAAACAGGGCTGGATTCTTCCCGGGCGCCATCTATCTGGCCTCTTACTGGTACATGCCAAAAGACTTGGCGGTTCGAATTTCATACTTCTATTGCGCAAGCGCACTATCCGGTGCCTTTTCCGGCCTACTCGCTGCAGGTATCGCCCAAATGGACGGTGTTGGTGGGTATCAGGGATGGAGATGGATCTTTATCTTGGAAGGTCTCCTCACCGTGTGTCTCGGTGTTGCGTGCTTTTTCCTGCTTATCGACACCCCAGCTCTTTCCACACGTTGGCTGGAGCCGGAAGAGATCAGATACCTGGAGCTCTCGATGTTCATCAAGCAAGGTGGCAAATTCCGCGAAGAGTCTGGCTTCAAACTGCGGGATCTGAAGATAGTCCTCACGAACTGGAGAGTTTGGGTGCAGGCCTATTTCTTGGTGTGCCAGTCTGCCCTTTCCTACGGTAGGACTACCCTTGAGCGGATCATTATGGAACGGGTGAAGCTAACAGATGTGTCTACAGGCACTAAGTTCACCCTTCCGACCCTTACTAAAGCCATGGGTTTCAGCAACACCAACGCCCAGCTTACTTCTGCTCCACCGTACGTCTTCGCCGCGATATCAGCTATCTGTTTTGCGAAACTCTCGGATCGCTTTTACTGGCGAATGCCTTTCTTGATCATACCCATGACGATCATCATGATCGCTTATTCTATCCTCATGTCATTGAATGGGCAGCTGGCAACACACAAGGGAGTAGCCTACTTCTCCATCGTCTTGGCTGTCATAGGTATCTATCCTATTCAAGCAGCAGCCGCCTCTTGGAACGCAAACAACCTTGCCCCGTCCTCCCGCCGAGCTATCGGTATTGCACTTATGAACGCAGCTGGCAATGTTGGTGGCATCGCGGGAAGCTTCATGTACCTTGCGTCAGAAGCACCCAAGTACTACACTGGATTTGGTCTCAGTATGGCATTCGGTGCGACTGGGGTTCTTGTTGCCCTCTGTCTTGAATGGAGTTACAAGCACGCAAATGCGAGGAAGGCGAAGATTGTGGAGGAAGCGAAATTGAAGTACACTGAGGAGGAATTGTTTGACATGGGAGACAAATCCCCATTGTTCAAACATGTGCTGTGAGTGCTCTAGCTGTGGAAAAGCGTGTGGCTCGGGAATGGAACCCCTACAATATTGCTCTACAACGTCACTGGCGTTGGTCCAAACGAAGATTCAATCGCACTTTCCTACTCACAGATTTCTAGAAATGCTCGTTGCAGTCCTTCTCTGGGGTGGTTCTGCATTTTAATGGACTCATTGTCGTTTTCCACTGCAATCCGGCCGTTTGCCTCTGTTGAGACGTTATGCAGTTTTATCAGTCAGAGCAGTCCAACCATACGTCTGACAAGAAGGGTGCGATGTCGTCACCAGCCCGGGGTCTCCAGACTTGGTCATATAGTCTATCTGACGAATAGTAATATAGAAAGGAACTTGACCCCCGTGGACGGGCAGTATCTTCGTACCGTGAGTACTAGTAATATGTCGCGAGGCACGAGCTACTATCAGGCCGATACCAGTGGCACGATGTTCTTCTCATCAGTAGCCAATTCGAGAATCCGCTGGAAGCGGTCAGCTGAAGTACCTATACGAAAGGAAGGCATAAATTGATCAACATTGTAACGGAAATTGAGAATGTACATTTCAGATGATCCCCAGCGAAAAGTTATCTCTGAGGGAGACAGCTGAATTACAGTCCTGATACTCACAACATTGTTCATCCTGGACCCGAACCTAGCCCTATCCTAAGAAGTATCAACGAAAGTTGATTGAAACTTAGACCCTCTAACAAACTCAGCTACAAGCTTGCCTCGATGCTCACTAGACCTGCAATCTGCGACTCGATGGACTTCTTCTCGGCGTCAGAGGGCTCAGCGTACGGCCGTCTGGGCTTCAACTTTTCCAGAGCACCTTCAATTCCTGCAGCCTTCGCGGTGTTGAGAGCCGCTGCGTACTTCACGGACGCAATGCCCGCCTTACAAGGTTGCTCCGCAAGCGCGGCCTTCTTGTGTAAGTCCAACGCCTCCTGAAACTTCCCATCCATGTATAGGTTGTAAATGTGAACGATGGTCTTGGGGAACACGTTCGCAAATCCCGCGATGGTTCCCGCCGAGCCGGCGGCAAGGCCACCGATGATAAAGTCCGACTGTCCGCCAAATGTCGCGAACTGGCCCGTGGGGAGCTCGGCTGATAAACGTGTAATCTTGGCCACGGCGCCGCAGGTCAACTTTACGCCGACGATGTTGTTATGCGCTTTGGCATACCGAGTGATGGTTGCCGAGTCCAGGTCAATGCCATTGCAGACGGCCGGAAAGTTGTAGATAACGATGGGGAGCGGGCTCTCTTTAGCGATATCATTAAAGAAGCTGTCGATCACGGCCGGTGTCGTCTGCTTACCAAAATACGCCGGAGGCAGCAGCAGGGCATAGTTCGCGCCCGCATCAGCAGCATCTCTAATGAATTCTAAGACCTGCTTCGTCGAGTGGCCGCCTACACCGGCCATTATGGGGTATGATGGTCCGCATGCTCTCCGAGCGGTCTCGAGAAGTGTCTTTCGCTCGTCGCGCGTCAGCAGAAAGGTCTCAGAGTTGGTGCCAAGCACAACAAGACCTGCGAGGCCACACTTCGAAAGGTACGAGTAGTATCTGGCCTGGGACTCGGTGTCTATCGTTTCAGTGCTGTGATCAAAGAAGGTGATTGCTGGAGCCCAAACTCCGCTTGGAGGGACTCTTGGTATGGACATGGAAGCTACTCCTGCTGTTGACATTACTGTTACACGCCAGCCTGATCACAGCCAGGCAAACCAGACAAACAAGGCCGCCAAGCGGCTAGTACGACTTATGAACCAATTGGAGGGAACATTCCCGGAACCTGGCCTAATGAGGCAAGAGATGTCTGTGTCGTCTGTACCGTCTGCTATAGACGCAGCAGACATAGCAGACCACGTAAAGGATATATACCACTTCGAGTAAAGCCACTCATTCAGATAGACTCTCCGTAGTCAACTCATATTACACACTCACCCTTACTAGTCCCAGCTAGTTTCTAGATCCACATCATAACCCTCTGCTATACACTACCCTATACCTTGTAATAGCTAATACCCACCTGAAGTACCTCTAAGGCTCTGACTATCCTTATATAGTTAGTCTTAAGGAGTGCCTCTGACACTTTGACTACCGCTTCTAGCAAGTGCAGGTACGTATGAGCAGACCCTAGTTACGACTAACCCCCACCGAAGAATTAACCGACAAACTTGCTAACCTTACAATGGGTTCAAGAGCACTAAGCCGAGCCAGTATGGCCGAGGAAGGCACTTCCTCATCCGGAGCAAGAACAGAAGCCCTACTACCGGCGGCCTCCTTTACACCTTCTGGGTTCAAAGTAGCCGCGCTAGATCTATTCTACGAGGACCGAAAGAAGCTCCGACAATTCTTAAACCAAGTCGATCTCAACCTTCTCTTCTATACCAAGTTCTTCTAAACAGAGGAACAGAAGACAGTGTACGCATCCGCCTATCTAAGAGAGGACGCGGTAGATTGGTTCGAACCCTACCTTAGGGATTTTATAAACCCTAGACCCTAGGGAATAAAAGGAGAGACTATACAAATATTCTCTCTCTTTTCGAACTTTAAGGTAATTATCGGCAAGATCTACGGGGATGTCGACGAGAGACGAGAGGCCGAGTTGAAAATCAGGGCACTACGCCAATACAGCTCAGTCTCCCATTATACGTCTTAATTCCAACAACTAAAGTCCCGCATTACTTAGAACGATTCGGCCCTCACGGCCGCGTTCTATACAGGGCTAAAGGAAGAGATCAAAGATGAACTGTCCAGGGTTGGGAAACCTAACACCCTAGCAGCTATGATCACCTAATCACAAACGATTGATGAACGAATCTACGAGCGTAGGCTTAAGAAATAAGGGAAAGACAATTCCGCGTTTAGGGCATCGAATAAACCCAATATAGGCAAACCTAAGCAATACCCTAAGAACTACTACGGGCCTATGCCTATAGACCTCGATGCTGCTTAGAAGAAACGGAATTACTCAAACAAGGGAAAGTTTCAGAAACGAGGGAAACTCACGTAGAAAGAACGAGACGAGAGAATCAAAAACAAACTCTGTCTCTACTGTGGAAAGCCCGGGCATATCGCAAAGGAATACCGAGCGAAAGCATAGCTCAACAACGCCGAACCTCAGGAGACGCGTTAGAAAGCGAAAAGGAGCTCACCTCTAGAACAAACGCTAATGACTGCTGCCCCGGTTAAGGAAGGATTTACCTATAAGGAAGCTTACGACCTTATAGAGGATATCGAACAAGAAAATCAGAAACCAAAGACAACTCCAAGGGAACCTAATTACTGCTTAGATAATAGGAAGGCACGGATCACAGCCGTCACTTCTACCCACTTGCATATCACCACACGATATTAGCGACAGGCCGTCTACCTAGACCCGAAGTGCGATCAACTAGCAACACACTATCATTTCGTATACGACGACAAGACCGAAATGAAACACAATTAGATAAGGTTAAGACTCAGATTCTATAAGGATCCGGCCTACTCCGCGAAGGTAGGGGACGAGGAAGGAGAAGAACATATGCACTAATAGAGCGATCTAAAAAGGATCGACTGCCGAACAATCACGTTCGATGTCCCTTGCGAGTCTAACGAAGACGTCGACGGATTCCAACTCCTTACGATCGACCAAATCCCAGGGCTAGAAGAAGAGACGCCTAAAAATGTTAGCGACATCGACAACATAATCGCTAAAGCAACCTAGCTTAACCGCGAAGCGGTACGACTAGTAAAAGCTGTCTATGCCGATCGAGGGGTGCTCACCCCCTCTATTAACGAAACCATCAGGGAAGGATACCTTCAGGATCACTATATATGCCAAAAACCTAATGTCTGTACACTCCGCACAGTACTACATTATCACGTTTGCTATTACGATCCCTATCGACCCCATTAAGGGCTCAGCAGGGAAGAAGCAAACCGATCCTCCAACCAACAAGAAGACAACTACGAAATGGACGACTGTAATTAGAAGGAATATAATCACTTCTATTACCTAAAAGAATAGGCAGAGAAGGGGCTAGGTAGCACTTCTCGGGCCTTAATTTCAAGTCCGCCTACTACCTCGCGCCAATACCCGAGGAAGAACTAAACACCGTAGAACCAAGCTACTCACGCTGTATCGTCTTAAGCGGCATGCTCGACGACCAGAACGTCAACATCCTTATCGATTCTGGAGCCTTAGGGACATATATCCACAAACGAGTAGCTAACAAGCTAGCTACGTTCTAAAAGAATAAGGAAACCCCTTATAACCTTTCTAGTATCACCCGGGATAGCTGCGCTAAGGTAAACCAAGAACTCCGCACTATAACCCTAGAGGTTGATAGTCATACCGAGCGACTCTCGCTAGACATCGTCGATATGAAATACGATGTCGTCCTGGGGATGTCGTGGTTAAAAATCCATAACCCAGAAATTGATTAGAGTAAGAACAGACTCCTATTTTCTCGATGCAACTATAGAAGCGAGTCTTCTAGAAAAGCGACTCCTTTCACTAAGGCAATCTGGTTGCGACCTATAGGAAGAACATTAGCTACAATAGAGCTCGCATAATGTCCTGCCGAATATAAAGAATTCTAAGAACTGTTCGAAGAAAAGTTTAGTGTCGACGCATTACCTAAATACAAACTATAGGACCACCAAATCAATATCTAAGAAGAGAAATACCCACACGTAGGGCCCTTATACTTACTTTTAGGCAAGGAGGAAGAAGCCCTCCGGGACTACCTAAAGAAACACTTGGCCAAAGGCTATATTAGAGCCGCGCTATATGACCTAGACCACGCAAGGGCAGGATATCTAATCCTATTCGTACTAAAGAAAGACGGGAGTCTTCGTCTATGCGTAGATTATCGAAAACTCAACGACATCACAATCAAAGATGTGTACCCACTCTCTCGAATCGATAAACTACAAGACCGCCTTTAAGGCGCTAAGTTCTTTACAGCTATCGACGTCCGAGACGCTTACTACCGAGTTAGAGTTAAGGACGGTAATGAATAGAAGACTGCCTTCCGCACCCGATACGGACTCTACGAGTATTATATTATGCTATTTAGCCTAACCAATGCACTAGCCACATTCTAGAAACTAGTCAACGACGCTCTCCTTAGCTATCTAGACATCTTTTGCGTAGCCTACTTAGATGATATCCTTATCTTTTCTAAGACGTACGACGAGTATGTCACCCACGTTAAGAAAGTGCTATAAGCACTAAAAGATCACTCTCTACTAGTTAAGCTAGAGAAATGTGAGTTTTATAAATCCGAAGTCAAATTCCTTAGACATATCATCTCCCGAGAAGGAATACGGATGGACCCTAAGAAAATTAAAGCTGTGCTCGACTAGCCGGAACCTCAGTCTATTAAGGATGTACAGGCTTTCCTTAGCCTCGCTAACTTTAATCGACGATTCATTAAGAACTATTTACGAATTGCGGCACCACTCATAGATCTAACAAAGAAATCAGACACCGCATTCGCTATAACAACGAAGGCCCGAGAAGCCTTCGTACTACTAAAGTAAACTTTCACTACAGCACCCCTGCTAACCATCTTTAACCCCGATCTTCAGACGATCTTAGAGACAGACGCTTCTAATAGGGCAATCGCCGCCGCCATCACACAAGTCTGCGACGACGGAAAGATCCGTCCCGTCGCTTACTACTCCCGGAAGATAATAGGGCTAGAATTGAACTATGATATTTACGATAAAGAACTCCTAGCCATTGTCGAAGCCTTTCGACATTAGAGGGTATACCTCGAAGGACTAAAACATACGGTCAAGGTGTACTCCGACCACAAGAACTTATTGTATTAGAACACCACTAAATAGCTTAACCGAAGACAAGTACGATAGGCCGAAGTACTAGCTATATACAACTTCTAGATCTTTCATGTTAAAGGCACAGAGAACGGCCGAGCCGACGCTCTAAGCCGACGACCGGACTATATGAAAGACCTTAAACCCGACCTATTCACTATACTGAAGCAAGAGGGCGAATACCTTACGTATACACAACCCATACTTGCTACGCTAGAGCCGGAAGAGTTAAGTCCGGAAGAAAAAGACGAGGTTATATCACTCTATCACAATAATCCCACTGCAGGACACCTAGGAGTGGATAAAACCATCGAACTAATCACAAGAGATTACTAATAGTCAGGAATCAGAAGATATATCGAACAATAGATTAAGAACTGTAAGACCTACAACCTAACGAAACATAGTAGATATAAACCCTATAGCCTGCTACAACCCCTAAAGGCACCTACGGGCGCCTAGAAATCAATCACTCTAGACTTCATTGTGAAGCTACCTAAGTCAAAGGAGCCCCTCACGGGCGTGACTTATAATAGCATCCTTGTTGTCTGCGATAGACTCACGAAGTATTCTTACTTCAAACCTTACCTTAAGTTATCAACTGCCGAAGACCTCGCTTACGAATTCCTTCGTACAGTCTTCGTAAACCATAGGATGCCCGAAGAGGTCGTGTCCGATCGAGATAAACTCTTCACGTCTAAATTCTAGAAATCCCTAATAAAGCTATTAGCAACCAAATATAAGATATCAACATCGTTCCACCCCTAGACCGATAGTCTAACCGAACGGACTAATCAAACCCTCGAATAATACCTTCGAGGATATATCAACTATCGTTAAAATAATTAGGTAGAACTACTCCTAGTTGCATAATTCTGCTTTAATAACTATAAATCAGCTAATAGCAAGACTCCGTTCTATGCTAACTATAGATTCTACCTAAGACTTAAGGACGTCCTATCGCCTTAACTAAACTAAAAAGCGACTATTAAGGTCGATTTACTCTACGAACTCCACGAAGAACTTAAGACCGATCTTAAGTTTCTCGCGGAAAGATCAGCAAAGTACGCAAACAAGAAAAGGCTCGCGGGACCGACCCTAAAAGAGGGGGACCCCGTCTACTTACTTAGAAAAAACATCAAGATAAAAAGACCAAGCTCGAAATTAGATCACACAAAGCTTAGACTATTTAAGATCAAGGAGAAGAAAGGACTAGTAACATTTATCCTAAACCTGCCGAAGAACATACGAATTCATCTAACATTCCACATCGCACTCCTTGAGCCAGCACTAAAGAATGCTAAACTCCAGACGTCGCTGCAACTGGACAAGGATGATAAGAAGGAAATCTATAACTTCGACAAAATCTTAGATTATCAAAAACGTTAAGGGCAACTAAGATACCTAGTTAAATAGTTAGGATATAAGGACTTAGAAAACACTTAGGAACCGGCAAAACACATACCTAAGGAGTTTGTTGTCGCGTTTTACCGATAAAATCCTAACTATACCCTAGCGATAGCAACAGCGATAGCTCCGAGTCGTCGAAGGCGACCAGCTCGTCATTAGGTTGGCTACTAGATGTTAACGGCTCAGGCTCGTCCAGCTCGTACCCCTCTTCGGCATCTAGAGCGTCTAAGACCCACGACTACCGAGCCACTATATCACTCTGCTGACGAGTTATACTCTCAAGTCGCAGCTTATCCCCGGCCAGACTCTTCTGCGCCCGGAGAATCTCATGCGCCAATTCCGACAAGCGGTCATGTTTGGCCCGAACTTCCTTGCGAAGCTCGTCCTTCTGTAACTGAAGGGATCGATATTCGTCCTCCGAGAATTGACCATCACACTTCATGTTTTTACGGGTGCAATTGCTACACCGTGCATTTCCCTTCCTCAGAATATACACCGCATTCGGGGACTTCTGACAATTGGTGTAAGGAGCTATTGTCTCGGCACCTAGGTCTTCAATACGATCGGCCTGAAGGTGTCGCTGGATCGTGCGAGGAGCAAAGGAAGAAGGTCGACGTTTCGTTATGCCCGTTGGATAAGAAGGAGACATCGTTAGAGAAGACCTGCGGCACTTACATAGGCGCAGGCGACTTCTTATATTATTGCTAAGAGTTGTTCTTAGGACAAGAACTGTCCTTAAAGGGGGATAGTATTACACGCTAGCCTGATCACAGCTAGGCAAACCAGATAAACAAGGCCGCCAAGCGGCTAGTACGACTTATGAACCAATTAGAGGGAATATTCCCGGAACCTGGCCTAATAAGGCAAGAGATGTCTGTATCGTCTGTACCGTCTACTACAGACGCAGCAGACATAGCAGACCACGTAAAGGATATATACCACTTCGAGTAAAGCCACTCATTCAGATAAACTCTCCGTAGTCAACTCATGTTACACACTCACCCTTACTAGTCCCAGCTAGTTTCCAGATCCACATCATAACCCTCTGCTATACACTACCCCATACCTTGCAATAGCTAACACCCACCTGAAGTACCTCCAAGGCTCTGACTATCCTCATATAGTTAGTCTCAAGGAGTGCCTCTGACAATTACTTCGGGATGAAAGGTGGAGATTTGGCTCTTGGGAGATTTCACTGGACCCAAAGGCCTCTTGACGGCGACCGGCTGGCATTCATTCCAACTTGGAGGCAATGGCCCTGGGTAGTCTGTGTGGGGTTCTACCCTAATCGTTGTGGGTTCCTCAATACTGCCCATCTTGTTCGATTCCAATACGAGAGTTATATGGTAAGATCTTGCTGTAGACGCAGATGTTGGTGGCCAGGTCGGATAGTATTAGAGTGGTACCTGCTCCGAAGATTTTTTTATCTGTTTGTAGTCGGGACTTCTTGTGTCCTCAAATGCGCGGACATTAGGATTGTAACCCGTCCAAGGAGAGGGACCATGTTGTATTGAGCCACGCACATCGCGCAGCCAAGGGGCACGACTTGTACTCATCCCCATCCCCATCCCCATCCCGCGTCCACCCCAATGTACTAGTCTCCTGGACTGTTCTGGCCATTGGCAAAGACATCGGAAAAGCATTGGTCTCGGATTTGCAAAACCCATTTCCGTCGGATAAAGATGGCCTGTCCTGGTCCGACGCGACTCAATCAAGCATGAAGATGCGAGACGATAACCACCCACCAATGTCCGCTTTGAGGGGATACATGCTAGAGTTAGCATTGCGACTCTGATTCGAGGAGAGAGATAAATGGGTCCGAGGGTGGTGCCAATATTGCTCTTGGCGGCGCCCCGGTTGCCGACGGAGCGTTATCCCAGCTGCCGACGGAACAGGGTAGACGCCCAGGATCGACTCAATTTTGGTGATTTCGCCACTATCATCGCTGTTGTTATGCTTCAGCATAATAGGCAAGATCGCTTGCGTCACGATGATTAACCGCGTAACAAAGTTCAGGAACACGACATTGACACCATCTTCGATCTCAGACGCTTTATCTACGCGTTCGGCCAATGCACTGTATTTTCCTGGCTCGTGAGCTGATTGTTCCTCGTCGTGTTCTTCGTACACCCTATCAATCGTATTCAGGCTTGTACAAGACAGTCGCAGATAGCATCGACGATGCGATAGGGCAAGCTCGCCTCACATTCATGTATGAAGAGCGAATAAATAAAGCCGGCCGCGGTCTGTACCAAGCCCTACTCCAATGTGAACGGTCTGTAGAGCCGACCACAAACCTCACAGTTCTTCGTATTCCGCTATGCTTGTCCCGCCATGTTTTTGCGTTGGAGCCACAACGGAACCTGCAGGACCAGAGAACCAATATTAAATCGATTATGGCTTCTTTCAGATGAACCAAGCTCAGGTGTTGATGCCCGCACTCAGAGCTTGAACAAGCTATCATCGAGGGATGCATCGAAATTGCCCAGACCTGATGAGACCATTGAGGCGAATTGATCCCAACCTAAATAATCAGCAAATGCAGAATCCGACACACTATCCAGATCAATCGTGGTCTCCCCTATCACATCATTGTAACTAGTAGCAACAACAGGATTTCCATCTGTTGGCACTGACGTCGTCAGAAATTCATTCTCTTGTGGATGACCATCGTTCTGACCAGAACCCGTCATGGTTGGCTGTGTACGTCTTGTTTGGCGGAGGGCTTCGTTGCGTAATTCCTCCAGTACGAGGCAATAACGCTCTGATAGCGATCCTTTCTCTGCGATGGCGGCGATGTGTGACTGGCATCTTGTAGCGGCGAGAAAATGGCTGCTATAGACCTCAGGTGGGGATGCTCGCTCCTGAATCACATAGATGTAAAGGACGATAGCCGCGGTGAAGCCAAAGTAAGTTGTGATCTGTAACTGGTCAGCTTTTCCTCGACATCGATAGCCTGATCGACACTAACCCAGAACGAGCCCAGGATAAGCCGATTCTTCGTCATGTCGTCAATTGTTTTCGCGGTTTCCATCGCTGCTGTAAGGCACTGCCACACACTGTCCTTAGTCTGTGGGTCGTCATTTCCTACACTCCTGCTCTGTTGTGAAAGCCGCGTGAAGTTGCTCAGTAGGAATGGTCGATGAGTAAGGATAAGAGCATGCCAGTAGGTGAAATTGAGAACATTGCGTTGCCGCTGAAAGAGGGGGATGATCAGTGATGTACTGAAACAGTCCGCGTCCAAGAATCGAGCTAACGCGGCTCTCCAATCACTTAGGTCTTTCGAGACGATCTGAGTTAGCAACACCCTCTGACTGGTGGATGTAGGCTTAATGGAGTAGAGATCGCGCAGTATCCTGCAAATTATGCGAGCAAGTCTATCGAGTCAGTCATAAGCCACGGATTGAGCGAGTGTACTCACTTGATATGTGCGACTGAAGCAAGCATGACTGGTTGGCCTCTAGTGAGAGTAGACGGTGGCATATGGTCCCTCGTCAGATCGTCATCATCGACGCATGCCGGCAATTCCGCATCGATATCCTCGTCGTGGAATGAGCGTGGTCTTCCCAAAGCGACGCTGAGATAGGCATCTAGGGTGTAGGCACACCAAAAGGTTCGGCGGCGGGATTCGGCCTCAATCTGATCTGATACGATTGCTGCATCTGGGCGCCTCTTTCTGTTGAGACCAATAGCCAGCATCAGACGCGACACTGTCCCAAACAAGTTCCAGCAATGGTTGATGCGGGATTGGGTGAGAAGGTAGAAGCATTGAGTGAGGCGTGCTTGGATGCTCGTCAAGCGTATAGAACCCCGCTCTTTGGTGAGCTGGTGCTCGGCTGCTTGATAGTATCGGGAACTACATATGTTCGTCTCGGTAAGCTCTCAAACATCTAGTAAGATTTACTGACCTTAAGTCTGGCGGCCCCAGCCTTTCGCTGCCAGGCATATACACCCTTCCATGAGCAAATATCATAAAGAGCAGAGCAACCTTAGCCGGAGCGCTCTGCGCATCGCGCATGATGCCAAGAGTCTCGTACAACTCCACGAACCATTTCTGAATCGTGGGTCGGTGAAGGAAACGGTACGTTGGCATTGCAAAATCGAAGTATCGGTCTACCAAACGCTGCGCATCATCCCTAGGGAGCATCATGCAGAAGGACGAGTCGAATTCAGGAGGATCCAGAGGAGCATCGCCAAAAGTAAAGACACTACTGGAGTGAGAAAATGAGATGGCGCGGTCTAAGCGCTTCTGAACTCTGAGCAGGAAAGAGACTCCAGATGCGGGCCCGATATAATGTCCTTGTAAGTCGGTCTGAGACGGCTCTGGCGAATTCTGTGTTGTCGTTGTCCTGTATACTGTGGTCGAGGAGGGCAGGTAGCTCGTCGAAGAATCTTGGCTCTGTAATTGTGCAGGGTGCTGTGGTGTCTCGGTAGTGGGTATCGTCGGATTCAGTTGGCCTGACACTGGAGGACTGGGTAATATAGCTTCGGCTGGGATAGGAATGCTTCTATTCCCAGAATGAGACGCCAGCGGAATAGAAGGCGTTCTACCTCTTGCATAGGCAGAATCAAATGTACAACTAGCATTGGCCCCAGAGCAGAACTCACACGGCTGCCTGCCATTGCATTTGATCTTCCTCCTGGATGAATACCATTTGTCAGCACATCCCCACGATGATCACAAAGGTTTCAAAGGTATGATCACTTCTTGCACCGATCACAGGCCCGAGTAACCCTAGCTCTTTCACCGTTTCCTTTCCGCCGCTTGGACTCCTGTGGCCTTCTGCCCTCCATAGACGCTGACGATGTTGGCGACCGAGAGCCACTTTTCGTCCACAATCGACTGCTCGATCACAAAGAAGATGTGCATATTAACACCAACATCGGGGGCACAGCTTGTGGTAGTCATAGAGATCTAGCTGCCAGCTATCAACGAAAAGCATCCGAAATAGTGGGGGATATCATCGCTCTGGAGTGGTCAAGGCGGTTTAGGACCAATCCAGTTCAATTGTGAAGAGGAAACTTTACCGACAGCCCAAATTGAGGAAGCTAGCACAGCACAGCTTTAGCAGTTTCCCAAATCTAGAAATTGCACTTCATTCAGACTTGGCTGGCTACATGACGATTCGCAGAAGCCCAAAACTATCTGTTTGTGTTCATAGGCAGTCAGGTGAAGGAACAATGAGGTGTGGTCTTGCTAGAAATGTTATGTTTTGGTCAGCGCTGGCCAGAACAGGAAACGCCGGTGGCTGACGACCGGCGTCAGCCTAAGTTAGGTAAGCTTCGCCAAGAAAAGCAAGAGCCAGTTCCTTGGAAGTCACCGGGTGCATGCAGACTTGGCAGCTGCTCAGTGGCAGTGACGCGTTTCACTCGGCACCCTCTCGATGCGACCGCATTCGACAACTAACCTTAGACAGAAGCCTTATGTCTTCAAGCCCCGAGCTGTTGATATATTCACATTCTTGCGTCCTCAAGTGTTGTCGATTGAAGCACGATCTCTCAAGTCATCAAATGGCAGCACTATCGCTCGCTCCGAACACATACTCAATGAATGACCTGCCAGATGAAGTGCTTCTACAAATTCTGTCGTACCTCGCCGTTGATGACTTGCTCCAATGCAGCCGCACAAGCCACTTGTTGAGGTGTCTGGCAGCAGATCCTGTTCTCCATCACAATCGATTGCTATGCGCGTCAGCGAATCTACAGCTTGCATTGTCTAGGCGCAGGACGAAAGCCTCGATATCTCCGCCGCGTGCATGGATAATGCTGAGCAAAACGAACGTAATGTCGAGGTCAATTAGTAGGAGCTTGATCAGAATACGGCTGTGCCATAGTCTGGAACGTAGGCCTTCGACCAACGATCTGGTAGCTCGCGCGATCATCCCAGCATACCTTCCGCACGTCTCGCCGCTGATTGTGCAATCACAGCAAGCTATCCATAAGAACCGCCTGAAGGATGGTTTGTGTCGAAAACTTGAACGCAGGCCAAGCGTGCATAGCCTCGTATCGATGAATATATTGCCAGAAGAGTGCGTCAAAATCTCTGCAGGTCTTGTGGCCACGAGAAGAAGGGTGATCAAAGAGAGCTTGAAGGACGGACTTCGAGCCTGGGTTGAGACTCGAGGTCTGAAAGCACAACACCGGAGAGCGCTCGAGCTCGACGATACGGAGAGGCAGACCGTCAAAGCACTCGTACGCCGGCTCACTGCACGCAAGCTAGCCGACGAGCTGGAGACACAGTCAGATGCAATCTCAATGGAGAAGAAGCGAGCACAAGCAAGATGGGGCCAAGCGTTAGAACAACAGAGACTCAAGGACCAGAGGAGAGCTTTCAGCCAAGGCACCTGCACGCATCCAACCAGGGCTCATGTATCTGGGCTAAAGCGGTTTTGGGAGGGTGTGATCAGAGCCACTTCAGCATGAACGCTAAGCACCACGTTCTGATCACTATGGCTTGAACATTGTCGCCTCATGCAAACATGCTGTATCTTGAATGAACAAGGGCCGCCTACTTTAAATTGGATTATGATACAATTCACGTTTTGAGCTTTCCATCCACGCACAAGGGCTTCGCCTAAGCATGAATACTGGTTATGGCCTATTCATATAGCCCGCCCAACGAAAGTAGACGTGCTGCCGACCATTTAGGTTCGACGCTCAACATGCCCCAAGCGGCTGGTGGGTGGAATACCAAGCTGGATAGTTGTATCCCATCGAAAGTCCTAATGTCTTTATTAAAATCGATGGCGAAAAGCAGGACTATCTCATCCTCAGCTGGGTTGAAGGACCTCCAGATGTTGAAATGGACAACTCCTCTTGGACGAGCACGTCCTCTAGTGGCCGTGCATCCCCTACGTCTGCTCATACATACGTATACTACCGGCGGCATTCGTTGTGAGTTGGATGACCACGTGTTAAGTGGAACGCGTGATCCCTTATCGCTTATCCACGCGTCGTTGCCATAGGCGATCCGATCATGCCTGACTTCAGTGCGGGCCAATTGGCGATGCCCACCATTACTCTTTGAACAACAGTCGCATTCGCAGTCGTCGCCATATTCAGCGTCGCCGACATGGTCAGAGAAAGAGAAGCGGCGCGTGACCCTCTGATGCCATCTCAAGCGAGAATGAACGTCCCCAAGACGGGCGACGAGAAGTCACCCATCGAGATCCCCTCAAGTCCACCAGCAAAGCAGAACAGTCTGTCACAAGTCTTGTCGCCGCAGCCAGAATTCGGTAGACCTACTGCGCTCAACATCTCTGCATCTCCTTTGGCGAAGTCGTCAGCCAGAACATCTGATCCAAAGGTCATACACCGGCACGCCAACCTCGATCGCGTCTTCTCGTCGAAATATTCTAATCACAAACCTCCCACGAACGTGGGAAACCCGCTCGCTAACATAGGGCGAGGTGCTCCCAAACACTCGGAACAGCAATCAAGAAACCTCAGCAATAGTACCAATGCCTACAATTCCACAGCTGGCGATCCTTTTTCAGTGCCTGCTACGAAACCACAATATCCTCAGAGTGCTACGGCGGTACCCATCCCCAGAAATCAAGCTCCGACATGGCGACCGGCACCTCCTCCGACTTTTTCTTCAAACTCGAGTACCAATCCCTACATCAGACCCGCAAGTGATTTCGTGGATCTAACACAGCCTACATCAAGACCCGCAGCAGAGGATGGCTTCGACGATGCCCAAGTCTTTGGGAGCGATCGCTTCGGCACTGCAGATCCTATGATGTATCTTGACTCAAAACAGGCAGATGAAAACATCAAGGCTCTACTCGAGGGCGCTATGGAAGAAGAAGAAGACAAGCCAAGAACAAGACGAAAGAAGAAAGAACTGGAGAGGAAGGTGGATGATCTGACTAAGAAGATGCAAGGCATGGAGGTTAAGGAAGAGTACAATGTGGCAGAAGAGGAGGATGAGGATGAGGATGACGGCACAAGGGAAGGCCTGAAGGTCAAGCTTCTCCCTCATCAAATCGATGGTGTAGAATGGATGACGAACAAAGAGACCGGCACCAAGAAGGTCAAAGGCATCTTGCCCTATGGAGGCATATTGGCCGACGACATGGGTCTTGGCAAGACTATACAATCCATTGCGCTGATACTTGGAAACCCCTGTCCTTCTAAAGAAGAACTCAAGGATTCGAAGCGCAAGTTAAGGACACAATGCGATAGGGCGACGCTGGTCGTCGCGCCGCTAGCCCTTATCAAGCAGTGGGAAGCTGAAATCAAAGACCGTGTCGAAGAGTCTCATGCACTGAAGGTCAAGGTGCATCATGGCCCGCAAAGAACGAAGTCGTTCCGAGAACTTCGAAACCATGATGTGGTTATCACAACATATCAGACACTCTCATCCGAACATGTCGAGAATAGCGGGAGCGAGAAGACTGCTTTGTTCGGCGTCAACTGGTATCGCATTGTCCTCGACGAGGCACATTCGATCAAGAACCGGAACGCCAAGTCTACGAAAGCAGTTTGTGCTCTGGAAGCAGAATACCGATGGTGTCTGACGGGCACACCAATGCAGAACAATCTCGACGAGCTACAGAGCTTGATCCACTTTCTGAGGATAAAGCCATACAACCAGTTGGATGTTTGGCGAGCCCAAATCACGCAGCCAATGAACAGTGGTCGTGGCGGGCTCGCGATCAGAAGACTGAGAGCATTCTTGAGTGCTTTCATGAAAAGAAGGACGAAAGATGTGCTCAAGCAGGACGGCGCCCTCAAGAACGGTGCCAACGGAGCGGTTAAGTCTAACACTGGCTTCAAGATTGTGAAGAGAACTGTTGAGAACGTCGAAGCAGAATTCAACGAGCGTGAAAAGGCGTTCTATAGCCGTCTTGAAGCTCGGACTGACAAGAGCCTCAGTCTCATGATGGCAGGGAGTCAGATGAGCTACGCTAGTGCTCTCGTGCTCCTCATGAGACTGAGACAAGCCTGCAACCATCCTCAGCTGCTCGGTGCTGATCTTTCAAAAGAGCAAGATGCAATGGCTGGTAGCCAGACCCCCGGCAGAAAGGCTAGCAAGGCGGACGATGTGGACGACGTTGTGGCTATGCTTGGTGGCCTTAGCGTCGAGACTAAGCGTTGTGATGTTTGTCAGATCGAGCTCAGTAAGCGCGTCGTCGATGAGGGTCAAGTCCGTTGCGAAGAGTGCGAAGAAGATCTTAAGATGGCCGAGAAAGCGGCAAAGCAGCCAAGACCGAAGGAAAAGAAAACTGTCAAGAAAGAACGGAAGGTCAATCGCCGAGTGATAGTCGACAGCGATGATGAAGATGACTCAGTGGTCATCAGTCACCAGTCCGAGTCCGAGAGCGAAGAAGAGCACGATGATTCAGCCGAGGAAGAAAGTGCTAGCGATGAAGACTTCTCTGCACGAGCCTTACGGCCAACACCTGCTTCGAGCACTAAGATACGACATCTTCTGAAGATCCTGAAAAACGACGCGCATACTCACAAGTATATCGTCTTCTCCTTCTTCACGTCCATGCTCGATCTCATCGAACCCTTCCTCAGAAGACATAACCTCAAGTACGTGCGATACGATGGTGCGATGCGCAACGATCATCGAGAAGCGTCCCTCGAGCAATTGCGGAACAATTCAGATGTCCGGGTCTTGCTGTGCTCGTTACGAGCTGGCTCTCTTGGTTTGAACCTTACAGCAGCATCGCGCGTCGTCATTCTTGAACCCTTCTGGAACCCCTTTGTCGAAGAACAAGCCATCGACCGAGTACATCGTCTCAACCAGACGCAAGATGTCATTGTGCATAAGTTGACTATCAAAGATAGTGTTGAAGCAAGAATTTTGGAGCTACAAGATAAGAAACGCGAGCTCGCAAAAGCAACGATCGAAGGACAGAAGGGCGCAGGTGCAGGCAAGCTGTCTATGCAAGAAATTCTCAAGCTCTTCAAGCATGACGCTGAGCGTGATGCCAAGCTCGATATGATTGGTATGAAGGACGGCAGAAGTCTGTTGGATAGAGATAGCCAGAGCACACAGTCGCAGACACCGCAGGAGTATGCCAAGGAGGAGGCGAGAAAGTCCGACTCAAGGGTGGGCAAACCAGCAAAGAGAGCGGACCATGCTGTTTATGGTAGACGGTGGCAGTGATGACGGTGCTCGATACGGGGCGATTTGCTTGTCGCGTTTGGGTTATTTTCGAGCACAAAGCGTCAATTTGTCACGGGATATATTGAGCTGTCCTCATGTCGAAACGATAACTATGAGATTTACTAGGCACAACTTCCGAGCTCCCTCCCATACGATGGCGCTTCCAGTATTTGTAACTAATATTGTCTAGGAAGGTGCAGGCTCATGTTGGATTTTTGAGGGCGAGTGCAATGAAAACCGTGAGAACAGCCAATTGGGCAGGATCTGCGACTGACCTGGTCTGCATCTAACCATGGGCCTAGATACTAACGACCACCCGCAGTGACTACGCCCTCATGTAGGACAGATATCACCGGCCATGGCTTTGGTTTCACTTATTCACCAAATGCAGCTTTCAAATTTACTTCCCCTCAGGTGACGGATTACGCTTCGACTTACGCCTCAGCCTTATAACGCCGCTTTCAATGTCACGATGCTTCCCATAACCTGTATAGGTCAGTTTGTAAGTCAGTATGGTCGTCTAGTCTTCCTCCATGTCCCACCGCAAATGAGACTCAAGGCTAGTATTCTGGATGTCCCCGAGACTACTTGATTCCTTATTAACATTCTGAGCCATTGAACCTATCTAAGACCAGAACAAAAGACCGACATGTCTTCTCCTCCAGTTCCGGCTTCTACTGCAACGTCGTCTCTTTCTCGGGGCACTTGTGGTACAGCTCGAAGCACAGAGTCCGACGCCACTTGTCGCTCCTCTTCATCACCCTCAGACCTTCGACACACAGAGGACGCCATATCCACAGAAGCCGAACATGTGACCAGCATACCTTGCGTTTCCTACAGCGCCGACACAACCGAGACAGGTTATCCGCCACCACAGGCCATCCAACTCGCACAGGATGACAGCGAGCACGCTGAGGACACACTCGAAGATACTTCTACAACGATCACCCCATATGAAGAGCTGCTCACCTCCAAAGGATTCGTGTCCGCCAAATCATGGATCGATGCTATTCTACTCGCCGTCTACGGGCCAGCTATCACAAGTCTTGAGCGTACACCACAGAGAGACCGAGCTCTGGTCAGTATCTACATGGACCATCTATTAGAGCAGTACAGCCAGCCCACCGAAGACGATCAAGAGAAGCTTCTTAAATTTCTCAATTTCCACGACCCCAAAGTCGATGATACTGTGGTCGCTCACACAATACTCACACTGACATCGACCTACAACAATGGGCACGCCTACTCAACATCTGTAAGCGACGAAGACACCATTAGTCGTCTAAGTAGACTCAACATCAATAGCAGCAACAGTGCCAGTACTCATCAGCCCACGACCATCAGCGAACGGAATACTACCTGCACTCCTCGTTACCATGTCTCACGAACCTCATCTGGAACTCAGATCTGAACGGGTTGGAAGAGAAAGGAGAGGATGAAGAGGCATGGACGGGGTTCAGGAGAAGCAAATACCTCCTGTACCAATATATGTGGCTCGTGCTCGACAATCATCGATACGATGAGATTGGAATACCGCATGAATACCACAGGCAAGACGAGTAGCAGAGGGCGCGTTTGGGGTGGGGCGGCAGTTGAGGATACGGAGTCGCGCCTCGTTCAATATGGGCAATGGACGATTGAAAGCCCGATTGAGACGCTGTGTACTATCTGGGAACCTGAGCCTTGAGTGCTTAATACTGTAGCAAATCGATGATCCGTCAGGGATCGAGGGTTGGCGACTAGCTATTAGCTACTCAAACAAATGCTGTTTGCGAGCATGTACGTGTCGCAAGCAGTGGCACAGGCAACATATGACGAGCTGGTTTACAGCGTACTAAGCAGTGCTTGAGAGGCTCCAACTCGAACAGCACAACAACAGACCTTCTTAGATACTTCACTTGTCGAGAAAATCATTGTCCTTGTCTGACCATCTAGCAGCGGACCCGCGATCCTCGTAGGAATTCGAAGGACATCAATGCTGCCGGGCATGAGACATGTTCCTACCACCGAAGGACAGACCTTCGATCGTCAATCTTGACTATCGAAGCACTCTTCGATGTCTCTTGTTTTCCAGCACCTACGAAGCTTTCGCTCGCGACTTAGTAACGGCCCTTTATCTATTAACGGACATCGAGATCGGCGTTGTGCTGTAAGCTCTACAGCTGAGCAAGGAGCCTGGCTTGGTGTTCAAACAGTAGCTGTTATCGGTCTACACCGTACTCGCGTTGATGCATGTGTTGTAATATCTCCCTCTGCTGCCTGATCTGACTGCAGGTTAGAAGCGTGGCATAGGGTGTGGAACCAAAATGTCGGGTAGTATTACGATGAAAGTCAGAGCCATAAAGTGCTTGGTTGGAGGGCTGAATGAAAGCTAAGTTTGTGAGCGCGGCTGATGTAATCACGCTTGCATGTCTGAGGCCTGGAACATCAGGCTTCAACAAATTGCGGAGAGACGTCTCACGTTAAGAAAATTCCCTGCTACCAGTCCGTGTAACTTTGCGATAACCCAAACGGCCAAGTGCTTTGCGTGAGTCAATCAGAGTATTCCAGTCAACTACAATGCCTCATGGTCGTCCTGCGAAGCGGCGCAGAATAACTCCGCCCATCGATGACAGTAAGCCGGACGAGACTATTCAATCCAAGGACCTCTTTCATCGAGCGGCAGACTGGGACTTGGAGCAAGAGTATGAGACCAGGTCGAGGCAGAAAAAGGTCAAGGAGAGTAACAGGCTTCCAACCAAGGATGTTGAAGGCCGTCTCGAAGAAGCGGCACATACAGCGGACCAAGACTCTGCAGGCGACTCCGATAGCTTCCTCGGCTCTGGCAGTGAAGATGCTGGGGATGACAATGAGACACCACCGACCGATGCAACAGAATCTGCGCCTGCCATTCCCCTGAAGCAGCAGCTAGTTCAAGCGCAGGAAGATATCGCGCGCCTGGCTGGCTTGATCAATGAAGACCCTGAGGAGCACGCAGGCTCGTTCAAGAAGCTGGCGCAGCTGGCAGGGGGAAACGCCCATCCGAGCATCAAGAAACTGGTTCTAGCATCGCAAGCGGCAGTATACAAAGACACCGTGCCCGGGTATCGTATTCGAGCCTACAAGGATGAAGAGCTAGGCACAAAGGTGTCGAAAGATGTCAGGAGAACGAGACAATACGAGCACTCGTTAGTCACAAACTATCAGAGTTACGTGCGACAGCTGGTTGGTATCTGCAAAGGTAGGAACAAGGAAGATGAACAGCTCAAGCCAACTGCGCTGAACTGTGTCTGTTCTCTGCTTCTGGCAATACCTCATTTCAATTTCAGGACCGAGCTTTTAGGCGTCGTTGTCCAAGAGCTGAGCAGGAAGGATTCGACAGTACATTTCCAGAAGTGCATACAGACCGTGGAGAAGTTTTTTGACGAAGATGAAGACGGTGGTCCCGCGCTGGAGGCCGTCACCCTGCTTACTAAGATGATGAAAGGGAAGGACTACGATGTTCGGGAGGAAGTGCTCAACACTTTCTTCCACTTGCGGTTACTATCTGAGTTGTCTGTTAAGTCGTCCACAAACAGGACAGATAAGCCCGAGGATGTGTCCAAACTCCATGGCAAGAGAGCTAAAAAGGAGAAATTCGAGCACAGATCGAAGAAGGACCGGAAACTGGCCAAGGAAAGGAGGGGAATTGCTAAAGAAATGAAGGAGGCGGACGCTGCCGTGGACTTCGAAGCTCGTGAAAAGATGCAATCAGAGACACTGAAGATCGTGTTCGTGACCTATTTTCGCATTCTGAAGGCGCGGGTACCAACTTTGATCGGCGCAGTGCTGGAGGGACTCGCCAAGTTTGCTCATCTGATCAATCAAGACTTCTTCGGAGACATCCTCGAAGCTCTGAAGGACATTATAAACCAAGCAGAAGCAGTCGAACTTGATGGTGAGGATAGCATGGACGCCAATGGTGAAAGAGACCGCATGCGCGAAAGTCTACTCGCTACACAGACTGCCTTCACGTTGCTGTCACAACAGGATGCGGCGAAGTCGGCCACTGCTCTGCATCTCGACCTCTCATTCTTTACTTCGCACGTGTACAAGACATTGTACGTTGGAAGCACCGATGCGGACATTGAGCTAGGGCCAAAGTCAATGCATCTACCAGATCCTCATGCTGCGCAGTTCAGTAAACGGGACAACAAAGTCAACGTGTCAACACCGGTACTACTGCTGACTCGAGCGCTGAGTGCGATTCTGTTGACACCATCATCGCCACCTACTACGCAAGTTGTGGCAGCATTTTACAAGAGGTTACTCACAGCCACTCTACACACGCCAGAAAAGTCGACCAAGGCACTTCTGGCACTGATGGGCAGAATCGTAGACAGGCATGGACGCAGGCTGGAGGCTTTGTGGTACAGCGATGAAAGGAAAGGTGACGGCGTGTTCAAGGCCGAAGCTGAGACTGTAGAAGGCACGAATGTCTTCGCTGTTGGTAGTGGTGTCTGGGAGGAGGAACTGTTGAGGCGTCATTACGTCCCTGAGGTCAGTGAGCAAGTCAGAGCGCTCGACAAAGTGATCATTGGCCTGGGCAAGTAGTCGCAATCACAAGCAACACCAATCTTATGCCTCATTTCTTATGTTCTTGTGGCCTCGTCTCATCGTTCCTTTTGCTTCATGTATCACGTGCTTTCAAACTTTTCGTTGGGAAGCTACAAGGGTGGCACAACAGCGCTTTTCCAACCTTTTGTGCTCGGCAAGAGCCTATTCTCACACTTTTCGTAAACTATGTTCAAGTCGACTAGAATCTCAGATTCCAAAACTGAAACAAACTTACCATTCTAATAGCATTCCTGTTAAGTGGTCCGTTGCCAGCCTCAAAATGGTTTCAACCACAATCAGGCTGAACAGGGACGACCTGTCGCCTCCAATTTTCTTGGCCGGAACATTCACAGAATGGCAGCCTAGTTTGGAGATGGAGCAAGAGATCGTGGACGACCAGTCGGGAGGTCGGAGCCACTTTTACAAACTGGTCGAGTTGAGCGCTGGAACGCACCAATACAAATTCAGACTTGGACATGGTGATTGGTGGATCGTCGATGACTCCACTCCAACAGGTATGCAGCAAGACACAATATACAAGCGGACGTTCTCTGAAACCACGCAGAAACCGACGGCCTCGGAAACGTCAACAATGTGGTCCATGTTGAGGAGCCGGCGAGCGCAGAAGTCGCCTCCGAGGAGCTAAAGACCAGCGCAACCACTGTGGAAGAGGCAAAGAAGGATCAAACGAGCAGCATACGTGAATCGATCACGGAGCCATCTCTGGCGTCCCCTTCAATCGACACCACGCCAGCAGAAAGACAGTCATTCGGCAGCACGAACCCGATTCTGGTCGACAGCCCTGCAGACACAGGGATAACGATACCACGTCAGCACGGCCAGGCTGATCAAACGAAACCTCAGCCTCCTGTATCCCATGAGCCTCAGGCACCGCAGAACAGCGCTACAGCCGAGACAGCCAAGGATGACAATTCCGACGACCATCGACCGCGGGGCCTCCTGGGCATGCTGTTGAGCTGCTGCTCGAGACAGTAAGGATCACTTGTCGCACGCCATAGAAAAGGGCTAATGCTCGATAGAACAACCATCGGCCTCGCCGTAGTAGCGGTTGGGGTGGCCTTCTACCATATACAATATCGTCAGTAGGAGGAGGCGTCACGGCTGGGATTTGCATCTATTTCGATTATAAGTAATTCTTTCATGTTGCGATTTTTTTCGAATTCTTATCAGTGTCTGTTACAGAGTACGATCCTTGAGCGTTGGAAGGCAAGGGCTGGCTATGGAGCTGCGTATGCAGAATCAAGTGCAGCATCCTGCAAGGCGATATATGCCAGATCTCATTAATTGATTGTGTTACTGCGCTCGTTGCATGATACCTACAAGAGTGAAAGGGGAGTTTATGTGGTCACAAACCTGATTGGCGACGGCCAGCGGGATAATATGAAATAGTGTACGGTTGCGTGCTTCAAGATTTGACGCACTTTCTTCCAGCTTGTCAACCACTTCGTCGTTGATCAAAATCGTGCAACTGTGCCGAACAATTCGCAACACCTTCCTTCATAGACAGTGCATCGAAAGCATTGCCGTGGAATCGAGCATGTCTACACCTGCAAGACGAACTCGGACAGGTTGCAAAACTTGTCGGCAACGAAAGCTGAAATGTGACGAAGTTTGTCGCCCATGATGGCTACAGGGCCTGGACTTTGTACTGACGAGCCGTAGACCAAGCCAGTTTGCGGCCAATGTCGCAAGTCGAATCGAGAATGTCAACCCAGCGAAGGTAGGGCTTTGCTGATGGCCACCGATGCCATGTCATACTGATCTCGAGCAGGCATCGCATTCCGCCATGCCCAGAACGCCGCCTTTACTGGTGAAGGAGGCGGCAGTGAGCTCTCCAGTTTCTACAAGTACCGCCAGAAGTTCAACAATACCTACTTTCTTCCAGTGCCCAAGGAGCGTAAGCATTCTCCGGCACCATCGACTAACAGGATGCTAAGACGAGACAGTAAGCTTCGTTCACATCTCCGACCCGTATGCAGACGAGCCTCACCCGCAACCGCCTTCGCAACCACAGCCACAGCAACAGCAGCAACAGTCGCATCTCCCTCCACCTCCGACCAGTCCTCAATATGTCGATGTCGCTGCGACGTCGCTCAAGGCTATGATAGACCCGAATCTCGAACAGAGCACAGGTGTGCCTGATGAAGAGGCGGTCCATCCGGGCCTGAGGGAAGGGGCAGCACCGATTTCAGGCAGTGACGCAGCAGACACCGAACACCTCAACGAAGCCATCAGACAGGCACTACAGAACGTGGGGGAACCGGTCAAAGATGATTTCGGGACGGCAGGCTAGGGATCTGCCACAACCGGGGATTTGGGCATCTGGTATACCAGTGCTAATGAGGACAAGCCGCAACACAGTCACGACGGACCAAGATACCCTCCATGAACGGCGTTGGTCAAATTTGCATGTTTCCTTGCTTACAGGGGGTGAGCATACTAGATGGCATTAATATGGATGGTTAGGCGTATAGGTAGTGGTCTCGTACGTTCTATCACGGCTCGATACACCCTGAGTAAGCAAGACAAAAGAGCAGTGCTGTCAGGCTTCTAGAGCATACTCTTTCGTTCATACCTTGGTCGAGCAACAGCCGCCAATACAATCGACCTGTTTGTTAGCGCAGTGCCTATCAGAGTTGGGGGCATGAGTCGCACGTGAGTTGGACCCTGAGAGTTGATCAAAACAACGGAGCACGATATCACCCACCCCGCGTATGAATCTAGCGCAAGGGACCCGAGGAGGCGGATCGACGGCACGGGCAATGGTCCTCAACATGCCATGACTGGTCACTACTCCTGATTGACTGCATGAGCAGCAGCCCACACAGCCTCAGCGACACCTCAGCCAACCTTAGACGATGGGGAACGACGCTGACAGTGACGTCCCAAGCCCCTTGTGTATTCTCCGAGGGATTTTGAGTTGAGAATCTCGGCCAAAACGGCTTCGTGTAAAATTACCTAGAGAGCCACAGCGTCATTCCCGCAATCAAGCAATGGCAGTGGGCAAACACACGTCAACGGCTACATGCGTTCGAATCCGAGGGCAGTAAACAACAGGACGTTGAAATGCACGACAAGGGAAATTGAATGAAGACAATTGCAGAGAATATATGCAAACTGATGCTCCAGCCACACCTGATGATTGGCCTTGCAAGCACAATGCGGCAAGGATCCGCGCAGGGCATCTGGGAACGCGAGGTGTATGATGCACTATGATGCGCTAAAATGCCCGAAGCAGAAGAACCGGTTAGCAGTAGCCGGGCCTAAAAGGTCGAGAGTAAGTGATCGGCCAAGGATCTCGGCGTGATCCGCCGCACAGCCAGCCTCTGCAGTGGTGGTCGATAGATATCTAGATCGGTTCGCTGCTTGTATCCGCTGGACGCCCAGAACAGGCACAGGAAGATGCAGCACGCAGCTCCAACCACATTGATGTGTCCTGCCTCAGTCTGGTGCACGCTTGGCTCGATACCAACGAGCAAGTGGACAGCTTTTAGATTTGTACCTATCAACGTCACCTAGCTGCGTAATTGTATCCATTTTGGTCAACGCCATTTATTGAAGTGTGTCCTAGCAGCCGGCTTAACACCCCAGCACGCCCAGTGTTGTGGGCATTCGAAGGAAGAAACAATGGATGTCATCGCGCGACTTAATCTTCCGTTCCCTACCAGTCAAGATACCTGGGCTTGGACAAAGGCTAACCCAACGGCTCGTGAAAGAAGATAAATCCACAGCCTCATTTGTAGAAGAACTTGACATGCGCCCCTTATCCCACCTCTGCTTTGCTTGAAGTTGTCGCACATATTGCCTCTCACCACCCGGGTCTCGCTGCCTAGACGCTCGTCAGCAGTCGTGCAATCTCAAGTTGAAGCAGATTGGAATCCATCTGCTGCTGCGCCACCCGACCGTCACTGTACATGGTGACTTAGACTAGTGTGCAGATTTGCCCGCGCCGATCCGGATCCTGCTCTACACGACTGACATTTCGAATTGCGACCAGCTTCAGTCGTGTAAGAGGGATCGTATCAAAGATCTCGTCACAGTCGGGACACAGCAGGCACCTCCACGTTCGTTCATTACTCTAACCCAATATGGGTCGCCTTCGAAACTTGTCCCAAAGTTTCAAATCAGCAGCGTTCCCTACCGCCAGTTCAACTTCGGTCAGTCGCTACAGCCTCGATTCGCCAGATGCTTCGGCCGACAGAACGCCTGAGATCAAGGAGGGGACAGTGGTAGCCCGGGAAGCATCATCCAATTCTACACCTGCCACTTCCACCGGCTACACTGCCCCCACCATTGGTCTTCCAGCGAATGAAGAAATTGAAGAGTTGAAGCCTGTCTTCAGGTACGAGTGACCGAACTGACAGTCTGGGACCCAACATTGACAGATGGCCAGCTACCTCTCTAGCCACTCGAACAAACTATACCAAGAGGGTGCGGATCAATACATGCGCCGGTAGCGGACTCTGCTGACTTTCCCAGGATACTTCCTCAAACTCGATGATCTGGACACAAGTCAGCTCCTCAGCAACAACCGCAGGATGAAAAGCGCTGACCAAGAGTAGATGGAAAGCCCAACCCCACTCGCGTGTGGACTGAATGCTTCGCCCAGCTAGTCGGCACAGTCCTGTCTTTCTGGGACGCTGAGGCCCTCGACGCCGCCGGGCAAGATGGAGAAGTGGCGCCCTCCTTCATCAACCTGGCAGATGCGTCAATCAAGATGGTGCGTTCCTCATCGACACAGCAGTACTGTTCTAACCTGTTCTAACCTGTTCCAGATCGAAACGTTGCCCACTCGAAATCAAGATGTACAACCTCTCCAAAATGTTCTGTCGGTGTCGACTGCCGGCAAGAACCGATACCTCCTCCACTTCAATTCGTTGCACTCGCTCACGCAATGGACCGCTGGGATCCGACTGGCCATGTTTGAAAATGCCTCGCTCCATGAACTCTACACCGGCTCCCTCATAGCCGGCAAAGGAAGACAGCTGAACAGCATCAACCAGATCATGACCAAGAACAAGTTCAGGATTGAAGATTGGGCCAGAGTCAGGTTTGGCGCTGGCACGCCCTGGCGCCGCTGTTGGTGTGTTATCGAGCCTGCCGACGAAAAGGAGTGGCAAAAATCGCAGAAGAAACTGGGCAAGCGATCGGCGTACGAGAAGACCATCCACCCCAAAGGCGACATCAAATTCTATGATACCAAGAAGATCAAGAAAGCCCAGCCAATCGCCACGATCACCGACGCTTATGCAGCCTATGCCATCTACCCTCAGTCGAAGCCACTGATCAACGAGTCGACCCTGGTCAAGCTCGAAGGGAAGATTACAATTCACTCTCACCCCGAGTCCAAGACCGAAGGCTTCGTGTTTGTCATGCCCGAAGTGCACCCAGCTGTGTCTGGCTTCGAGATGATGCTGAGGTGGCTGCTTCCCGTCTACGACACCTTTGCCCTCTACGGCCGCCCGAACAGACTGCTTCCAGACACGAGTGACCCGAAATCTCTGATGTTCGCCATGCCGAAAGAGAGACGTTACGGATACCTCGATATCATGGACATCACGTCCCTGATCCATACCGAAGGCAGCGAGAAATGGTCAGAGCGAGAGTGGCGTAGAACGATGAAAGAGGCCGTCTCGCGAAGAATAGCCATGCAGTCACAGGGTCGTTCGAGCAACATCGAGCGCGTCAGAAACGTCTCGAACCCCCGGCAAAGCATCCAGTTCTACGACGACGCCTCCATGCACTCGACTCAGTCATCGCACAGACGTAACATGTCCACTGATGTTGTCTTTGAGTCGCCCAAGAAGACATACACTGCTCCGCCGCAGGTCGCCAGTAGCAACCACCACGCCAGATCGGTCTCGGAGAATTTCAGTCATTCACCTCAGAAGATGCGTGAACCTGCAACGAGGGAATACAAGCCATCGATGCTGGCTGAAGAGCGGAACGAGGAAGACGAGTTCTACCCGCCCCAGCAGGGCCAGCTGCTTGTACCACACGAGCCACGCAAACCATTGAAGCCTCGCATCAATGAGGCAGGCTACACGGACAGCGGCAACAGTTCAGACAGCGAGATCCAGGGGCACATCGACCCTGACGAAGTAGAGCACGACATGATCGAGCAGAAGCCCGTTCAACCCGTGGTGGCACCCCCCGAATTCCAGCATCAGCCGAATGACCAGCCAAAGAAAAGACCAGCCGATAGACCAGAAATGAGGAGAGAGAAGAGCCGGATGTCCGACGCAACTCTGGCTCAATTGAACCCGAGAGTGCTAGAAGAGCTTAGACGGGAGGAGGCAGCCCGAAATTCGGGAATGCAGGGTGGGGCCGCCGCGTCGGTGGCGGCGGCTCATGCATGGAGCCATAATCGACAGGTGTCGAATTCTAGCCAAAACATGGGCCAGACACACAACCGTGGGGTAGGAGAAACCGATACCCCTGCAGATGCGAGTGGAACCTTGACTAACCCTCAACGACCAGCAGTGGTAACGAATCCCTTTCCAACATCACAGACGACACATCGCTCAATCAAGAGGAAGCCTGTAGCGACCGCCGATGCCAGCACCCTTGCAAGGCCCGTCCCGAATCGAGATATCTCCTCTACGTCGAACTCCCTGCCCGCACGCGATCGAGACTCTTCGCCTGATTACGCGAGCCGTCCTTCCCAGGACCAGCCTAGGGGCATGGCCATGGACAGGGTAAGAGGTGGTACAAGAAAGGTTGTCGGTGACCCGAATGTCCAGCCGGCACCAGAGGTAGACAACATTCACATTGACTTCGGTCAAACCCTGCGCTTGACTCCAGACAACAGCAGGCCAAGTACCGCTGGTGGCAGAAGGTCGCCTTTCGACTCGCTTGGGAGGTCCGAGTCCGCTAGCGGGCGCAGATCCCCCTTCGATTCACTGGCGTTACCTTCCACGGGGCAAAAGTCCCCTCTCAATCCATCCTCTCCATCACCGGCTCGGACTCCAGAAAACGAGAGTCTTACACCTCCACGTCCATCCCATTCTCGATCACAATCCTATGCATGGCAACCAGGCTCGCAACCAAGAGATGGGCATGATGCCCTTACGCCAGAAGAGTTTGTACAGCAGCGCGCTACAATGGCAATGAGACCACAAGGCTACGTGGCGCACAGGACTATGTCATCTGGAAGGATTGAGCAGATGAAGACTGACCAAGGTTCTCGCCCTGCAAGTCCGACTTCTCCTTCCTCCACTCGCCGCAAGCTTCAGAAACGAAACACGTCGTCGCGCAATACCTCCGGTGCCTCAATTGATTACTCGTCACATCTCTCTGCTCGCGAGCAAGAACACGTCGCCAAATTAACTGGTGGTCCCCTCATCAGTGGCGTTAACAACCGCAGTCGGACACCGGACCCCAACGTCGGACTGATCGGTGCAATAGGAGCCCGCGAGCAAGAGAAGAAGGATATCAAAGAGGGTCTGCAGGGTCGCATGGTGCAAGCCGCCATGGATCAAAGGCAGAGAGACGCAAGGACCCAGGCCCAAGCAGAACAGAGGAGGCAGAGTCAGTACATGGTGCAGCAGCAGCAGAACCCCCAGGCGTATCCAATAGCATCGGATTACGCAGCACAAAACATGCCGTTTGCCCGTCAGGCATACTGGCAGGCTGTGCAGGGGCCGCAGCCACAGCCGCAGGTACAGGGATACAACCAGTCCGTATACCAGCAGCAGGCTCAACAAGCTCCCCAATCGTTGTACGGCATGCAGCAGAGCCAGCAACCCACATACGAGCTCCAGCAAAGGCAATCGACGTATGGAGCGCCACAGCAGGATCAACGACCGGCAACAGGCAGAACTCCCTCGCAGGTGCAGCAAGGGTTCCCTGCTCAGACCATGTCGACGCATCAGAGAGCGCAAAGTTCTTACAGCAACTATGGAGGGTTCTACGCGCCACAGGGGCGATGACGATCTGTAAGAAGGGTATTGTACAACATTTGTTTGGGGATTAGATGGTGCATAGCGTGCGGGATTATGGTTATGTAGAGTAAGACAATTAATGAGCGACATGTCGCATGATGAGCAATGAAATGTGTCCATTATCCAGCCGAGAGTATCTAAATCAGCGTGACATGCAATGCCAGTGCTTAATTGTAGCTTCGACTGTCGCTGCTTAGACTGCTACGTGGCCGGAGGATCTATGTAGAGCAAACCAGACAGCTCCCCGAGAAGCTATGGTATGCTGGCTCGTCCAGGCTGACTCGTGCTGGTGGTGGGCACGTGAATGAGCGTCGAGCGCGGTATGTGTAGGGAGGGGTAGGTAGGTCGTGGATGTGTACGGGCTTAGCTATTGACTATTTGTGCCCAACCCCAATTCTGCAGGAAAACACCATAGGCAGATAGGTCAATCCTTTTTCATATAGTCCGTGACTAGACCGTGTATGCGGGCTTGTATGTATTTGGCGTTTCCCTAAAGAAGCAGTGATCACGAGTGTTGTAGACACGTATACTTAGATTGTCCTCTCGACGGCAACACCGTCCTGCGTGGTGACGAGGTACTTGATGGTCTAGAGTATTCGCTAGCTTTTCTCCCCGGGCACAGACGCGTAAAGGAGTGAATACATACCTGCCAACAATACACTCCACGGCCCTTTGCATTCCACACGCAGCAATGATCGAGGTAGGTTGGCAAATGACCCTTGTTCGTCTCTGCTAATGCAGCGGCGAGATCTGCCACATGAAGGTTTCGAACGGGGGCCATTAGTTCTGCGTCATATCCCCCTTCCCTGTGTTTCGTGAAGTCGAGAGCGTTCCACTCCGAAGTCAGGAAAAGTCATTATAGTATTGATAAACCTGTCGAAAGGATCGGTAGTGGACGGCGGTTTCTCCCAGATTAGGGGACTTCGCTGCGATGAGGTTGTACGCGTGCTTCAATGAGGATGATGTAAACCTGGTCCGTCCATCGAGATAGCCGAGCGAGATCTTGGCGACTTTGGCACGGAATACATTGTATTCTGCTCCGTTAGACGAGATGAGTTGGAGTGCTGTGAAGCCTTTTCTGTAGTCGTGGGGTACACTAAGGCTGTAAGGTACAAGATCGTAAGCTCTTTGAGAGCTGGCGAAAAGCTTCTTGTTCCAGCTCTAATTTAGAGGCTTGTCGTAGTCCAATGTGGTCTCTTGGATCTCCATTCTGAATTCGTATCGTTTACCTCAGCCGATATACTCTTTCTCGTAAACGAGGCTGAAGGGGCGCTGCTCGTGGTAGAATTCGAGGATAAGATCTATCACCTCTTGTGGTAGGTCGTTCAAGGTGCATAGATGTTCTGAGCGAGAACGGGCAGGCGCTGTTCGGATGGCGGCTGTAGCGTCGTTCGACTCGTCCGATGTCCTAGGCGACGACGAAGTCGTGTTCGAAGCCATTCTGCTAGGCGGTCGCGGAGTAATGGAAAATGCTGTGCGGCAGTGTTTACGTACAGAACTCCAAGGTCAGGAAGATGGGAAAGTAGTAGACCTGATGACTGATCTAGTGGTAATCTGGAAGCTTGCTGCAAGAGCAAGAGTGATGAGTGGTAGGATGATATTTTTATAAGTTGTATATTGATAGTGCCTCATGCTGAGCCTTCATCGCCACATCTTTAGAGTGATGAACAAACACATTGACCATGTTGGCATGTAAGCGGGCAAAACATCATCCGTCGTAGAGTGAGACTCGTGTCCATACTTTCATGTAGACATTCGATCAGTCACATCACACTGCCAGCGTGCAGCAAGTGTAACATTCTCCCGCCTTCATAGCTTGTGGACCACAACATCAGCCTGTCGCGGTTACATCAGGTTTTTACGACCACAGCTCGACACAGCGTCTGTGGAAACGATGTGCAGAAGAAGAAAAGAGAAGAAGCGTACCTGCCCTTGAAAACCGGCTTGTGTTTGCGACTGCCAAGATGGCAATCAACGATGTTTGTGAACCTCATACCAGCTAGCAAATACACAAATTTGGGAGGCCAGGGGCAACCTTCGGAGAAGACTTTGGGAGGGGAGATACATCACTGTCCGCCGTGTGTTCGAAAGCATCCACCCCTTACCTCAGAGTTTGAGGTCCTTGTCAACATAATCTCAGCCGCGGTACCTTGTGGCATCCTCGATCCGAGGTGTGAGCAGGCTTCTGATCTCCTTCGTCTTGGTCTGTATGCCTTTCAAAATGCCATACATGGTGGTCAGGGTGGGGCAGGGCACACCAAGCCTTTGAGCTTCTCGCAAAGGCTCCCCGACAATGTTCTCGAATTCGATGAAGTTGCCTTTTTCCACATCCTGGCCCATACTGGGGGTGAACCAGGAGTCAAACTTGTCAATCGTGATTGACTTCATGACTAGATCATCTGATAGATGGGTACCGTCGGCAGCGGCGATAGCCTTTATCTCCAGCATGATTGGCACTACCAGGTCATCAATGATATGCTCATATACACGCATTCGGGTCACATCCATGCGCAGCACTGCAGAGACGGAATTGAAGGACGAATTGTATAGCAGCTTTTCCCACCTGGTGTAGCCCACGTTATCGTCGTATCGACAGTTCACGCTACCACAAGCATTGTATGCTTTGACAAACCTTCGAGCACGTTGCTCATCACGCAATTTGAGCTCGTCTCGCTTACCCTCGGTTTCGAAGACGCCAAACTTGCTGATATCGGGTCCGCTGTGCAGGACAACACCTGGAGCAGTTTCACTCGCGCTTATCATCTGAACGCCCGATATAACCGTGTTGTTGGGATATGCTTTCAAAAGAGGCTTCTCGATGTTCAAGCCGTTTTGCACTAGGACAATGGTCGATATATCGGACGTGACGGCAGGTTCTATAAGAGTGCAAGTTGTAGGAGGAACGTCCGGGATGTTCTTTGTGGTGACAACAATAAAGTCGTATGGTGGTACGTCGACTCCGGCAGCCTCTGCAATGGTTGAGCGAATTCTGCTCGGCCGCCAGCCACGAATGTCTTGGCCGTGGTCGACTGAGTCGATTGAAAAGCCTGACTTCATTACTGCTTCATGGTTTGAGCGTAGAACCATGGTGACAGTAGCACGCCCACCAGCTTCCAGAGCGTAAGCGGTCATAGTTCCCACTGCTCCACCACCAATGACCAGGACATTGGCCTTTGTGTCGCCCGCTGCGGTAGCCATGCTCATCTAGGTCGGCTGTTGGCTTGCGTTCGTCATGTAACCACAAAAGCCAAGTGTAGCTCCGAGCATATGGTGGGATACTACCCATGTGACCCTGCCACTGTGCTCAACACTGACCGTCACGTCTGGGACAACAAATTGAAAGCTGCAAAGACGACAAGAAAGTGCGGCCTCCCTTATGGTAAAACAGTATCTGCCAACTGTGAATGTACTGCGAACCTTGTGGGAGGGGCACCCCAGCTTAGCAGACAATCCAAGCTGGACGCGACAATGAGGATAAGAGCTGCCTCAGGCGATAAGGATGGGGGCCTGCGGGCGGAGAAGCGCGGTTCGGGTAAACTGCGGCTCATCCGCCATCGGTCCTCAAAAAAAGTTGTTGCTCGACTGTCGTCGCATACGGCTGCAGATGATCGTACGACCAGCACCGACTCAAACCTCCCCAACGCCTCCTGCCTATCGCAATCGCTAGCATGAGGGCTCTTACGGAAACAGAGACCCAGACCCTGTTCAAGAAACTTGCGAACTACACCGGCCGCTCCTTGACCCAACTCATCGCCCCAGACACCTCCGACGACAACGAGGCCAACGACAGATATGTCTTTCGGCTCCACGAGTCGCGCGTCTACTACGTCCGTCTGTCTCTCGCTAATCTCGCCACGTCTGTAGCCCGCGACAACCTCCTCAGTCTAGGAACCTGCATCGGCAAATTCACCAAGACAGGAAAGTTTCGCCTGCACATCACATCCCTCGACATCATCGCGCCACATGCAAGGTACAAGCTTTGGGTCAAGCAGAATGGCGAGATGCCGTTCCTGTACGGTGGCAACGTGGTCAAGGCGCATGTGGGACGCTGGAGCGAGGACTGCCCGGAGCACAGCGGGGTTGTGGTCCTGAGTATGGATGACACCCCGTTAGGCTTCGGCGTCACGGCAAGGAGCACGGCCGAGGCGAGAAAATTGGACCCTACGGCTGTGGTGTGTTTTCGGCAGGGCGATGTTGGAGAGTATCTCAGGGAGGAGGATACCCTGTTCACGACTTGAAAGAATGGTGCGTACAAAGTGCGGCGCGATGGACGACTGTGCGCGACCAACGTCTAATCGTGGTGTCTTGACCTGACCAGCGGTCTTTTCGCAGAGCACGAGGAATCACAACATCGAATAACACACATCCGACCCGCGACCTGTGCCGCTCCATGTTCTGTTATGCCATTGTACATCATCAAGAAGAAGCCGCGAGAAAGCAAACAATCACGAAACTCGACCGAGGCACGCCAACAGCTTTCACAACGGTCGTGAAGAGTAGTGATAGCAGTTTGCCTAGCTGCGCAACGGCTGAAGACTAACATGCAGTCCTGCAAAGAGCGTGTGACGACAAGTTTGTGGGCACTCTCTGCAGGTAAAGCGCCGCAAAACCGATCAACAGCATAACTGCTGCAGCGAAATCTACATAAGCACTCTGGGTCGCACAGGCGACAGAAAGGCCACCAACGCGAAGTCCCAGGCCCTTCAGATTCTTTCCGAGCACCACAGTGCACGACTGCCACTGCTTAGCAAAGCCTGCCTTTCTGTAACCATGCTGTACCAAAGGCCGAGGACATTAGGCGGTCGGTGTTTGAGGTCTATAAGATTGGTATCTCGAGGATGATTAGGAAGAAGATAAGGAGTGGTGTAATGATCGCTAGAACGTGGAACAGTTACAAGCTGATTTTTGAAGGCTTTTACTCTGTGTCGTCGTGCTCTCGTACTTGTACTTTCCTTACCTTTTCGCGCGACCCACTGACGCCGTTGCAGCGAGGGTACGATGATGGTTGGTTTATCATATACGATACCAGGGCCAGACCAAAACGTTTTGAAGCGTAGACGGAGGAGCGATGAGAATGGGCTGACGAGCAGCGTGAAGCCGATATTCGAGTCAGCAAGAGGCTTACTGTACTAGGAGTAGATGTAACGATGACCGGTGAGGCTCGGATGTCGTTAGTCCGAGACGCGGCCGACGCGTAAAGTGGTTGCAGAGTGGGACTTGCCACACTGCGACTGCCCATCTCCCTCCATATGAGACGTACTCATGGTGCGCTCACGCCATAAAACTTTGTGCGTATCGATGTCTCAAGATCGTCCTTCGACACGATGCCACTCAATACCCTACGGCTGAATCATCAAGCCAGCAGCCACCCCAACGAGCGCATCGTCTTCATCAAACCAATTCCACGACCAACCTCCGACAAAGACGACTATGACCGCGCCGAGCTCGTGCTCAAAGCCATCGCAGCACAATGCCTCCCCATAATGAAGGGTCACTACCTCTCTGTTACCACGCTAGAGGAACACGAACCAAACCCTGAGTTCATCGGTCGCAACTTCAACAACGGCGAGATCATCCAGCTCGTCATCAGGTCCAAGTCTGGCGCCTGGCTACCTCTGAACATGATACAGATGGTGATGATGCACGAGTTGGCGCACAACACGCACATGAATCATGGCAAGGGCTTCTGGCAGGCGAGGAATCTGTACGCCGGTGAGATGCGGCAGTTGTGGTCGAAGGGGTACACTGGTGAAGGGCTGTGGGGTCAAGGCCGAGCGCTGGGCACCCTCGAGCAAGTCATGGGCAACAACTTGATCAAGAGCGACGAGCTTGCTGACCTGCCTCTTTGTGGTGGCACATTCAGAAGTAGGAGGAAGAAGAGGAAAGCCAAGGGTCCAGATCTGACCTGGAAGGAGAAGAGGGACAAGAGGATCGAGAGGAAGTTTGGCAAGAATGGGACGGCGCTTGGCGAGGACGAGGACCAGCGTTTGAGGCTCGAGATCAACAAGAAAGGTGGCAATGGCTCGCTTGGTTCGAAGCCACGCGTGGCGCAGAGCAAGCGAGGGAGAGAGCTCAGGGCTGCTGCCGCTCTGGCAAGGTTTGGCACGAACAAGAGGGAAGTGGAGCAATTAGAAACTGCTGTCAAGAAGGAGGAAGAGGACAACGAGACTGAGAGTGAGAGCGGAGAAGAGTACGAAGAGCTTGATGCTGGTCAACAAGACGCCAGGGACGTCAACGGCCGGAAACTGCTCGATGCAAGAGGCCAAGGCATGATCCGAGTATGCGAAGAAGAAGACACCAACGACGTCGAAGCGAAGAACGAAATGGACGAGCTGGCCAGCCTTGAGTCGATACCAATCTCGAACTCCACGTCCCATCCTCCCTCGAAGCCTGCCATTCAAGCCAAGCCTGTGAAGCAAAAGGCCTGTGAACAAAGCATCACGGGGCAGCAGGCCTCAGCCTCAGCATCAGCCTCACCCCCTCGATCCCATACCACTAGTCCCGTGCAACCCGCCCACGAAGCACCCAACTCGCGACACGCCCCTCTTCCGACCACGCAGCCACCAAAAGCTCCTACTCCTACTCCCACTCCAGCGCACGAGAACATCAACCCAACCACCGCCACTCTCGAGACCAACTGTCCAATCTGCTCAATGACCAACGACGCTCTCCGCACAACATGCACAGCCTGCGCCCACGTCATCGACACGCGCAAAGACCCACGGCACTGGCAATGCCAGAGCGCGTCCTGCAGGGACAGCGGCAGCCTGTACATCAATGCCGGCGACTGCGGCGTCTGCGGGATCTGCGGCGCAAGGAAGACGAGCGAGCAGTCACACTCGCAGCCCGGCAACCCGCTGCGTGGCAGTATGACTGAGGCGCAGTCTTCGCATATTGCGTATCTGTGAGGTGGGGGCTGAGTCCAGTTGCGCGTGGGCCATACGGATTGTAGAGTTGTGTGATTGTGCGAGGAGACATGGCGCGATGTGGTGTGACTGTGCTTGCGATGACGATGATTTATGAAGTGATACCCCTGTACTAAGATAGCACCAAAATGTATTATGGCACTGGACTTGTCTTCGCTTCTTCGGCCGACGGATGTATGTTACTTGTCTGTTGTCCTTTCAGGATTGTGCTTACACTAACCTGACATCGTTGGGTTGACATGCTGGCGGAAAAGGAGCAGCGCCGCATATGCATCGCGACGCTGGAGCGAGACTCACGGGGACAGCCAGGCGATTACGGGAAGGTCAGTGGAAGGATACTCCTATAGCGCGACGCTTCGGCACCCACCCGACCTCTGCTCCGTACGAAAAGACCAACGTGAAGTGAAGAAGTCTGTTTTCAGTTTCTATGCCGATATCTGCGCTACGCCGCACCACCTCCATCATCGAACACATCCGCCAGCAAGTCATGTCTACAAGCCTCCTCATCCAGCAGCTGCATACTGTACAAGTCCTCGAAAGCCCGGATGCTCAACTGCCCGAAGAAGCCCGCGAGTAATGCATCAATGTCCTTGTCGCTCCTGTTCCTGGACCCATCACCTGATAGCCAGGGTCTGCGCGTCTTGGATCCGGCATCGGCTTGTATGCTGGTGCTGGTATCGATCTGCCCGCCGATTGCACTCAGGACTGGCGCGATTTTGATGGCGTAGGGTTCTGGCTCCATTATAGATGTGGATATGGATGTGGATGCGCTGGGAGGGTAGATCGCGTCAATGGTGTCGGTCACGAACAGCCATTCGTGGAGCTGGAACTCGTCGGGCCGCATGAGGAGGAGCAGATCGAGCAGTTTGGCCCCTTGCAGCTTCGATGATGAGGTATACTTTGAATCAGGCCCGGCGAGAAGGTCTTTGCAGAGATTTTGAAGTTCTGTGTCGAGTATGGGCCATAGTTGGGCAAGGTTGTTGTGTGTTACCTTCAGAAGCAAGGCGCGGAGGAGCAAGTATACGTCACCTCTGGTAGCGAGTGACGGTGACGACTCCGCTGTTGCACTGAACAACTCCTCAGTCTTCTGCAGGAGCAGCGGTAGATGCGGTAGAGCCGTGTCGGTATCTGTTGCCATGATGAGAATGGTCACTTTGAGGAGTTCCAGCTGTGTCTTTCTGTCTGCTTCGGTACGTGCTGCTGTGGCACCTATGCCCAGCATGATGCCCGCTGCTGCAGGCGGCGCAATACGATTGAGGCATTCTGCTAAAATCGTCTTGTCGCTTGTCTGCAACTGTTTGATCAATGGTAGCCATCCGTTGTCGACGACATCCAATGCACTTTGGAAAAATTTTGCGTTGTTGAAGGCGTCGAGGAGATCCTTCCTCCACGTCTTCACGGATGTGGGAATGAGCCTCATGAGTTCTAGATGCTCGATGGATAGGTTCTGTGGGTAAGCACGACCATGGAAAGTTGGCGAGATTATGTTGGCCATGAGGTTTGTGAAGACTGCATTGGAACGATCATACTGTTTCAACAAGGGGCCGAGGTGAGGCAATGCTTCCACCAGCACGCTCACCATACTCTCATTTCCGTGCGGCTGGGACGTGGTCTTCTTAACACCTTCCCCCTTGCTCACACTGCCGTTTAGCGAAGCTGCACCATCGAATCCCGCAGGCTTGATTGTGAAGATTGCAGTAAAGAGTCTCGTGCAGATGTCAGATAGTTCTCGCTGCATACGTGATTCTTCGCTAAAATTGGTGTTCTCCATCTTTCGCGAGAGGATGGAGCAGAATCGAATAAGCGCGATCAGTATCTGTCGATGAGGCATGGGATTCGCCAGAACTTCTCGCATGAACGCAGCGCAATCGGTCCATATTTCTTCAAGCATGTCATCTTCAAGCGCCGAGGTATACTCGTTTAGAAATGTTATAAGCTCTATTGACCCAAGCTGTATTGACAAGCTCGACTTTTGTGGGGAAGTCAATGCGCCTGGATTGGTGCGTCCGTAGATGGCATTGAAGACCGCCGGCAGCATGGACCTGGGTCGAGCGCCATTGAGAGTCTGCAGCAGGTCGAGCATTGATCTTTTCTCAACACTTACCCACAACCCTATCAATGTCTCCAGGCATTCCTGCGGTTCCGCCTCAATAAGATTCTCCAGGATCTTTCGGCTTCGAGTCCGGATCTTGATAGCTGTGTACTGGAAAGATTTGGTGTCACTAGCACTCGTCGTCCGTACAGACCTCCACGACCATAACCTGGCACATATTCTGACAGCATCCTGCATGCACAGTATCACTGTGAGGCGGTCGTTCGCACGTGACCTACTTGAGATCGGATCTTGTCGAGCCTCATTGACCGCGGTGGCGGATGGCGGTACGTTGAGGAAGACCTGTTGATGAGCGCGAGCTAGCACATATTCCAGGCCTGAGAGAAGGTTTGCAATAGACTTTTCAGGACTCTTCGCTGTCGTCGAGTCTGTTTCCTGGCTGAAAACTGCTTGCAGATCTTGGAAAGTTTGTTCTATCCGCTTGCAGAAGCCGTTGGTAACCTTCAACAGGCTCGGCAGCAGAGCTGCGTGGTTGGGCAGGAAGTTGCAAAGTAGTGTAATCCACTTGTCTAGACGCTCATCGACTGGGATACTCGTCAGGCCTTTCAACAGCACCTGCACTAGCGATGGCGGTAGAAAACTCTTGTCGTTGAGCATGGCCAGAAGTGTATCAAGCACTTGCTCCTGGTACGCTGCGTCCGCACTAGTCTGATCGAGCTTGTCAACAAGAAGTGACACAAGCTCATCTGGTGGTGTGTTGCCAGATCTGGTACCATACAGCATCTTCAGCAGTGCAAAGGCGTCGTGTCGTAACGTCGATCCTCCGTATTCATTAAGCTCAATCAAGGTCAAACAGAATTTGTGTACCATTCGAATATCCGGCGACGTACTGAATAAGCGCCAGTGATCTTCAGATAAGCATAGGATCTTGACAAGCTTCTGGACCCGAGCTAACGTCAACAGCACGTCTTGCATATCATCGTACTGGTCGTTGAAGACAGTTCTCAGGGTGGGCGAGACACTGCTCAAACTCATCAGCCATCGTACACCTGGCTCATTTCGGTCTTCGCCACGACACTGGTCAAGGATGCGCAAGGCTGGACCGCGTAACATGGGCGGAGTTGTGTCATCTGGGTGCCGCTTTACGGTCTTACTGTGATGGTACAATGTACTAAAGCGCTCTATTTGAGCTTCTGTCAGTGACATAGTATGCGCTTCAGAGTGACACAAGAGGTCTAGTATGGTACTTTCAACTATTTCTTGCTTAGCAGAAAGGTCACGAAGACGCCACAGGTCTTCAACGACCGCAACATGATACTGAGGCATATCATTGCCTAAGTAAAACCATAGATGAGTGACCAGGAGAGGCAAGCAATCTAAGAGCTGTCGCTGAGTCACTCTTGTCTCCTCGTCGAGGCGTGGCAATAAACTTGCAATGATACGCGAGTAGACGTCGAGTGCCGTGAAGCTGTCCCAGCTAGCTGCTGGAACTGTGCTGACAGCTTGACTGACTTCCTGCAATAGGTCTTTGCCGACTATTGGTGGTAGGTTCTGACTCATCATCACGACTCGTTCGAACGAGATGCAGATGTTTGGAAGCAATGATGCCTTTCCAGGCCCGTTGAGAATCGCAATGAATGTTTTCGTAATCGCCGCGAGCAGGTGCGTTAGTAGCTTATATGGAGTATCGTCTGCTGGTGAGAGCCCCGTCGAACTGATTATGGCAGTGAGATCGTTCAATAAAGATGTCAGCGATGTAGCCTGTTCTTCATTATCCAGTATTGCCTCCGCTACCTGCTTGGTGAATTCAATGACATGAACATGAACAGGGTCTGCTTGGTCAACGTTGAAGTCGGCCACGATGAAAGCTAGAAGTTCGATCTCGCTTGATTGCAGGAGCTCGGTCATACATGCAAACAAGGTTGCAGTCTCAATGCCATCAAAGAAAACGTTTGCACTGCGGAAGACCTCATCGAATGCACCCTGGCTTGGTGCTGTAGCCTGGTATAGCATGAGGCTCTTCATGGTGAGCCCGAAGCTTGCCTTTACGACCGATCCACCAATCTCCCATCTATCCATCAAGGAGAGCATTACTCGAAATGGGAGTGTACGAGGTCCAGGAAGTGCGATAGCATCCTCAGTCATGACCTTAATGCATTGAATGATGGGGCTCAGTCCGAACGATTGGAAGTAGTCCTCTCCCAGCTTTGTTTGCTTGCCCACAGCTTCCGTAGGCGAAGTGATTTGAGTGTCCGCAGACTTGCTATCTGTGCCGGTGAACCAAGCCCACAGACGTCGGTTAAGGCTCATGTCTCTGCGCAGAACGACCACTAAAGCCGCGGAGACCAAGACATCAAGATCCTTTCGGTACCTTTCGGCTTGGAGGATCTCAGCACCGAGCGGAAGATGAGTGACTAGCATATCTAAGAAACCTCGTTGAATCAGAGGTTGCTCATCGCGAAGACCGGTAGCAAAGCATCTGACAAGCAAACCTGGCTCGGGTGTAACGACCACATTAGACGCAGTGTGCACGCCATCACTGCGGTCTTGTCCTTTTGCGGCGAGCTTTGGCAGGTGGCGATCGAGGTAGACCAGTACACCGGCTCTCCTGAGGGGGTTCGATATAGAAGCCACGAAAAGTGTCTGCCAGAAAAAGTATTCCTGACCGTCCTTTGCGAAGCAATCTCTCAATCTATTGAAAGTGTGCAAACAACGGTCGAAGTCCTCACTGGTTTCTTCTTCAATGACTGGCAACAACGACAATATGAGGGCTTTCAGTGCAGGTCTGAGAGTTGAGACAGGAAGCTGAAGGAGATAGGTCTCGTAGAGGTCGAGAACCATAGGCCTGGTCGACAGGTTCGCAAAAGCTAGTGTATGTGACAGACCTGGAAGCAGCAATGAAAGGTCACGGGACAGCCCTCTCGCTCCGATGATGGAAAAGATCTCATTGTAAACGTCCAATGCCTTCTGGTGTACGCCGGATGGAAGGGACGGCTGGAGACACCTGGATAGACATGATGCTATTCTCGCTTTGCAGGGAACATCGGAGAGTCCCTCTGGCTTGCCACTGTCCAAAGACTTGAGCAGGCGACTCAGAAAGGCGATATAGTCAGCCCAGTCGCTGTTAGCATCGAACAATGCCAAAGCCCGTTCGATTGTGGCATGGTACCGGCGGTAGGCTTTTTGATCTGCAGCCATGTAGCAGTTGGGATCCTTTACAGATGTATCATCTGAAGGTTCAGGACGGGCGTGAATCGTGATCAGTGAACATTCATATAGAAGCAGGCTTTGGGACTTTCAGGCGAGCTGCGAATTTCGCCGCTTCTGCTATCGTCGGCGCAAACTCTCGGTCCTGACAATTTGGTTGGGACAGAAAGCCTTAGTGGAGGTGTTACTACACAAGCACTGGAGATTGTGAGTGTCTTTGAGATAGTGTGACCAGGTAGAGAGGTGAAATATGCTCTCAGAAGCGAGGACGTCGCTGCCATTGCCGTCAACGACGTGTCCTTATTTTGTAATGACGATGCCCAAGACCAAATGACACTGACCTCACGTTGGTCGCCATGTATTCACGATAAGTCGGGCGAAATGACGTCCGATTTTCTCGACGACTGCATCAAACTCATGAGGACAGAAACGTGTGAGGTCCTTATCTAGCAGATTGCACGAGCTCAGACGTTCGAATGAAGCGAGAATATCATTGATCGAAGTAGCGATGGACGCCAGTCCAGAACGGAAAGAGCATCCGCCGCCCTATCTGATATAGAACACGCATGCCATGTTCATACGGCGAACGACTGGCCTTGTATTCGTTCCCCCGTCACTATGAGTCACAATGGAGATTCTCGCAGCGAAGACGAGAGTCAGATCGGTTCGACACCGGCAAGACCGCCACTGCCTCCACGACCTACCAACCTGAGCTTCTTACAAGATAGCAACAGCAACAGACAACCGACCAGTTCGCGACCCCCCATACGAGCAGGCCTGGTATCCAGCGCGACTACTGCGCTATCAACTAACGATGTCAACGCCTATACCCGGGTTGGAGGCATACGCAACCTGCGCACCGTGTCAAGCCAGCTTACCTTGACCCCCTCGATGAGCAAGACCGCCAGCAGGGCTGCGAGCGATACGGCTGATGATAGCTCGATAAGGAGCTACGGGCTGGCTTCAGAGCAAGCGCAAGACGAGAGTATATTCGGAGATGGGCTGGCAAACAGGAGGACCGATACTTTCGGCATGGACAGTGGCTTCGTTTCGACTCATGACATGTTGGAAGACGCAGATGTCCACCCTGAGATCGACTTTGAGAAGGAGTTCGAGCCTGTCTCGGATGACATCGACCAAGAGGAGATCGCGCATGAAGCATGGAAGGCCAAGAAGAAACACTTTCTCGTCCTGTCAGCGGCCGGCAAGCCAATATACACGAGACACGGTACGGACGCTATTATTTCAAGCTATGTCGGCATCATTCAGACCATCATATCGGCATACGACTCGTGGAACAACCACCTTCGATCCTTCCAGGCGCAAGAGACGCGCTTCGTTATCCTTTCACAAACAAATCTATTCCTCGTGGCCATCAGCAACCTCTCAGAGTCGGATACACAGCTACGATCACAGCTCGATGCTCTTTATACACAGATCTTGTCCACTCTCACTTTACCAACCTTAACCCATATCTTTTCGGTTCGGCCGTCGACCGACCTACGGCGGCCCTTGCAGGGTACTGAAGTTCTGCTGTCCGCTCTGGCTGATAGCTTTACTCGTGGTTCGCCCTCTACCCTCTTGGGTGCGCTAGAGAGTCTGAGGCTACGTAAATCCCACCGCAGTGTTATCAATAACACAATGGTCAAATCCCGGGTCGATAAGCTGCTCTACGGCCTTGTCGTGGCTGGTGGTAGACTTGTCAGTGTTATCCGTCCCAAAAAGCATTCTCTCCATCCTGGAGACTTGCATCTCATCTTCAATATGCTATTTGAGGCAGAAGGCATCAAAGCTGGTGGTGGCGAGTCATTCATACCGATATGCTTGCCAGGCTTCAACAAAACTGGCTATCTTTATATGCACGTCAGCTTTCTTGATGTTGGTTCAGAAAGCGTTCGAGAACTAAGCATCGACGAAAAAATCGCGAAAGAGGACGCAGTCGCGATCATCCTGTTGAGCGCCGACAAGGAAAGCTTCGAGGACTTACAAAGCATGAAAAATTATCTTGTTCACGAATTGCGCAAGAATGGCAGCATGAAGGTTATACACAGAGCAGTACAGTATGGGCGCCCGCTGCCCACCGACATTGTGCCCGGCACAGCGCTCCGGCACTTCCTATACAAGTCCAAAGGCAACGTACAGTTCTTCATGCCAGCCTTCGAAACGCAAATCAGCAACTTGCAGTCTAAGAGGCAGCTCTTCTCGATCTACCATGCACTTCACGCGTCAGTTCACGCCAAATACGCTGCCGTCAAAGTACAACACATAGTCAACTCCACTTGCTCAGCACTAGCTTGGGTCACACCAATGTTCGAGCTGTACTGCATCGCAAGTGCTGGAACATCAAGGAACGCACTTGCCCAGAACGCCAACAAAGTTGTGCAATACATCCAACGAGAAGAAGAACGCATCTTCTTGATCGGAGGAGCAGTCTTCTGAACATTCATACAAAATACAGTTCGGTCGTTCTCAGGACTTCTGTTTCTCGTCTTTGGCAAACCCAACCTTGACACCTGGATGTGGCGCCAGCGTGATCGTGATACCAAGCTGCACATCGTCGTTTCCATAGTCTATGACTCTGTCGTACTCGGTGAACAATCGAATTATAACATACGCCATCTCAACCATGGCAACTAAGGTCATGTCAGTACCGTCAGATTTCTCATCGAATAGCAGGTTACACTTACATTGCTGCCCGATACAGATCCTTGGCCCTCCATTGAACGGAATGAATGTCCACCCACCATGCTGTCTCGGCTGCCAAGTTGCCCACCTTTCAGGCACCCATTCGAGGGGATCATAGGGGAAATCTTCCGAAATAGCTGGATACAGATCTCTCCTGCGCTGCATGATCAACGTACTGTATCCAATCGCTGTGTCCTTCGGGATCCCGATCGGCTGAGTACCATCCGGCCCTCCACCCCTTGGCAACGTCGTGTCTGTCAAACTCGTCCGGACATTGAACGGCACCACAGGATACAGCCGCAACGTCTCGTTAATGATCCAAGTGAGATACTTCATGTCCTTGGTGTTCTCGTAAGTCGGTCTCTCACCCCTAGAACCAACAACGTCCGCAATCTCCTTTCGCAGCTTGGCCACAACAGCCGGCTTCCTCGCCAACTCGAGAATCATCCAAGACATGGTCGTACTCGTCGTGTCACGACCAGCTAAAAGTAGTGCAACAAGCTGGTCTCGAATCACTTTCCTATCCCTCGTCCGCCTCGCAAGCGCATGCAAAAACGTGTCTTTCTTGCTGAACTTTGAATCCAGCTCCTCCTGACTCGTGTTCAACGCCTCCGAAATCCACGGCTCGATGAACCGATCCATAGTTTTCAGCCCAGCATAGAAGCTCTTCTTCGAAAAGAAATGCCTCAGCGGCCCCGCCCGACCATCCAAAGCCTGAACCCGCTGGACCTCGTCAAACGCTTGCGCGAATTCGGTTCGCTCATTCATCAAGCTCCCTGCGCTGTGTCCGAAAAGAAAATGCGTACTCGCATCAAGCGCAAACCGGAAGAACAGGTTCCGCGCATCGATCGGCCGCCCGTCGCCGGGTCCCATCAGGTTAAACAGCTCCTGAACATGCTGTTCGATAAGATCGAGGTCCGCAACGCGCTCACGCTGAAACATGGGACGGATGAGCGCCCGTGAATCAGACCACTGCCGTCCATCCGTGGTAAAGATCGAATCGCCCAGAAATTCCTGCCACTCTTCGTGGAACCGCGTTCCCTTCCCGTAGTCGCTGAACTGCTGCGTCAGGATGGCCTTGATGTTCTCCGGGTCAGCCGTCATGATCACACGGACATTCGCCAGAATCCTCAGTTCCATGTTGTAATTGAGGCTCTCGGGTGCCCCGAGCTTCTTAAACTCGTCGAGCCAGGCGTCCATCGCGCGGTTGGTGACGAAGTAGCGGATTGCTTTAATCGGCATGTCGAGGCCGAACGGAAGATAAGTGCGGATTATGGGGGCTGTGAGGCCCAGGCGACGGATCTTGTGGTAGCGAATGAGGCGTCGGGTGTAGACTGAGGCGAGGAAAAGGATAAAGAGGAGGAGGGCGAGGTGTGGGTATGTGAGAGGCATGCTTTTGATGTACTGGGGGTTGAGGATGGCCATTGTGACCTGTGGCCGGTAGGCTTGCAATGTACGAATTTAGTGCTCAGATCAGCACCAGCTCTCGAGGAGATGGACCCGTGCACTTGAGTTCTTCGATGTTGTTGATGTTCTGTCTCAGCTCAACTCTCAGAAAATAAGTGTCTGTACCTGGACGAGTGTGCGAGTGTACCTCCTTGCGTAAAGAAGTGTCAGTACGTGAATGTCTAGCCAAGTGGCCTTGACAGTGTTATAGTGTCGTGAGTGATATACAATCAGCACAGTTCGGGGATCATACCACCTTCCGTATGCCACGACCAGAAAAGTACGTGCCCAGACATCAAAGTTACAAGCTATGCAGAAATAGAGAAGCCACTTTCGAAGCGGAGCAATATCCTGCCGCTACCGCGCGAACCGCGGTATGCGAGCCATTGGTATTGCCACCCTTTCGAGCGGAAACGTGGATACGTGATATGAGCCAAGGCGTGGCATTAACAATCGTCTGCTCGTGAAGAGTTGCCTCATTTTGCCGGTAACTGGTGGTGGGTGTTGGAAGTTCGTGAAAGGTGGAGCAAAAGACTGGAGAAGATCTTTGGCACCGTTGCGTCAGATGACCCTGTTAAGTCCTCGGTTATGCTAAGCGAACCTTGACTGCACAGACAAGCGCTCGCTTCGTCTGCAAAGCCCTGATGATCAGTCTTGGTGCAGAGGAGTGCTTCTGCAACGCGGGGCAAGACGATGCGTTGGTACAAATTCAAGCGTAACGTGCTATGTACTAGCTATACTATGATTAATCGCTCTTCTGTTGCTGCTGCTGTCGTGGATCTTCTCTCACAATCAGCAGTTCTCCTTTCACGACCTTCATCAACGCAAAAGCAACGTTGACCAGGTACAATATCACCATAATTATCAGTAACGCAGTATTGATCCCCCTCCATGCAGGCGAGTCCATAGCGATACTGAACAACGTGCAAGCCGACGTGAAAGTCCCGACTGGGAAGATGATGCTGTTCCACGACAGTGTCCAGCTCAACTGCTTTTGGAAAGCTCGCTCAACCATCACGTAGAGTGCGAGCAGAATGTACACCGCGGACATCCCAGCTAGCATAAGTGCGATCAAGACACATGCCACATATAGTGGCTCCGCGGCGTTCGCAGAGATGAAGGGACCGCCGTTCGTGTAGTTCGCAAACCGATGGTAGGTGTTCGCCGCGCTGCTTAAAAGTTGTAACGCAGCTGCTGATTGGCCGTAAGCACCGGCTGTTGTGAATATTGCAGGAGTTGTTCCTGGCGCTGGCCAGCCACTGGAGAAAAGCTTGAACAATACCAGGGTGCTGAGGAAAACCGCGACGAACAGTGAGAGACCGACCAGCATGAAGGAGACAACGATAATCGGGACAGCCAAGCGGGCAGAAAGCCCTACGGAGTAACTGGCGATCAACCCTCCTGTAGTCGCAACGGTGGCAATGCCCATTGAAGGGATCAAGACCAATGGGGGCAGGCGTCCACCGGCGTCAGGAGATGCTTTCTACGTCCGAATCATGATAATCAGGATGAAGAAAAAGATTATCAGCATGAATGCCAGCCCGATCCACCACATCACATATGCCACGATGCTGAACGCGTGGCCACCCCATCCAGCTGTGCTCACAATCAATGCGACCAGAGAGCTGAGCGTAAGCCAGGAGATAGGCCAGCACGCAAGGAAGCTTAGATCTTGGATATCACCCGTGATCTCGTGAAATGCTTGCTTGCCGAACATAGCGAACCTGGCAAGGAAGATGAGAGAGAAGATGACGAAGAGGACGAGTTCTACCATAAAGGCAATCACCGAGAGGATGCCTAAGCCGTCGAATTGGTAGGGCAATTGATGAAGCACAATTGCGATGATACCCGCGTTCATGCAGTAGAGGAACCTGCAAAGTCGTTAGCCTGTGATTCAATTACGAAGAGCGAGATGGTTGCATTACCATACTGGCGAGAAGTCCTGTATCAGAGCTCGAATGGCACTCCTTTCATGTGGCTGTTTCTGGCTTTCGGACTTGTCGTGGCTGTGAAACCCATCGCTTGTCGCCGTCTGATCAGTCATGATGCGGCAGTTGTCTCTGCAACGACTCTCGACTTCCGATTCCGCTGCGATCACGGATACACAATTTCTACCAGGAGCAGTAAAGGCGTACCTTTTTGCCGCGTTATGGTAGATGGGTAGCTGACTGCTAGGTTCAAATATGGTGGTTTGAACTAGGACTTGCCGCAGAACGCGATGTTGCTCTCATGAGATATATTGGCAGTCGAATGTGGTTGCATCAAGGTCTATTCAGACTGCTAGCTCCTACTGCAGGGGTGACCACAGAAGAGAGACTACTTTGAAGTCTGTCTAGATATGTGGATAGGCGGTTCCCGTCGCCTTGCAGAGGATCGAGGGGAAGACCGCTAAAACAGTAGTGTCTATGTTCTCGCATCACGTTTCGCCATGGAATAGATGAACGAAATGTCCACTGGCATATTGATGTAGCCGCCTTACAAAAGTCGCTTGATGTGGTGTTTGACATCATCATCATTTTAAATGCACGCCCTGTTTAGTAATTGGCGGCTTTGTTGTCATGGTGTTGTGCATTATGAGGCAGAAACAGTGCTAGATCGTTCCCATCTAAGCTGCGGAGGGTGTGATTGGTCGGACAATCGTGGCCGGTGAAACAGACGTTAGTTTTGTGGTCCTGGTACCGGTAAGAGCGGGTGGAAGTCCAAACGTAACGAAGCGACGGAGTTGTACTCGTAACCAATTCGAATTCTGGATGACATCATGAGGGCATCACGTAGCTGCCTCTCAATACTACCTAATGCAGGTGGCATCTTCACGGCATTGTCAAGACTGAAAGGTGTTGCCGTCATGCACGTGTAAGTGCTTCATCCTTGCGACATCGAGTTCAAAGAAGCTTATGCGCCGTCGTCCTCATTTGTGTTCGGATTAGGCTGTTGGTTTCTGTATCTGAATCTGGTTCACACTTGGACGACGCGCAATGCGTATTGCAAGTCCAGAAGAGTTTGGTGAGCTCCTGGGGTCCTGGCTAGCATACCGTCTGGGTACGTACGCTCAGGTGGGACACGTCACTTTACGAATATGGTTGCCCTTGTAGTAAACCCACATACAATCTGGCTACAAGTATGGATTTGGGACTCGGACTACCCGTGACTCTACAAGCGTATCAATCGTTCTGGTATGAACTAATCTTATGTGTGGGAACATCACGCAGATTCTCAATTTTTGCCACCAACAGCGCGAGAGGGGAGGCACGGCTCAATATGTGTGGAACAGGAGCTCGACCACTTCGCAGATGCCGAAAAAGTGTTCAAGAATATCCGATATGTCGGATGACACGTGTATCTAGAAGGCGCAAGTTGTTCAGCCTTGCTGCCATAATTTCGTGGTCTGCCCCTCGAAACCGTGCTTATCCAGTTCAGATATCTCCTCTTTTGTCAGTCTCCAACCCAGTGCACCCATATCCTCGACAGCTTGACTCTCTTTCCTCATTCCAACCACAGGTACGGCGCCTTTGCATATGTTCCAGTTGATGGCCACTGCCGCTACACTCACGTTATACTTAGTCGCCAACCTCCTCTGAACCTCCAATACAGGCTCAATATATCCCATGTCGTAGGAGCTGAACTTGTACTCCTTTGGTGGTGGGTTGTCTTTAGTGTATTTGCCACTAAGCCTGCCCTGAGCAATGCTCGAGTACGACTGAAAGACGATACTATTCGCCTTGCAAGCCTCCAGCATTCCCTCTGTTTCCGGCAGACGCCGTAAGATCGAGTACTCGCACTGGTTGGTCGCAAGTGGTATCCCATGTGCCGCCAGTGCGTCCTTCATCTTCAGCATAGCATCCACAGAGTAATTCGCCACACCAACCGCTCTTGCCATACCCGAGTCTACACATTTCGCCAACCCTTCCGCGACCTGCTTGATACTGCTGACGTGGACCGGTCCATGGACAAGGTAGCAATCAATGTAATCCAAGTTCATCCGCTTCAATGTATTCTCGAGTTCCTTGACTGTCGCGTCAACAGGATGTACTACGTTCGTCCCAACATCAGTGACATGAGGAAGCCATTTGGTCTGGACGACGATTTGCTCTCTAGGGACACCAGAACTGTGGTTGTTGATAAGATCGCCAAGGATCTCTTCGGATCGGCCTGTGCCATAAACCTGTGCTGTATCGACAAATGTCTGGCCCTTTTCCAGGCACTTGGTCCACGCCGCCCGGAGCGCAGGCAATTCCTCATCTGACCAGTGGAAGGTGCTCTTGTCACCCCAAGACCAGGCACCCCAAGATATTAGAGGAATTTGGACGTCTTTGCCGTCCTTGCCTCGGAGCGTATACCTTGTATCAAGCTGCGGTGTGAATGAGTCCGGGACCACATGCTTGAGGCCATCATAGGATGCCTCTACATGCTTAGGTTTCGAAGAATGAAAGCCCGAGACGGCGGACATGCCGGAGGAGAGACCAGCCTGAAGTATCTTCTGAGCCATGGCGCTAGATTGTGGTGATTGTCTTATTTAGTTTAGTATCCAAAGTACGTGCTTTTGTAGATCGAACAAGTTGTTGCGACATGGCGTGGACTCATCCTTATACTGCCGCTGCTCCTTGATCCTGCGGCAAACCCTGGCTCCAGAATTAGAAGACTCTTTTGGCGGAAACATGACACGAGGATCTTGAGAGTACGACATGCGCTGTGTCATGATAGGTGCTCTGGCCTAGGAGATTTATCATCTAGGATCGGCACCAAAGGGTATCACCGTTCTTGCTGGTGAGGCTATTCGTTCTGTCGTGCACGGTACCCTGGCAAGCAACAAATCCTGATGTCAGATGGACAGTCCTGTACAGTGGTAGTGGTGGGCATCTGCGGAAATGTAATCCGGACTGCGTGTGATGATCCAGGTAAAAGTAGCCACATGAACTGTCATGGTACAGGCAAATAATGCGGCGGTGCACTTGAGATACTCCAGAGACCAGCTTCTCCCCCATTGGCTACGTAGACACAGTCGAGAGATTGTGGCGGCTGGCAACCGGAGAAAGTATTACCTGACTCCTGGTCGAAGGGCTTTGCTGGAGAACCGATAGACGCATAAGCCTTTGTTATTCAACATCGGAAAGCTCAGTGGGCTCTTTCGCAACCGGAAACAGTATCTTCAACTGTGCTCTTACTCAGCCGCATCTAGAGACAGCTTACCAAGGTAGTCTTTGCAGCGAACTTACGGTATGTACAATCAGAGCATCAACGAATGAAAGAGCTAAGCTTGCGGGTAGTCCCTCGAGCATCTGTAGGGTTTGTAATGCCGTGGTGACCAATGTCGTCAACGAATAGGTATGACAAAGCTTTGCCGGAGAGCATCGACATTCCGAATACCCCGACCGGAAACGTTGAGTTTTACTAGCGCTACTGAGTCAGCGCCCAGTGTAGCGAGATGACACCGTTTCTTACCAGTGGCGTTGCTTGCTGGCTATTGTGGTCAGAAATCATTGCGAGCGTCTTGAAAGACTACCCCATGGAATGCGTTCGACAGCCGAGCAACAGCGCAATTGTGAGGACTAATGCTTTTCAGTCATTTGTGAATTCTTACAGCAAGGTATATGACAGGCGGCAAAGGAGGATCAAACGCTAAATCCATTCTCTATTCTCTACAGACGCTCAGTGTCGCAAATTAGACCAATGCAAACTCCTCTTTGTTGTTCAAGTCTTGCTCGAATTCTGCGATTGTTTCGAGCACGCTTTGCACATGTTCCTCGTTCAAGACAACGCCTTCGTCTCTTGCCAGCGCGCTCGCTGTTCTCACGGCGTTCTTGATCTGCCTGCCGTTAATATCTACCGCAGCCAATCTGTTGAGAGTCTCGTCATCAAACACAGGAGGATCCTTCGATGTCCTGCTAATGAAGTTCACAAATAACTCTTTCCTCGACGCTGCAGTGAGCGCGTTGTACTTGAGCGCTAGGTGGACTCTGGACTTGAAAGCTGGATCGAATGTGGTGATGCGATTTGTGGTAAGGAACAGGATCCCCTCGTAGTACTCCAACGTCCTGAGGAAGAGGGAAACGAGGCAGTTTCGTTGCAAGTCTTGTGTAGACCTCTGTTCGAGGAAGACATCTGCTTCGTCAATGAGAAGGATGGCGTTCCATGCTACCGCGAGCATGAGTGCTTTATTCAGGTTGTCTTCGACCTCCTTCGGCTGGATACCCAACTCACCCGAGTTCAGAATATAAAGTGGCCTCTCGATATGATCGGCGACCGACTCAGCTGTGAAAGTTTTTCCCACGCCAGGACAACCGTGAAGAACGAAGACAAGACCTTTCCCCTTGCCAGCGATCATGTCGTCGAATCCATCGTTGCCGCCGACATGCGATTTCACCAGACTGTGGACTAGGGACTTTTGTCGAGTAGGAATCAACAACGAGTCGAATGCTTCCGTGTTGAATTTCACGGGCTTGATGAGGTCGATATTGAACCAGCACCATCTTTTGACTTCTAAAGCGTATCCTGGTAGTTTGAAATCTGCCAGTAACAGATCTCGCTCGATGATGTGTTCTTTCTCTTCCTCGAGCGTACAGTCTTTTGGCATAGGCTTGCAGTCGTTTAGTCGGATACGGTTGGGGCTTTTCATGATAGAAAACCATTTGGCATCGACCATGATCCTTGACGAGATGATCATTGGCTCTTCCTTGTATTGACCCCCCTGGCACCAGTCTCTGATATTGGCAAGGGCAGAGACTGTTCCGGAATATGTCTTGTAGTGACTACCCCTCAAGTCGACAAACTTCTGTCCCCGCGCCACCAAGGCCTTCTTGGTTGCCTCCCTTTCCTCGTAGTAGTCGTATGGAATGCATCGAAGTTTGCTCAATTCTTTCATACCTTTGTACGGACTTTGTCCGACTTCAAGTTCCTCATAGCCAAAACGTGTCCCATCATGTGTAAACACCTTTGTCAGAACGACCCAGGCAGGGCATTGGCCGCCTCTTTCCCAGGAATCGACAACCTCCCTGCATTGAAGGCTCGGGCCACCGCCAGTAATCAATAGTTCGCCAGGCTTGTATACCATCCAGAGGTTTGACCATCTGATCGACGGCTTATCGATGGCGTTCTTTACGTTCGCTTCGTATTCTGCGATGGCCCTTCGGTTCTCCTTCTCGCAGAAGGTGAGCAGTAAGTTGACATGTGCTGCTGCTTCCTCGTCGACCAGACTTTTCGAGTAAGCCGCAAGCTCTTCCCGGTAGTGGAAAACTGGTTTATAAGGACTGTCCATGGTAATCATATCGGACCAGAAGTGTTCGTCCGGATATTCATTGATGATTTTCTGTAGAGCAAGAATGATATGTGGTGACATGATCTCCACCGAGGCCGATTCAATTTCGCCGTTCCTTCCATACCACTTTTGTGAACAGAGAGCATACTTACGCTTCTCATCTTCTGAGTCGGCATCCTTCTTGTTCGCTTTCTCGGCGTCGAGAGCCTTGAGCTCCCGTTCGCCTCTTGCATCGTATCGAGCTTCGTAGAATTGGACCTTACATTTCTGCCTCTCTGGCTCCTGGTCTATAGATTCCGTCCTTGAAGTGTTCTGCTCGTCAGAAAAATTCTCAGCGCCACACCCACTGTCATTCAACTCCGGGTTCTTATTCTTATGGGCAGTATGCGTGCCATTAAAACCGTTAGTGTGCTTGGTCACGGCCACAGTCTCGCAATCCAAGGTTTCCTCTGGACTGAGTGCGCCTGGCATGATTGCTACTTTATTTGGTTGAATGGGTAGATTCGAGATGTTCGAGATCGAGTCGGTCAGTGAAGGCTGCTTGAGATCGAGATTAGACCGCCAGGGATTCTAGGAGGATATATAGCTTCGAACATGAGTCAACAGAGACAGTGAGCTTTGTGTATGCCTATAGCACTATTTGACTAGTCCTTTTGAGTGATAGTCCTGGCAGGCAGCCGTGAAGTCACTACACTATTCGGGGTTCAGCCTGAGCCATTGCGCTTGCCATACAAAGGCAGAACGCGTGCTTGCACATGCTTGTACTGCTCTTGGGCATGATGGACAATTCGTTCGACAAGGACAGCTATAGCGCCATGCCTTCCAAGCGGACTGATCCATGCAATCGACAGAAAGGCCCTGGAAAGATACCTATCTGCACTCTAGCACAACATATTCCTTTCGAAAAGGCGGTCGAGCTTCAGGTGGAGTCGGCCGATCTCATTTTAGTAACTTGCACTGCAGGCACTGCCTAGGTTTCCAGTGGAGCAATGATGGGCTGGCCTTCAATGGTGGCTGGTGCCTGACCACTAAATCCAGCTGTGCGGAAAGCCGCTAGCCTGCCGCCTGCGAACAAGCTATCGACTGGGCGACATTATGAGAAGTATGGGGATGAGTCATCTACGGCATCGGAATCGCACAGCGTGGGTTGGATGACAGGCCTATCACTCCACGCAGGATGTCAGCCTGGTGAGTCTCTGCAGCTGCACAGATTTGGACAAAATGATTAGGCGGCTTCATTCGCAACGGTTTTCGGGCTCATCACCGCCGCGGCCGCACAAAAGGCAGAGAGGGAACTATATTGGTTCTTATCGTTCGAAGCCGTACACGTTACAGACCCAGGATTGTAATCTTCGGCAACGGAAAATAACGAGACAGTGCTGCTTTATTGCGTGAAGCACCTCGTGCGGTACTATTAGCGGCCCAGACATCCTTGACGGTATCACGGTGGAGTCGGAGTACAAGTCCCCTTCCATACTCATTGTCTTCTGACTTGTCGACCAGGCAACATGCAGCTCAAGCTGCCTAGCGATGTAGTCCAGCACGGGACAAATGGCGCTCATCAACTCATGTATCCAGCACGTCGACCTTGAATGCGATAGCTGCACCGATGATACATCGTTGGCGTCTGGACCACCCTGACTCCGCCCGAACAACCAATGTGGTCGCTCAACTTTTCCAGAATCATGCTTTCAGGTGCTCAAGTTCGTCAACTGGACAAAACCTGGATGATGGTTAATGTGACTGTAATTACGTGTAGATGCGCTGCAGTAGAGGTCGATGCTAGAACTCCTCAGCGAGCCCAATGTAGAGAACACAGAAACCGGCCGGATTGTACCACCTGCACGTCTGTGGTGGGCTCATAGATGGGCGAAGCTGGCTCTATATCATTCGTCGTCGGATCAGGAAAAAGGGAAGGGCCGCCCGGTTACCCAGTGGAGCGGCTCCAGAGGATTCAGGTTAGGTTTGAAACCTGATACGCAGGCAGGCGCCACATGCGCAGGGCTGAAATGTGGCGCCTCCTTTCGCAACGGGGGATGCTTCCCTTACCGACCTTCAGTAGACAAAGCGAAAGCACAGAGCATGTGAGGGTGAGACAACGCCGTCTGAGATTCTGTAAGAACAATGTACTTGCTTTACGACACGTAAACGTAGTGCTAACAAGCCGGATGACCCGGAGGGTAGCGAGTAGGTGGTGTCCCGATCTCTCGGCGAACCTGCCTTGTCGCTGCCGCGGAAGATCGACAGGAGCGCAAAGCTCCAAACTGTCTTAGAATCAACACTTCCCAACAATTTGAGCTTGTCGATTGGCTTACGATCAACTCCAGCTGCTGGCTTGGTGGACTGTGGCACTCGAGTTTGTTTCGCAGCATGCAAGGTATGTCTTGTAAGCAAACCTCGGACGGCGTCCGGACAGCCGGTGTGAACAGCTCACGAACGATCACAAGCTGGTCCGTTGCGCATGGAAACATGAAGGGATCTCAGCACACATTGTGCTCGGTGAGCCTCGATTCTCTCCAGCTTTTCCCATCTCAAGGTTACCGCTTTCGCTCTCTATAGTCTCGATCTTTTGTGAAGGCCCCTGCGTGTTTACTGCACGTTTCGACGCACATGTCAATTTTTGTGGGAGAAGCAATACTCAGTGAACCCTTCGACCCTGTGTTTGCTTTCCTCCACCACTGTTGCACGAGCCCACAGTGTCACTAAACAGGCAGTCGCTGGTTGAACCATACGTCCTTATCTAATACAGCGAAGGCGCAAGTTCTTGTCCTGGTGGCAACCCATTTTCACTCCGATATCAACATATCTCACATGACAGTCATCGGCCACTTTGACCATCAATCATGAACTCTTGCAGCGGGCCTGTGAGGAACTTTCACAACGAAAATGAAATCATACCAACGAACGGAACTATACCGACAAACGAAAATGTGGACGACCACGACTTCGACTCTAGGAGCGAGAACGGTTCGAGTTGCAGCGAAGCATGGTCTTACCAACAGCGAACATCAAGTCCGAGAGACTGTATGGCTATACCGTACTTGATGCTACGGTTGATGCACAGCACGATTCGCCTGATGTACGCAACATTACCAACATTCTTACAAAGCTCTTACAAGAAGGAGAACTGTGGCAAGCAAGGAGAGCCGCACCCAACGGCATACTTGGACGGTATGAGGGGTCTAGCCGCCTTTGCAGTCTTCCTGTGTCATCTAAGTTATGGCACCTTCGACCTCACACATACTTGGGGCGCCGGTGAACCTGGTCAACCCAACGAGAACCGATCTTTACTCCAGCTCCCAATAGTACGGCTGCTGTATGCTGGTCCACCGATGGTTGCAATCTTCTTTGTTATATCGGGGTATGCGCTGAGCTACAAACCAGTCAAGCAGATGCGCAGCCGTGACTTCGAAGGGCTCATGACGACACTCACATCCTCCGTCTTTCGGAGACCATTACGCCTTATCCTACCATGTCTTGCATCCACGTTCATTGTGCTTTGCTTGACACGACTGGGACTGTATAGACTCACCGAGGACTTTGCGAACAACTTGAGAATGGTGCATGAAGACCACTATTGGACTGCGCCAAACTTGCTCGCTCAGACGTACGACTGGATGCAGCAGATGGTTGACTTCGTGAATGTCTTCGATTGGTCTTTGTACTCGGGGTCCACTGACCTCGATCGACACTTATGGACGATACCTGTCGAGCTCCGGTGTAGTATGGCGTTGTTTCTCACCCATATTCTGGTCGCACGAATGACCACTAGGTTGCGCATAGCAATCCTCGCCTTCCTCATCGGCTGGGGCACATACTGGACGAGGTGGGAGATGGTACCGTTCTGGGCTGGCATGGTCATTGCAGAACTAGACATAGTCAAAACCGCGAAAACCGAGCTTTCACTATCCGAGAAGACCAACAGTGAGGATCAATCGGCCAATCATCAACCATTCTGGCGCACGTTGTTTGACTCAGCGACGCTCGTTGTTGGACTCTTCCTGGCCAGCTATCCGGACGCAGATGGGCATGCCTCCCCAGGCTATGTCCAGCTTACGAATTTGATACCAGATCGCTACACCGAGAAGCATCGATTCTGGCCGACTATCGGCGCTGTCATGATTGTCTACAGCATAAGCAATCTCGATTACATGAAGAAGATTTTCATAACCAGAGTGCCGTCATATCTAGGCCAGATATCTTTTCCGCTGTATGTGTGCCACGGGTTCGTCATTCACACATTCACGTATTTTGCATTGGACTGGACCTGGGAGGAAACAGATGCACACGCCGATAGAGCACGGTTCCAAAGGGGTTTCGCCCTAGTTGCGCTTTGCACAGTAGCTGTTACGGTTTGGATATCGGATATCTTTCTTCGTGTCGTCGACATACGGTGCGTTAGATTTGCACGGTGGCTTGAGAGTAAAACCTTTGAGTCTTGATCCCTGGGTGATCGGAGGATGCCGTGAGATCGAGAAGACTCAATACGACGACAAGACATTTGCAGCACTAACGGTTTCTCTGGCCGTTGGGTCACATTCGTGCTGGACCTACCAATAAAGCAACTATCGGTACGCTTGCCTACAAATCCAAGTTGAGCTAAGTGATACACAAGTTCTTCATGCAGCGAGAAGGCGCAGCGCAGCATAATTCGTGATGTTTACGAATCTTGACTATGCCACCTGAGAGTTTAGAATCAGGCTGCCCACCAGCTCGAAGAGCATTCAGACAACAATGAAACACGCACGACGCAGACGAGGTTTTCGGTGATTAGATTTATCCAATTGAATAAACTTGCCATGATGATGCAAGACGGGGAACTTTGAATATCGAGCCGGCCACAACTACAATGCCTTAATCACTACGTCATTATCCATACGTTCGTAGTACTATTTTCCCTCGTTCGTGAAGAGCCTTGTCGCAAAACACTATATGAACTTGACTATCCACCCTTGAGAAAGCCACAAAATACTAAATACGATACGCATCGCGATCACATCATGTCGTCCTCCAACCCGTCCGAGCGAGGACATGGTGCAAGAGCACAAATGACGATTCCTCAGTTCGAGCCACTACCACCGACATCTTTAATCAACAGAATCATCAACAAAATGCTTGCGCCTCTCTTCTACCTCCTCTTCACAATAATCACCGCCATCGTAGTGGTTCCGATCTACACTATCATCGAAAACATCAAAAACGGAAGGAACTCACGTGGTGGGAGGAGAGTGCCTAAGCGTAAAGACCCAGACCAAGCACAGCACCGTAACCCGGCGAAAGAGTTCTTGAGCAGCTATTCTAGCAGTTACGGCGATAGGCAGTCGACACACTCGGGAGTGAATGCCAGATGATGAACATCCTCGATATCGCCACTGGGTCCTGAGGCAGTTGCCATCTATTTTTACGGTTGTTCGATGGCTATAGCAATACATTGCCTGTAAGCCAACACTTGGCTGCAAGCTACGCATCGAAAAGTCGGAGATTATCTTCCATATGGCGACCATCTCGTGGTGTCCATTGCAGGTGTGGCGGGCGTCTGGAGCTTGGCGATCTCCGGTAGGCGATTATCGACCTGTCTCTAGGTAGACTGATTTTATTCGCCCAGGTCGTCACTCCAGCATGCTGTTGTAGAAATCAACCAGATATCTCGAAACATACGCTTAGTGCACGTAGTCTTGTGTGTGATCTACTTGGACTCGATACCGGTCTAAAAACCCAAAGATCATGACAGCCCCATCTGCCGCATGCATTCCTCGGCGACTGTACCTAGTACTTGGTACCTTGGGTAAACTCAATCCTGACGTGCAGGCTAAGCCCTTCCCCCCTTTCCATCATGGCGGTGGCGGCATCTAAGGTTGATCCACATGTCTCAATAGGACAAGCTTAAGCTCTAAATTTCCCGTGTCTGGATCTCACCACAGCTTGTTCACCCTCGTTATTCAGCTCGCTAAACAAGATGGCTTTGTGCTGCAGTCATCCTACGGGTGTCACCCAATGGAGCATGTCAGTGAGAAGCTGATCACTAATTCGGCTGGGTTTGAAATGGCCTCCTTGAATTCAGCCACGCCCACAGAGCGATGCTATGCTCTACTTGATGAGTAGCTGCGTTCTGAATGCTTCTGGTGAACAATGCCGTGCTTCCTCGTCCCCTAGGCTACTGATAGCGAAGAAATGTCGCCGGTACAAAGCCTACTGCTGAACTCTCGCGTTCTTCTCAGCGGCGGCGTTATAACCTTTATCATCCTTCTCCTGTCCTTGGGACGCTCACCGGGGACAGGATCCCAAGCAGTAGCATGGGTCAAGGGCACGTCCGAAAACCACGAAAGTAGTAGTCCCCTGCAAAAGAAGATCTCAGAGGTCTACAACTCGACGTTAGGGGTCGGTAATCTCTAGCCAAGGCAAGCAGACAAGCACCAAGACTGACGTTCACAGTTCGAGAAAATCTTCGCCCTTTCCCTGCCCGAGCGTCTCGACCACCGAGACTCGCTCGCTCTCACCAGTGTCCTGACCTCCTTCCACCTTGACTTCATCGACGGTGTCAAGTACCAAGACGTCCTGAACAAGACTCTTCCCGCGCATGATGGCATTCCGTACGACGGGGCCCGCGGTGCATGGCGAGGGCACATCAACGCCATGCGCGAGATCGTGGACAAAGGCTACGGCAGCGCGTTGATCTTCGAAGACGACGCAGATTGGGACATCAGACTGAAAGAGCAACTGCGCGACTTTGCCATCGCAAGCAACGCGCTGCTAAGTCAGTATCCGGGCACGCACGTCCCGCATTTTGCAGACCGGCTGGGCGATTACATCGACTACTTCGACCTTGCGGCGTGGCTGCGGACGCAGGACTCGAGGATTCAGACGCCGCATAGCCCTTATGGTGACGGCTGGGACGTCCTGTGGCTCGGCAGCTGCGGCATGCGAATGGCTGCGCGCGCTGATGAATGGCAGACTCTGCCCATCATCCGACAGGGTGATCCCACAGTACTACCCGTAGAACATTACGCGCACTGGGACTGGGAAGATCCGCATCCCTATGATACCTACCCCAACCACACGCGTCTGTACCTCTCCCAGCCGTCCGATGGTGTCTGTAGTATCGCCTACGCCGTCAGCCAGCAGGGCGCGCGTCGTATACTTCTTGAGCTTGGCCTGGAGAGAGCTGATAAGGCCATGGACTTGATGCTGCAGGATTTCTGCCAGGGGGGCTGGGATGGTGGTGTACCGCATCCGTGCTGGGGAGTCCTGCCGCCGCTTTTCGAGCAGTATAGGCCTGCGGGCCTGGAGAGCAAGGACTCTGATATCCAGACTGGGGGCGATGTGGACAGGGTCCGATTGACTGGGTTCACGGCTAATATACAGCAGAGCGTTAGGATGAACGCGAGGAAGCTGTTGGCTGAGCCGGTTGGGGAGATAGCAGACCAGTACCAGTATGACCTAGGGACGTGAGTTTACCTACATGGAAGACAATGCATATTTCTGGTTGAGCTTGTTCGGTATTAGAGTCCAGCGGAGGATTACTTGTTCATCCGTGAGTTCCAGCTAGATATGATGTCTGTCATGATCACGGACGGTCGAGTCGACGTGAAAGCTACCACGGGTGGCAGTAAAAGCACTGCTTTCGGCTACCACACGTCGTATCTGAGACAGGAAGGAAACGGAAACTGGCTAAGGTGCATTGAATAGTGCGCGACTGGACATCAGTCACAGGGTAGTGTCATCTCAAGACAGATTCTACGTGTTACAGAGTATGCTTCAAGCATCACAGAACTCAATCCAGCTGTCCAGGTCCATGTTCTTCATGATGGTGGAGAAAGTCTCTGATGCTGAATTATTGCAGATGGCCTTCTTGGTAGATGCCTTGACTGGCTTGTTGTTGTTCACATCTGAACCCTTCGGATACTCGACTTGGAACACTGCTTTCCCAGAAGCCACGAAGTCCTCATAAGTGTCGCACTCGTGGTATTGGTAACACTGCTCGTTCACCGCAAAGTCGACATCGTTGGTCAAAGTATCGATGATCTCGAGGCTGTTCTTCAGCCCGATGGCGAGGTTGCGCGCATGTGCTTCCCCAGCTAGGAATCGAACGTAGTTGACGCTGTCGTCTGAAGTCAGTCCTAGGCCGTTATCGTTGTTGTACCCGTCTATATTGTCCGGATCGACCGCTTGACAGCCCTTCTCCTGGGCAAGAGCGATGCGATCAGCCATGACTTGTCTCACAGTGGCGGAGCGAATGTTCGCCCACTTCTCGCCTTCCCAGCCGTCCAGATCGTTCCCCACATCGCCCGCCGCAGGGTTGGTCCAGTCTTCGCGCCAGTCTTCCCAAGAGCCGGCGGAGAAGTAGCAGATGACTTTCGTGCCGGCGGCTTGCAGCGCGGAGATGGTTCTGGCGTCATTGTCGAAGAGATCGATGGACATCACCTGGGCAGTTGGGTTGGTTGAGGCGGCCTCGAGGAGGTGGTAGTCCCAGGTCAGACCTTGAGGCGGTTGCCATATTGGATTTGCAGATTGGCGGGTGGTTAGGGCTGGGAGGGCTGAGACTGTGCATGCTAGAGTGAGAGCTGTGAGAAGTGCTTTGGTTGGCATTGTTCGTGAGCACATGTTGATGAATCAAGGGTGAAGGTATAAGTGTGGATTGTTGATGATATGATGGTCTCGCTGCCGGAGGTGAAAGGGGAATACTGAACAAAACAGTGTACTCAGGCGCGAAGCGATGGCCAATAAATCAGGAAAGACTCGTTCGAAGGATAGATCAGTGATATACACACTTGTAGAGAGTAAGGAAGATGGTGCTGGACATGTTTATATGTATGGGAGCCAGGAGCAGGATCTGCTGGCAATCTGACATGCTACCGTGCTTCCTTGTTTGCCCGCACATGATTTCAAGGATCTTTCGCTAGCCAGCCAAATTCGAACAGGAAGATGTTGACAGTGAGAAGGATTATGTCGCTAAATTCATCGGTGGTTTCAGTGTGCCTTGATCACTTCAAGCTGGAACAAAGTGGAAGATGGGGTCATGCCATCATAGCAGTACTAGTAGCATGTGAGAAGCATGGGAAGGTCTCTGCACAGAATGTAGGTGTTCCATCGCATGAGCACATTTATCCAGTCACAAAAACCATCCTCTGGAGTAGCTGGGATAGCGGGAAGATAGGCCTGCTCAAGGATGCCGTTACCGACCAGGTATGTTGGTGTCCTGCAATTTCTCTGCGGGCTATAGTTAGCAAAATCTCTTGGCAGACGTTCAGGAGCGGATCTGGACCTGGAATGACCGGCAGGGAGAACACACCGCTAGCGTCAGTGTAGCATAACTACCCAGGGTGAGAGGACGATTTGGCGCTAGAACGTTGCATCCAGCTACTTCTAGGCAATTACATATAGTTATTTGCACATTGTATCACCGAGGGCGGCCTGAAAGCTGGAAGTTGAGGCAAGGACACGTGCGGATTCGAGATGTACTTTCGCTAGATTAGGAAAGATGCCGTTTTCATGTGACAAGGGCATGATTCGTGTAAACCCATACACGCCGTTGTGAAAAAGACCATAGGCAATGAAGACATCGTCATTGTCGGTATTGAAACATGATCGCTAACGCATATGTACATAATCCCTTCTGGGAGCGAGTATCGTCGATCATTTCTTCTGCTCCTCCTTCTTCTCCTCGGGCGGTGGTGTTGGGAGCTTAAACTGCGGCGGCTTGTGGTCGACACCGGTACCAACTTGCTCCCACGCCGATGATGCTCCCCCGAAGTTGCTGTTTCCGGTTAGTTCATTCGAGACAAGTCACTGAGGGACAGAAACTTACCGGAAAGCCTGAGTCAGCTCGAGTGGCTCGACGACTATCCTCTTTTTCTCCTCATCGTATCTGATCTCGGTGTATCCGGTCAACGGGAAGTCCTTTCTCAATGGATGCCCATCGAAGCCGTAGTCGGTCATGATTCTTCTCAAGTCTGGGTGACCTGTGAAGAAAACACCGAACAGATCATACACCTCTCTTTCGTACCAGTTCGCACCGTCGTAGAGAGGCGTGATGGATGGTACTGGTGAAGCCTCGTCTGCGTATGTCTTGACCCGAATCCTTGAGTTGTGTCTCACAGATAGCATGTTGTAGACAATCTCGAATCGGTTCGCCTTGGTAGGGTAGTCAACACAAGTCAAATCCGCCACCATGGTGTACTCTGCTGCAGTGTGATATTTGAGGAAAGTGAATACGGGGATGACGCCTTCGGGGGCAATATGGATCATGAGCTCGTCCTTCCATACGCTGAACTGCTGTACGTATTTCGGTAAACAGGACATAATGTATTGGCCATACTGGTGCAAAGGAACCGACTTCTCGGCATATCTCTCTGCGTCGTTCACAATCGGCGCGGACAGTTTGCCCATACTAGCTGCAGGTCATTAGCCCCGGCTATCGTCGATGGCTGGATTGACATACGAGATCGAGGTGCCTTCCTCAGCTCTCCAAGTAGGTCATCGCCAGGCTGTCGCAACTTCTGGTCGCCTGTGACCTCTGTCTTGATCGGATTGCCTGTTCCCTTCTCGGCCGAGTTGATATTGAGACTCCTGGTGGTGGCCACAATGCCATTAGAGCTGCGCGGAACTGCCAGAGCAGCTCGCCTACTCACGCGCAGCAGGTTGTTTGAGACGGACATGGTGTGGATTGTGAGAGTTGTGCCGCGACTGCGGGTTATGCTGCTGTACATGCTCCAGGATCATTGACGAAATGGAAGCTGCGATCGATGGCGGCACGTGACGAGCTTGGTCGCGCGCTTTCCTTGTTTGGGCTTGGCACAATGCAGCATGACTTCCGTCGCGGCAAAGTCGACTTTAGTCTTTAGCATCGGGTTCCAATGCTGGCCACAGTTGTACACTGACTGTACCATCACCTTCTATTGCCTTCACTAGTCTATACCACATCAAACAATCAACAATTTCCCCCTGCTGATCGACTTGATCGCGTCGACATAATCTCACATCAACCCGCAACTGCACCAATCGACCTACCACATCGCATCCCGCTTCCCTGTGCATGGAGGACAAGTTGTCTTTACTATCAACGGAGAAGGAGGTGCAGGTCGTGTCAACCTGTAGTTACACACGATGAGTCGATATCAAGACACCGTCATCGACGACGATGAAGAAAGCTGTCCTCTGTGCATTGAAGAGTTCGACTTGTCCGACAAAAACTTCCGCCCATGTCCATGTGGGTATCAGATATGTCAATTCTGCTTCAACAGCTTGAAGACCACCTACGAGAAGTCGACATGTCCTAACTGCAGGAGACCCTACGATGAGTCCACAATAGAATGGAAGGTTCCGACAGCCGAAGAAATGAAGGCCGACCTGTTGAACAAAACCAAGAGAGCTGCCTTAGCGAAACGAAAAGAGACTGAAAAGCGAGAAGTGGAGACTTCATCTCGTCGCAATCTCGCTGGCGTTCGCGTCAAGCAGCAGAACCTTGTCTACGTGATTGGCCTCGAGCCTTCGAAGAAAGATGAAGCCCTATTGATGGAATTACTGCGAGGCAAGGACTACTTCGGTCAATATGGTCCCATCGAAAAAGTCGTTGTCAGCAAGCCCAAGCCCGGTGCTGTCAACCAGGGCGTCGGTGTCTACGTGACCTTCAAGAACAAGGAGGACGCTGCGACCTGTATCAATTGTGTCGATGGCTCATCGAATCAAGATAGGGTATTGAGGTATGTCTGTCAAATCCAGTCCCATGTATACATGCTAATCTTCCTCAAAGAGCACAGTATGGCACAACGAAATACTGCTCCACCTACCTTCGAGGCGACGTATGCCAGAACAAGAATTGTTCATTCCTGCACGAGAACGGAGAAGAGGGACAACACACATCCTTACAGAACGAACCGATAGAGTCCAAGTCGAAACCTGTACCTGCGGTTCGCGGAGCCACCGCCACTCCTCAACCACCGCACGCAGCGTCCCAAGCAATGGCTCGCGAGGGAAGCCGAGACGGTGCTACCAGCCAACAAGGTAGCACAGACGGTTCGGCTCTTCCGCCAACTGCTGGCTGGGCGAATGCTCCCGTTCAAAGAGCGAGGAGAGCAAGCCAAGCAGCATCGGCGTCCACAGCCAGTCCACAGCTGACCCACGTTGCCCTCTCCAACAAGAAGCTGGAAACCACCAAGCAGCCAGAGACTGCACCACAACCGCGCCCCACCGTGGTTCCTACCACGTCTAGCAGCGCGAAAGCCTCTCAGCTGCCGTCTCCCGTCTCAGCTGCCGAGTCCGAACCAGAACTTCTCGATGCTACCCAAGCCTTCATTGGACAAATCAGGAAACGGATGGAACAGGCAATATCCGACAATCAATACAGTTTCCGCTTTGACGATTCGTCGCTCTCTCCTGAGATCAGAGCAATGGTTGCTTCACTGCCCCCATTGATCGATCCTTATGGGGGTGTAAAGAGACGAATCACACTTGAAAAGGAAGCTGAACACCGTGCGAAGCTTGAAGCCGAAGACAAACAGAGATTAGAGGAACAAGCGAGATCTGCCGCTGAAGATGCTATGGACGAAGAAAACATGGCTGCTGGTAGTCTTGCTCTAGGCGGCGAGCCAGAGGAGAATCCTAGAAGTGCTTCAGCTCGCGGCGCCATTGGTCGTCCTTCTCAGTCCACTCCATCGGTGCCCGTCGATCAGCTGTCGAATCTCAACCTCGACCGAAGCTTCACTCCTCAGCAACGACAGCAACTTGCAATGCTCAACGTCGGCAACGCTCGGATGAGTCAGCCTTCGTCTGCGAATACCGCTTTCGAGATGTCGGATTTTGATCGACGCGGGCCACAGTATAGTCAAGCTCAATATGACCAGATCAGTGGCCATGCAAGACACGGCTCCCGGTACTTCAACAACGAGTCGAAGGCGAACAACGGTCGCTTTTCGTCTCAACAGCAGCCTTACTTCCCTAGTGGCGTTCAAGGGCCGCCACCAGGGCTACCGAGCGCCGGCACTCCACCAGTCAGTGGCGGTGGTATGTTTGCGCATGGGCAGGGCTTTACATCTAGCGGCTTCGGTGCAGCCAAAGACAACGATTCTCTAAGAACACGCAGTGGGACGAATGCTGGTCATGACGTGAAGCGTGAGTTACTCCTTTCCTTACAAAATACTGGTATCAATCCTTTGCGTTCGCCTCCCGCCCAAGCCTCTGCCCCTGGTCTTCTCAATGGGATGTATGGTCAATATCCAGGTGCATATCAAGACCCTAGTCTTGTCAAGCAAAGGAAGAAGGGCAAGAAACAGAGACACGCTAACACCTCTTCTTCAGGAGGAGGTGTCGATCATCTGTCTGACCCGAGCATACTATCAGCGAGAATCCATCAAGGTGCAGGTGGCCAGGGAATGTTCGCGGGCAACCAGGGTGGGTACAATCAGTCCAACATGGCTGGATACAGCGGAAACTTCAATCGTTGGTGATTGCAGATAAGTCGATTTTTGCTTTTTTTTTAGTATGGCGCTGGTGGTTGTTGCGTCAAAGCAGCATGAAGTGAGTAGCTACGGCGAAAACTCAGGGAGTCGACATGGCGGGTTATACGATCACGAATGATGGACAGCCGCCTCTCTTGAGGAGTCACGCTTCTGGCGTCGGCTTTCTCATGGCGCCAGACCATCCGAGAAACATGGCACGTTGTCTTTCACAAACCACGGCATTCGGAGAGATTTTATGTATGTTAGGTACGCAAATTCCTGACTTCGGTCAGCTGAAATTGAGACAAAGTTCTTACTTCTAGCTATAGGTCTTGTTTCCTATCTACACTAGATGCTCGACTTCGTGATTGTGAAAGACAACGTGCCATAAGAGCCTGGTATTTGTGTACATAGATGTCTTTGCTTCGGCGTTGCTGCTTTCACTCGTACACCACTTTTGATTCTTATCAAAACGACCAATGGCTGACGGTGTCTATCCCAGATGACGAATCCAACTTTCCACCGCTTCCAACACGCGGCGACTCTGCAATACATTCGCGAGTCGCATCAATCCAGAGTGGCTACGAAGCACGAGCCACCACACCGAAAGTGCCACCTGGGTTTGAACGCTCAACCACGCCAAAAGTCCCTCCAGGCTTTGAAGAGCGCTTACCCACACGGCCACCTCCGGGGCTAGAAGAGCTACATGCGCACCCGAGTCGGATCGAACAGTCCATCGGAAAGCCTTCGCCTAAGAAAGAAGGTGTGACGGTGCCAGTTGTGCCTGTAGTGCCAGCTGTACCAGCCATTCCTAGGTCGAGGAAGTCAAGTCTGAAAGTGGAGTCGAAGCAAGATGAACCAAGGAGCTTGGAAAACCCTGTCACAGCTATCGCCGAAAAGGACGAGAAAATAACCGACGAGGCAGACAATGCAACAACTGTGCTGGGTGGGCTGGAACAGGTGGCAAACCAAGTGGCTGAGAAGACTGGAGAAGGGTCAAACGTTCCAACTGCAGCTGCTTCGCAACCAAAGGCCAAACCCGTTCAAGAACCTACCGTGAAGAAAGAGGCACCTGTCAGCGCAATGCCAGACGTACACGGTCATATTACGAAAGCTGAGAAGATCGAGCCAAGCAGCACGGCAACCGCCGATATTGAGCTGCAGAAGCATGAAGTGTCTTACCCTCTGACTCCAGCTGAGGAGAAGAGAGACGATGCTGTGCTCGACGATCCAGTAGTTGACACTCCTGATATCTTGAGCCGAGCAGCTACACCGCCAAACAAAAGGCCAGTGCCGGTCACGCGGCCAACTCTGCGTACCCTCAACATTACCTCAGAAATGGTAGCACAAAATGGATCGCAAGCGCCACCCTCAACCACAACAGACAGATCTAGTGCGTTTCCAACCTTGTCTCAGATCCGCCAAAGCTCGCGTCAGCCATCAGTCTCGGTCACGACCAGTCGTCCCTCGACGCCTGCTGTTTCAGAGCGTTTGATGTCTCAAAGCGTGTCACGAGCTGGTTCTCCTCCCCCCAGCGTGGTCGGGTCTGCACCTGGGAGAGCCAAGACCAAGGCGCAAGCGAAGAAGGAAAGAAAAGATCGAGCTATGAAGGCTAGCGAGATGTCCGAGACCGGTAGTGTCGCCGCTGCTCCCACGCCTCCTGCACAGGAAGAGGTTGGCCCAATTGTTGCCAGGCAGAAGAAGCAGAAGAAGTCGAAGCCTTCTGCGCCTGCTGCCGATTCGTCGTCGAAGGCCATCAAGTCTGCTGAGTTGAAGGATAGAAGCCTAGTAGAAACCCCAAAACCTGCTGAGCCAGCGCCGCCAACGAAGAAGGCCTCCGTGGATAAGAAAAAACCACAGCCGAAGCGAGAATCCTCGCCGCCACCCAAGTCTCCGAGCCCGCCACCACCGGAACCCGAGCTACCTCCACAATCTTACACACTCCGCGACTTCTATACTGATGTCTCCGATATCAACTTCAATGCCAACACTGGCGAGGAGGCCACGGACGAATACAAGCGTCAAAGATTGCAAGAAATTCTAGCATCTCGAATGTCGCCATTGCAAAGGCTTCTTGCCGAGATGGTACAGGATGGCGACTTGACAAAGGACCATCCGCTGTTCAATCCACCGGCGTTCAACAGTAGCGGCTACAAGCTGCCGTCGGATAGCAGAAAAGGTCAAGCCTATCTCGATGGCAACAACTACAACTCCTCAGACGTGTTCGGTATGGTGTATCTGCCCAACAAGGAGAAGAAGGCACTCTACCAAGGCCATGCTGTTTCAGTCGCGGATTCAGGCGAGCGTGCTGACGATCTCCTGCGTCGGTGCTTGATCACACCGGGAGGTTGGATTTTGCGCCACCTCAGTCGCGAAGAAGGTGAACGTGTACTTGATCTAGAGGAGCGACGGCAAGTTTACTTAGAGGATCTTGGTGACATTGGACGAATGGATGGCCTCGGCAAGCTCGAAGATAATGACTACAGCAACTTGGAAGGAGGCTTCGACGAGCTCAGCAGGTTTGGCGAACGGCATGGCGTCTGCTGGGTTGTTGGGGAGAATGACGCTGCCGAGCGTGGCTTTAGAAGAGCTAGGTATGGCCACAGAAGTAGTAGCAACGGGCTCGACGATGACTATGGGCTTGGAGAAGCACCGATAGGCTCGGCCGACTTTGACGACGAAGATGACCAATTTGACGATCCCGAGGACGAAGACGATGAAGAAGAATTGGACGGTGAAGAAATGGTCCTCGAGGCAGACGGCGACCTCGATGAAGAAGACTACGAAGTTGACGATCAGGACATGGCGTTGACAGATATGGGTCACAGAGTAGCACTGCCGCCGCTACCAGAAATGATGTCCATGCCTGGTTCTTGGGATCCGACATTCAATGGCCCACCCTATCCTAGCAGAGTCAGTCAACACGGAATGTATGCCTCCCTAGACCCACTCGACAATTCGGGATACCATTACGCCGACAATATGGATCTACCGCCTCCACCACCGTTGCCTCCGGCTGGCCAACTTCCCCAGCTGGGAAGTGTAGCGAGAGGGAATACGTTACCACCGATGAGGCATCCTCAAACCCAAGGGAATAGAATTGTCAATCTGAGGGCAATGGACGCCGAACAATTAGAGAAGAGGGTCAAAGAAAAGGCGAGGGAAATCGAAGCCGCAAGAAAGGACGCTGACAAGGCTGAGAAGCTGCTTGCGAAGAAGAGTAAGGACGCGGGACGGTGGAGGGACGGTGTGCTCCGGACCGCGCAGGAACTGGCGAGCTAGACGGTTGCGCAGCAGGTCGCCAGGGGAAGACAACAGAGGGCTGGGCATCAGTAATCGAGAGGCTGGGCACATCCATCTGTATTTTACAGAACCATCGTACCGACAGATCATAATGCTAGTGTGATCATAATCGTCCAAAGCAGTACGAGTTCCACCTACAGCGGCATGATGCTTTTTCAACTTACTCAGGTGATAGCACCGCAGATCTTCTACACAATCTCAAGTATGGCCGGCGTCACATGTCTGCTGATCTTCCTGCTCTGACCACTTTCTACGATGGCGAGGAAACGGTGCTCGCCATGTCCAGCCAGGCAACATAGGGAAGTGCATTGTAAGATTCGCGAGTCGTCCGTACTGTGATACGTGTGCCCATTGAGACATTGATCGAGAACGTTTAAATTCCATTGTCCGGATTGACGGAGTCGTGACACGCGTATGTCAAGGTTGCTTACCGCATAGGCTGTCTACCGTAGCCTAGTATATTATCTGCTGTCTTGAGCGTCGCTTGACCTGCCCTCTGTTGGAGACACGTGATACCGGAGGCGCGTCTCAGTGCCTACCAGATTCGCGCGGTCGCGAACTTAAACATGGTCCATCGGCGCTGCAGGTATTCACTTGTGATTCCAGGATTGCCTGCCACCTGCTACACGGTTGCTTAGCCCGAAATACTGATTAACGTCCAGCATGGATCCGCGACAACTCAAAGACCCTGCGGCAGGGGTGCCGATGCAGCTGGCAAGTCCTGTTCTCACGCTGGCCATGGTGTATAGTCTAACGTGAGCAGTTACCGCATTTCCACCTCATCTCCAAGCACAAATACCCCATGTTGACGAACCCGTCGCCCGACACACTCGTCAATTACCTACTGGAGGCGCCAAAGATCATGCGCGAGATGTCGCCCGTACAGTGGCAGTTTCTGGATGCTCCCCCCGATGGCTCCATCTTCCTGGCATGGCAACCGACCGAGTACCTCCAGATGAACTTCGCGAGCGATGGCTATGTGTGGTCGGATGCTGAGCAGCCTTTCAACAGCGACGTTCGCGGTTATGTATGTGGAGCAAGCCTGCTGCAAGGCCGGGGACTGGGCTAATGTGAACAGACCCTACAGATGCTGTGGCTTCGCGCAGGCTACCGACCGGGCACTGAAGCCATGACTGTGCACAGTCGCAGACGTTATCGACTTATTCCAAACACCAACAATCAGCAAATGGGCATGCCTTCTCCAGACCCAAGTCTGTGGCTGATCCACTACTCGAAAGCATCAGCACGCGACCAACATCCAGCTGCCTCACTTCAGATGCTGCCCCATATCACACAACAGTTTCAACAGCGGCAGATGGTCCAGAGGAGTGGACAGTTGCCGAGGAAAGAGTTCATGTTCGCCGATCGCTCATCCTGGCCCGTCATACAGCTTCCAGCAGGACTTGGTAGGTCGGCTTCCTCAGGCCAGCTGGCCGGAGCTCAAGGTCACAGAAGAGGCCAGAGTCTAGCTCATGAAGCCTCCATCGAAGAAGAAGAGGATGTTTCAAGAGGCGATGTCCTTGATTTCATGACTCCGCGAGAATTAAGTCGTATGCGATACGAGCAGCACCATGAGTGGATGGAAGAGATCCTCGAGTCGCCCTATGCCACCAAGCAGATCATACCCTCCGAGCTAGGCCTGGGTCGGAAAGGTGCGCTAGAGTCCTTCACCAACGGTTTCTTCACCGCTCCTACCTCGACTACTCACGATCCCGTTGACGGCAACGTTGGCAAGTTGGATCCTGCCAAGACAGATGACTTCACCAAACATGCAAACGCGAAGCTTGAAGAGATGCAAGCCGATCTGGACAAGATGAAGCAGCAGCATATACGAAGAATGCAGAAGCTGCGGAGGACCACCGACCTGGGTGCTGCAGAGCGAAAGTTGCGTAACATGAATGTGGCAGATGATTCCTACAAGGACATTGCTGCTCAAGTCCAGAACTTGGTCGGCAGAAAAATTGAGCCAGTCTCGAAAGTGGCTTGCGTCTCACGAGGTGGTCTGCAAGACATAAAGCCAGTCGCGCCTGAGCCTCAACCTCACAATCATGAGCAGAATACAAATCCTCTCGCTCAGCAACAAATTTCGCCGCAAACACAAAATAGCCAGCAGGAACCACAGCAACAATCCCAACATCGGCAAGCTCAGCCTCAACCACCACGTCAGTATCCGCAACAGCAGCAGCAGGCGCAAGCGCAATCCGCCCAACAACAACAGCAACCCCAATCGACACAGCAAGCTCTATCACAAGCACCGAACAATGCAGATTCCATACGCCAGGATCCGCCTCCACTTACAACTGACCTGGCACCTGTCGTACCTAAGCCTCCGGAGATTCCTGACCAAGAAGATGCAAACATTGAGAACAACGACGCAGTAGACAACAACGATGACATTGACATGGGCGACCTGGGAGATCAAGACCTTCCAACTGGCAATAGCGGTGGCGACAACGGTGACTGGGACATGGTGAACGACCAAACAACTGGCCAAGAAAACCAGGAATACATCGATGATCAGCAGGACTTGGATGACGTGGGAGACGGCCAACCACGAGCATCTGATCAGGGCCAGATGCAGCAGTCGAATCCAAGCGGAAACGATACACCCGGCAACGACTTCGACATGGTGAACGACTTCGATACGAACATGGACACAGCAGGAGATGCGTTGGCTGATTACAATCCTGACGATGACTTGAACTTGGATGACTCAGCTTTCGGCGATGCTTTCCATCATACAGAACAGGGAATGTCCTAGGAGGTACTTTTCCCAGAGTTCATTGCGTTTCCGTCTGATATATAGAGGAGGGAGTTGACAGTTTATTCTCACATCCACACGACCAAATTGCGACTGCCTTTCAATACTTCGTCGTGCCTGCCATATGATCGTTCGAGCCATTCTCGTGGTGCGGAGGTAAGCACGTGCGCAAACAGCCTTTCTGCAGTGGAGCCGATTATACGACCTACAAAACCTAAAGTTTCATGCGTATGATTAAAAGGCCCTAGGAGATTTGTCAATCCTATATATTTCGCATCGCATGTACAGGACTACGCGTTTGCAAACGACTATCTGCACAAACCCGACCGCATATCAAGTGACTTAACGCGCGAAATCTCAACATGGAGGGCCAGCAAACTGACCAATTATATGCTTTGGTGGATATGGGTAGGTACGGTCTCTTCGATGTCCTTTCTTTGGCTGTGCACCCCGTACATTCATTTGTTCGCAATATGGTACATCACGTACACGTACGCCGCGATGACTGACCTTTGGTTTTAGCAACGGCATTCGCTTCTCAATATCTTCCTTAGCCGCTCCAACCAGCCGTACACTACCAACCATCTATCAATCCCGCCTGGGTGTGTCGCTATACGATGCTCAATACGTCAATGATCAGAAGGTGCCGATACCCACCGATGTCGTCTCGCAGATTTTGTCTGAATTGAAACGCTTCAAGCAGACGTCGCTCGACTTTGGTGTCCCGCAGAAACCTGAGCATCTTCGAATTCTGGCAACTGAAGCCACAAGAAGTGCGATCAACTCGGCAGACTTCATTAAGGATGTTGAGAAAGCTCTTGGCGAACCCTGGAAGGTTAATCTACTGCCGAAGGAGGATGAAGGACGGGTTGGGGGGTTGGGTGTTGTAAGTAGCGTCGGGGGTACTAGTGGGCTACAGGGCCTCATGATGGACCTCGGAGGTTAGTCGACCTTTCAACAATGATCTAGCTACGCTTGAGGTTTCGACACTGACAAGTTATCATGCAGGCGGCTCAACACAAATTACGTGGCTTATCGCTCGCCCTGGCGAAGAAGTCAAATCCGCACCTCTAGGCAGCATCTCCTTCCCTTACGGGGCAGCAGCTATGACACGACTCCTCTCCGACACCACTGCTGACTCTGCACGTTCCTCTCTCCGCATGAAGATCATCGCACAGTTCAAAGACGCCTATCAGCAGCTCTCCCTGCCCGACGAACTCCTCAGCAAGGCCAAGTCCCCTGGCCTAACACTCTACCTTTCTGGAGGCGGCTTCCGTGGCTGGGGCTATCTCCTCATGTCAGCTCACCGCGTTCGTCCTTACCCTATACCCATCATCAACGGCTTCAGTGTATCAGTCAAAGATTTCAAGAATACACCTCACGTATCTAATCTTGCAGCACAATCGATCAACGATCGCGAGAACGAAGGCCTGGGGGTTTTTCGTGTCTCAAAACGTCGAGCGGCCCAAGTCCCCGCTGTGAGCTTCCTCATCGACGCACTAGTCGAAGCTATACCCGTTATATCTGAGGTTCGATTCTGCCAAGGTGGCGTCCGCGAAGGCTGGTTGTTCGACAAGCTACCTTCTGAAGCCAGAGCAACGGACCCGCTCGTGGCGGCAAGCGCACAATATGCCCACGACCCAGCTTCAGCCGAACACTTTACAGATCTTCTTGCTAGCGCCCTGCCACCCGATTGCCCCATCCTCGATCGACGTGTCCCCACCGCAACAGGCGATCCGCTTCTTCTCAGAGCATTCGCAAACCTTCTGTATCTTCAACAAGGTCAGGGCAAAGAAAGCGCAGCGGTCGCGGCGATGCACATCCCCATCACTGGCCAGCTTGCCGGTACACACGGCCTCGGTCACACTGAACGGGCATTGCTGTCTTTGATGCTCAGCCAGCGCTGGGGCGAAGCTAAAGATCTGCCGGCGCCGGACAACGAGATCAGAGCGCGTCTGGAGGCGCTGCTGACGCAACAGCAGGTCTGGTGGGCGCGGTACCTAGGCGTCATAGGATCGTGTATCGGCGAGATCTATCCTGCCGGTCGGATGCGGGACGGTGTGCAACGGATCGGTCTCGAAGCGAAGTGGGCTGAGGGACTAGGCAAAAAAGGCAACATGCAGGGCGTGGTTCTAAAACTCAGTGTCGGTCGCAGTGCGACGGAGATGGTGACGGAAGAGTGTGTCAGCGACATTGTCGACAAGATCGAGGCCATAGGCAAGAAAAAGAATCGAGTCGGCGGGAAGGAATATGGTTATGGTGTGCCGCTGAGGGTCGGGGTGCAGCACTAATGAAGACTCGTGGTTCTGCGTAGACTGACACAGAAGCGGTTGCGTGTTCATGGCCCGGGTCAGTCGACACGATGCTGCTTGTCAATGTTCGATGCTGTGTGAGACGTCGACTGGCGGGACTCTGTCATGTCACATCACGCGAGAAGCGGTCTTGAGACAGAAGCCTGACTGGCCATTGAATTCTTAGACTCGCAGGCGAGTTCCGAGTCTGTCCATGTCAAGACCCAGGAACAGCTTGCTTGCCGCGTAGATGTCTGCTTCGGGGTCGTCGGACATTACTTGTTAGCACAGATTTAGCGGACGCTGGCCGCGTAGGAGGTATGAGGTACGATCCGCTGTAGATAGTTGTTAACATAGGGGAGTCACAGACGAGGCATTACAAGTATTCTCTTTGACTCGCGGTGGTACATAACGATACATTCTCGTGGTCGATCGATCGATCAATCGATGTGTGCTGATCACCCCAGAAAACCCCCAGCACGGCTCCCCACCCGATTACCGCCGGGCGTGTTCAATCCTCTTTCCCCTCGGCTTCACCCTCCCTGTCTCCAGAGCCCAGGTCAACGGAAACCACACATATGAGCCCACAATACTGAACAAGGTCGCGAAGAACATCCATGCCACGACCAACGGATGCGCAATGCCCAGGAAAGAGATGAACTTGATCCACTCGTTCGTCTGGTACAGGTCGTCCTGGGAGGTGATGTAGTAGAGCCGCTTGCGTTGGGGCTTCTCGTCGCTGTGCCCGTCGCCATTGACCAGTGCATTAGCACCATCATCGCTGACATGGGTCGGCTTCTTCGGATCCGCAACAGCAGCATAAGTCGGGTGTTGCGGCTCTCCCTGACTCTGCGACCCCACCACCGCCCGTGTTCCGTGCTTCCGGCCGTCTTTCCCCGTCCCCTTCGTCAGCACTGCACTCTCGGGTCCCGTCTCATCCCCCACCGCAAGCGTCAACACGGTCGTGAACCACACCTGCTTGTCGTAGAACGGCAGCGGCCAGGCGCGGAAATGTTGATGTACATCAACGTACATCTTCAGCCTGTCTTCGTTGAACGTCACGGACAAGACCTCGAGGCTGATGTGCGGCGACATGATCTTGTACCACTGGTAGATCTTCAGCAGGGCCCAGCGGCTGTTGAGTGTGGGGCTCAGCGACCAGGACGAGGTGGCGCAGAAGGGATGGGTGAATGAGGCATCTGGAGTGAAGTTGGCGTAGAGGGCGGCCTTTTGTTGCGAGGGGCTGGTTTCGCAAAGGGCGTGGATAATGCCTGGGATCTCGCGGACGGGGTCTTCCATGGTGGAGGTCAGATGTATAGAGGTTGTTGACAATCTGAAAGATGGTGGAGCGGACGGGAGTGATCGAGCCTGATATATGCGAGTGTGGTAGACGAGACAGGCCACCAGGCTACACGAAGAGATACAGAAGTGGGTTGGGACGAAGAGATCCAAGATTCGATAATGTTATTAGCTTTCTCAAGTAGTGATGTTCTGAGGCTCTCCGACAGGAGTTGCTGCTGGTGCTTGCTTTACAACAAAGTTCCGGCAGCCTCGAAACCGCACGGTCAATCATGACATCATCCTCGCAAAAGAACGCGATGCAGTCTCCGGTCGGAAAAGCAACGCGGCTCGCCTAAAAGCATAAATTTGAGTTCCAGGACAACTTGCTTTTCCGCCCGGGGCGAAATGACATGTGAAAGTAAGCTTTTTCAGCCTCAACGAGCTTACCATGGCCTTGAGATCGCCGTGTGATAATGGTCGTCATCTCCAGGACAGAGCACTGAGAAACATCTGTGATAAGAAGTTCGAAACAAAACAATTGTAAACGTCAACTCACAACAGGACGCTCAGTACGGAGTATTGGAGCAACGTGTCCGGTGCTGCGACCAAGATTACAGCCAAAAAATTGTTTGAATCCCGGCAATGCCGGCCACGTCGCTTGTCCAGGCCGTCCTCTAGTAACAGCTCGGCATCTACCTAGGTAAGTTTGCGTGTTATCCTATCAAAACCCAGCCTTGCGTTGCGAGACTTGAATCGTCATCACCAGACATCGAGACCAGTCAGCACTGTCTCTGCGGTGCGCTGCCTACCCGTCACTTCAGTCGAGATAGCTCTTCTGGTAGCCAAGCCCATTGCGTACCGTGTCTTCTTCCTCGACGATTCTTGCAGGCAAGTCGCTACCTATGCCGAAGAATACGAAGAGTGCCCACTTCCAGCGAAAAGGGTTGATCAACACCACAAAGCAGAACCAGTAGACGAGTTCCGAGTATGTAAAGAAGTCGAATGCTCGCGTCGGTGCCAGCGACTTCAGTGTCGAGGTCATGTCAATCCATCTCTTCATCCACCATGTCTTGGGTGTGGTCAGGGGATCAACCAGAAACATGAGCAACAGTCGAGTATAAATACCAATGTGGTAATTTCCAACGGTACCAATGGCGTTGACGTATGTACAATTGTTTGCGCAGATTGAGGGATGTTCAGGAGGGAAAACCTGAAGGTACCATCTTGGAGGACCGTATGGCTCCTCGAAAACTTCTTCAGGCAGAAACGAGAGGGTGGGCCTCTTGTATCCGGTTGCCATAATAATGACATCTCCTTCAACCAGCTTTGTGTGACCAGGACCACCCTTAGGTACACCTTGCGCTCTGTGGTTGAACGAGATACCATTTTCTTCGATTTCCTGTATATCTCCCCTGAGCCACTTGGCTTTCCCCGCACGGATTTGATTGAAGATCTCCGAGTTGACCATGGGCGTTTCGGTGAAAAGTCCCTGATCAGCTGGCGCAATGTCCTTGAGGTCGCGGTAGAAGAAGAGTCGTAGGAGTTGTTCTGGGATCCAGGAGAACAGTGTCTCTTGACCGAAGATGTTGAAAGCCAAGAGACCATCCACAAAAGCATTTCGAGGGATGATCCATTTGTCTGATCGTGCAAGGACCTTGATCTCGCTGGCGCCAGTACCGACAGCCCATTCAAGAGCCTCGACAGCGGAAGCGCCGCCTCCGATAATGAGAACCCTCTTTCCCTTGGCTTCAACATGGTCTAGTTGCGACGAATGGTGTCTTTCGCCCTTGAACTTCTCTTGACCAGGCAGGTGTGGCATTTTCGGGTCACCACAAGTGCCAGTTGCTGCGATGACACCGTCGAATCGTCCCTCGGATGGATTGTTGATGATCCATCTCCCTTGCGGATCTTTGTAGACTTTCTCTACTGGAGTGTTGAATCTAGTCTTGTCCTCGAGATCGTACCTTTTCCAGAGCTTTCTAATCTGGCCCACTATCTGGTTCTGCTTTGGGTATCCTCCTTCATACTTGACCGATGGATGGAAGCGGTACATGATACTGTGGATCTGGAGACCAGAAGTAGTGTTCACTTGCTGGCATCTATTAGCATAAAGCTTGATAGCGATTCAAGATGGCTTACACTCCAAATTCCGCCGAGATGGTCTTTGCCCCCGGCCTCAAACAGCACAACGTCGAAACCATGGCCTACGCAATGGCTGGCAGCAGAGACACCAGTCAGGCCGGCACCGATGACAGCAACCTTGGGACGACGTAGGCGGGCTCCTGGAGGAGGAGGCTCAGGTGAGAAGATCTTAGCCAATATCCATTGCAGGATCGAGTACAGCCAGTATACTGGACTAAACGCCATGATGTGTATGGTGGTCGATTGGGTGTAAGACTACAGCTCGAGGATAAGTAGAGGACTTGATCTTCACATGGCGGACTTGCCATATTTAAAAATCCTGTTGATCTTCATGTCGCGACACAAGCCGTAGTGACATAATATGCAGGAACGTTGCGGGTACGTCGATCCGAAACATGTGCTTCGGAGACTTACGGAAGCTTTAGCCGGGCAGACCCCACCACAGTAGCGAAGGAAAGCCCCACTATGAACCGCTGGTCTGGAGGTGAGATAGCCAGGTACACATCAGAAGTCCGCTAACACATCAATCGATCGAGAGCGAACGACCCCTGTATTGATCAGTGGTTCATTTCTCTGTGTACACAGTACAGTAGTGTTTCTTATCTAGCGGTCGACAGTCGACCAGAACAACTCATAGAACAAGTCGTGAAAGAATATCTAATCATGTCAGACCCAGGATTGGCAACCAGGGCGCCTGAGTCAGATCTCCAGGAGGATCTGGAAGGCCTAGAAGAAGAGCCTCTGACGGACGACAAACAACAACCATCCACCGGCCCGAACTCATCAGCTCAGGAACCACAACCCTCCCTCTCAGACCACTGCACAACTGACCGCCCCCTTCCCGCCCCCTTCCAATCAGCCCCTTCGGGCACGATCTCGAAATGGGATCTCTATATCCATGGCAATCAAAACGAGACAGAAGTCTACGTCTCAAAACCAGCAGACTACCCCTCCATCCCCGCTCGCCTCCTCCTCCTCCTGACAAACGGCACAGGCATTCACTCGCCTAACAACCAGCATCAAGCCGATTTGTTCGCCCGCAATGGCTACCTAGTTGTCATGCCCGATATGTTCAGCGGTGACCCGGCACCAAATTCAAAGCCCGAAGAAAACGCCCCGGACCCAAATGCCAGCTGGCTGGATACCGTGAAGCTCAAGGCTGCGGAGACGGCAAAGAGTTTCATGCTTGACATGTGGCTTGCGAGACATACGGCGGAGAAGGTGGTGCCTGTTGTTCGGGCGGTGTTGGACCAGGCAAGGGAGGAGTTTGCTGATGCAGTGGCGCACGGGAATGGGGTTTATGCGGTCGGATACTGTTTTGGTGGGAAGTATGTACTGACTTTGGCAGGAGATGGAGAAGAGGGTGCAGTGACGGGACAGGATGCGCAGGAGAGGGCAGAGAACGGCACGGTCAGGAGGGGTCCAGAGATCAAAGCTGGGGTATGTGCGCACGGGACGTTAGTAAGCAGGGAGGATATCAAGGGAGTAAAGAGTCCGATGCAGCTTGTTTGTGTGGAAGAGGACCCATTGTTCCCAGCAGATGTGCTTGAAGAGGGCAAGAAATCAATGGACGAGAACGAGATCGACTACGAGGTCGAGGTCTATCGAGGAGTGCCGCACGGATTCGCGGTTGCGGGTGAGTACGAGTCGAAGTCTATCATGGATGCACAATCCAAGGCATTTGATGGTATGGTTAGATGGCTGAATGCTCACTGACGAGGTTTGTTTGTAACGATCAATGTTGGCTTGGCGTAAAGAGGGAATAGAAGTACTATGGACTAGATTGTGCACCGAGATTAAAGTATCACCATTCAGAGGCAAGACGTTCCATATCTACGAACCGACGTGATAGGCAGGTCGTCGAAATCGAAAATAGTGACTCAAGCACTACTTATCATTGGCGCTGCTTATCAAAGAAGCTTCAGCCAACTCAATCGCTCAGCATCAAGTCCTCTAGCACAAGTGGTAATCATCATCATCAGTCGTACCGCCGCTAACAGACGCACAGAGAGAGTTTAGAGAGGTATAGAGTTGATTTGTAAAGATGAGTCTACTTCTGCATCATGAGCTGGACGAATTCGTTGTCTGGTAGTTGTTAGCAAACATGTCCTCGGGGTCTTGCCCTGTGACCTACAATCGATTCGCCCATCACCGTCCTGATCGGCCTCCCGAATCATTTCATCAACCTCATCGTCAGTCAATTTCTCACCGATACTCGTCATGACATGTCTCAGCTCAGCGGCAGAGATGAAGCCGTTGTTGTCACGATCGAACACTTTGAACGCTTCGCGAATCTCCTCTTCCGAGTCTGTGTCCTTCATCTTTCGAGCCATCATCGTGAGGAACTCTGTACTTGATCAGCAAAAGCTCTTGCGCCTGCCTTGTAGTGGTAGAGCATACCTGGAAAGTCGATTGTGCCATTGTTGTCTGCATCAACTTCGTTGATCATGTCCTGCAGTTCTGATTCGGAAGGGTTCTGGCCAAGGGAGCGCATAACGGTTCCTAGCTCTTTGGTTGTGATTTGTCCTGCAAGGGGTCAGTCGTGCTCGTTCGTGCTGGCCGGACAGGTTTCGAAGGCTTGTTGCGATCGTCGAGGAAGGGGTACTGACCATCGCCATCTTTGTCCTGGTTGTATATTAGCGCAGGCTCGACCATAGAGTGGGAATTGCACTCACGAACAGGGAGAATGCCTCCTTGAACTCAGACACCTGCTCTTCAGTAAGGGAGTCGGCCTGTAGTCAACCATTGTCAGCGCCTCTGTAGCACATGCCGATGCCCCACCCTGAGTTTACTCCCCTCAGCCCGGCGTTGACTGACCATATTGTATTATTTTCACGTGTGTATGGATGTGTGGAACAATTGCTTGGAAGCGCGAGCGTTATAGAGGGGTGAAAGATAAGGTGTGACGACTGGTGGTTTGTTTGGCGAGACCGGTGAGAGCAATTCAATCGCCCCGTTGTTTCAAGGGAAACAAAGTATCAGGTAAGCGGGCAACAGTCTTGGCGAAATGCAAGTGTTAGGGCTGCGAGGGCCAAAAGAACGCTTACGAGGCTTGCTCCAGGAGCTGACCGAGCCCGAATTGCGGAGGATGTCAGCAGTCGATACGGCCGCTGCAGCCGGTCACGTGCTCGCTCAACAGCTCTTCTTCATCATCTTCACCTTCACCTTCGTCCTCCTCTTGGTTTATAGCAGAAAGGACACAAATCATCAAACAGTCTACTATTTGTAGGCTTGCACTCACTTTCGTGAGCAGGCAAAGGGTATGTGGCCAGCGCAATAGTTCAACATGCTTCAGCAGCTACGTGTTTGCAGCAATGGTGTGATGATGGACAAGAAAGATGTCGGTCGGCTTTCGCAGAATTTTGAGGAGTACGGACTTCGAGTTGCTGGATCATGACCGTGTATTCCAAGTGCTAGGTTGGTGCAAGTATGGAGATGCCACTCCGGGTGTTTTGCTACTTCCCTACCCTTGCCTTTTTCACTCGGTCTCTACTTAATGTTTATTTGTGTCTTTTCGCCACATTACACTATCTCTTCACTAAGAGCAAACGTCACGTGCTATGTGCCAATATTTGAGATGAACATCTCGCTGCCCTGACGCCCACTGGGTGTCAACAACAATGTTCCTCTGAACTCAGGTTCTTTACCAGCCAGAAGATGTCAAGGTCAGACACTGGAGTCCTTCTTGACAAACTCAAAGATGACGCAGCAGCTCACCTGGCGAAGACTACGTCAAGATTGCCGGCTAAAGAACGAGAAGCCTTTGAAACCTTGTTCAACGAGAAGGTCCTGCTCGGGAAGCAGCAACACCAACCAGCCGGTCCACGAAAGCTCACCGCGGCCGACTTGAGGGTAACATCGGTAGACTTCAAGTATGACGACAACACAGCTGGTTATAAGTTCATTGGCAGGGCAAAGTGTGCTTTGGATGGAGTATCAGGAGCCTGTCACCACCACATCTGCGTCCAGGCTAAGGGAGACGGCCTTTCCTACTTGGAGTACGACACTATCATACATTACAAGCGACGCATCACAGCCGCTAAGACATCTCGTATGAAGGACGCCTTGCGCAAGCAGCGAGACATCCAATTACTGAAAGACCAGGAGGCAGGCACGGAATGGAGGGAAAAGACAATAAAGAAGCTCGGTCTTGGTAAAGTCGGGCCAGGAAGCACGACTCTGGACGCTGTCCCCATGCTCCAAGAGAACTCAAGTCCGGACAATGCAGTTGAGCAAGTCGGCCGAGCACTCAGCGCTTTGCGGATGGGCGCGCTCCCCTATGTCAAACGGGAGTTCGCGAATGTTGTACAGGCCCGCATCACTGCAGGTCACGGTGGTAATGCTGGCACTCTGGCATACCACTGGCGCAATCCCGCAAGATTTGTCGAATTTTTTGCTACTGTACAAATGACTCACATCGATGCTGCGATCATGAACATTCGAGACATCCTCGAACTCAACGCGAAATTGCCTTACGAGGTCGAGTATTGCTTGCGAGGCCTGATCGGACAATGCAGAGAACTAACAACACACGTTGCGCCCGACCGTAAAACTGTGCCCGGATACACGCTTGCAGAGGCCCTTCACGATGTCAAAGAAATGATACAACATAGAACTGCAACTCAGGAAGGTGCCACTACTGACGGAGCTGAAACCTGCAATTCCGGAACCAGCGAGGTCCTGACTAGTGATGGGGAAGATCCTAATGAGTCAGACTGCGGTGAAACCACTGATGGCAGATCTGGGGTCTTGCCGAAGAACGACCTCTATCATATTCTGGTGAAGTGTAAGACTGTTGAAGAATCTTACAGAAAAGAGATGATGCGTGCCGCAAGCAGGTCTGTGGCTGATCAAGTCGTGCCAGACGAAATGCTGAAGCAGATCAAGGAAGCAGGACTTGTTGACTCGCCTCTTCCACTGATATCAGCCATTCGTTCTCACTTCGATTGCGAGCATGCTAAGAAGCTGGCCGCTATTCACCGCATGCTCGACATGGCAGAGAGGAAGAAAAGTATAGCTCAAATTCGAAAGACTGTTGTCGAAAGAATTCTGAGTATTACATGCAACGCTCCCCACCAATACCTAAAGGTATGGAAGGATATATCGGGCGTGGAAGATCAACTCAGTCAGCTAGAGAACGAGAAGCGCTATTCGGCTGAGCACGATGCTGTCAGGATCGCCCTAGACCAGGCTAAGGTGACACTCTCATCACTGGTCATTGAGACTGGCAAGAGACCGGAAGAAGGAGAAGGGAAATTCAAGAAACTGAACACTGACCAAATGTGGGATCTACATTCTTTAGAAGAGACAGTACCTTCTCCAAGTCTGAAGATCGACTTCTTGTTTCTGCAAGCTCCGGAAAAGCATGGACTTCGATTCGCACATCCACAGTACACAATTGTCGATTTTCTGTGTGAACGGCGTCTCGAAGGGTGGTGTCTTCCTGGCGCAATCGTTCGGTTGATGACTATCGTCCGCTGGGTATGCTCGCGGAACCCACTTCGAGCCAAAAGCATATTCAGACAGCTCTCGATTCTGGTTGACGGTGAGCTTCTGGAAAATAGCACTGTGCCTACAGAATGGGCTGAGCCACTCCGCACCATAGGAGAAGCCCTGCTACATGCTTACGGCTACCTCACAATGGAATGCACCCATGTCTATGGCCGATCGGACGTGGAGCAACTTGTCTTCACTCTCTTGTGGCGGCTGGTGTTTGATGCTCTGATCGCGACGAGTCGCGCAGACGCCACCAGCAATTCTGCGAATGCTTCAGAATTTGTGGAACATAATCTGAGAACGACGGACACAGCTGCAAGGACCTGGTTTCTGAAGATATCAGAGATGTTTGGGCATATCATTGAGAAGGATGAAATGCGTTGTGTCACCCCTGAGTTGTGCACAGTATCCAGAGACACCTGTGGAGATTTGGTTCGACAATCTTGGAGGGCACCAGTAGCTGAAGATGATGCTGGTAGGCGATACTTGGAGCGCCACAGGTTCACAATTCTGGAAAGCACTGATGGTGCGAAAGCGCCCTTGTTGGCACATGATGACATTTTACTCCAAGTCCTAGAAGAGCAAAGCCCCAGCCCATTAGAGGCATCACGAATACTGAGATATCTAGCTTGTCGTCTGCGAATCGATAGTATAAGTGTCCAGGCTACCTCAGGCAACAAAGCTTCCCTACGCACCAGCCACTCTACTCTCAATATCCTATGGTTGGCCTTCCTCAGAGCAGAGACCCTGCTTAGACGTACCCCAGATGCATCATACTTCGTCCCGAAACGCACGGTGCTCATTAGGGAACATTGGGAAGGTCGGACTGTCATGTCGAACGCATCCAGCATGTGTTTTAGTATGCACAATCACTGCAACATCTTAGAGCTCTGCGATCCAGCTTCTAGGGGCAAAGCAGTGGGTTTCTTCGAAGGCTATAGACTTGGATTCCGTGGTAGACGTGACATCGATGTACTGCTGGAATCGATGGAACTTTACGAATTGGAACATGGACCTCATGGCAAAATGGCAAAGTGGAACGAACTCATACAGACCTTGGCAGATTCTGGATACCGATGCACTCCTGAGACAGCGAAAGTCTTCAGACGAGTCACTCGCTGCATCTGGGATCAGCTCGGGGACGCACTGGATGTGGGTCGCCAGTGCAGTGAGGCACCACTACCTCCAGACGATGATTCGTCAGACACATCGGATTCGGAGTATGATGAAACAGACGGAAATAGCATCGACATCGAGGAATTTCGATTTAACATCAAGGTGTCAACGCCTATACCCTCCGAGAAGCAGCCTGTGCCCATTGTCGAACCAAAAGTGAGCGCAGCGATTTCGAAAGTGCGTCAGAAGCGCGAAACAGAAAGCGTCAAGGAGTACGCGCCAAGGAGCGTACTTCCAGGCAAGAGAGACAGAACTACGCAGGGCCCAGCCATTTCGGACAGCATCACTAAGCAAGTGACCTGGCATTCGGGCGTTGACTGTCGCGTTCGCGGCAGAGATTCAAACACTGCACAGAAGCTGAGAGATAGAAGTGTCACACCCCATCCGAGGTTTCAGCACGATGATTCGAGAGAATCCCCTGCCTCGCTTTCGTCTACACTCGATGATGTGCCGTTCATCCTGTCTCATAACCTCCACGACAAGATGGTCACGCTCAAAGAGTCACTGAACAGGACCAGAACAAGCCTAGCGCCAGGTACAGAGCTACGAGCGTTCTTAGCAGCCACTACGGATGGTACAGCGACGCTCGCGTCCATGGAGCAGCAGTTGGAGCGTTATGAGGCTACGTGTGACGAGCTTACGAAAGCAATGGGTTGATACTGGCTTGCATGCCAACAGGAACCACATGGGGGAGCATTGGTTGGCTTTTGATTTCTGTCATTGGTCTGTGACTTGGTAAGAGGTGCAGTGGGTCGGATATCTGCTCCGGCCACATCAAACATGCTAGTCTGACGTACGTACATCATCACGCGTTTACACACCACTGCAACCACATAGCAACATAGCTCGCTACTAGTATGATCATAGGTACTTATCTCTATTTCACTCGAAGAAAAGGACTAAACCAACAGCCCGACCAGATCAATCACAGTAACAGGGAACTCACGAGTAGTCAGGCTCCCACCCAGGAAAACACCATCATGGCCTCTCTCTCTGGCCAACAGGACGCTGGCTCCGACATGTCCGCGCCCGCCCCTGGCGCCAACCAAACAGGCGAATCACTTGGCGACCACGGAAAGACAGCAGAGACCCAGTCGAATATGGTAAGCCTACCGACGTCCGTCGTCTAGAGAGTGACACTGAACCAGAGGCAAGGACAGCGGCCCTAGATCTGGAACCGGCGGTGGCTCGCAGGGGTCAGAGAAGATCGGCGGGGGCGATGCAATTAAGGACCTGAGTGGTGAAGGGGGTGGCATTGGTGGAAAGTTTGACAAGAACTTCGTGGAGGGCGTGAAGGACAGCGTCGAAGGTGATGAGGACGGGAAGGAGGCGTCGAGGTTGAAGTGAAGGCGGACCGCGGTGGCTGGTCTTGATCGGCTTGGTGTACCTACCTATCATGGGCGGCTGGTGTGGTGCTCCGGACGGTGAAGTCGAAAATAATTGTGTGTCCTAGCTGAAATCTCCTTATGTGTAGCGCACGTCGTATTACCTTCATCTGTCAAAGACCACAAACTTCGAAACGTACAATGAGAGCGCGCCATGCCTATCGCCAGAGCAATGTACGATCATATTACTTTTGAGTGTCCTTGTTTCTGTTGTCTCTTGAACTTATCCATGGTTGGTTGATGTTCTCGGAAAACGTTAACCATGGCCCCGAGCTTCGACGTTCTGGTCTTACCTCTTCCGACATCCCAACACTAGCATATACTGAAATCCATCTCGGCCTATATCGAGCGATCCTTTCACGAATGACAATGGCGCACACGTCTCGCAACGACAACGTCGCTCCTCCGCCAGGAATAGTGTTTGTCGGTTCTAAAGTCCTTGACTCAAATGCGCTGTGTACTTTCGACTTTGCCGAATGGTATGAAACCACGCACATTCAAGAGGTGCAAGCCACTGGAGGTAAGAGTCCCCAAAGATAACCATTGCTGCACATATCCATGACCACTCCCAAGGCATCTCCAACACCCAACGCTACGAGTCGATACCCTTCACCAGCAAGCACAGAGGCCAGAAGCTCTGCGCAGAGATACTAGGGAACAAGAACATCGATTACGATTTCTTGACGATCTATAACATGCCCGATCTCGCGTTTCGAGAGACGCAAACGTTCAAGTGCGTATATCGCCATCGATCATGAAGAACTTACGACGCCGATAAGTATAGAACCTGACCGGTACACAGAAGCCTCGGCGGTCAAAGCAAGCCGTCTGACGAGATCCTAGAGGGAATCTTCAAGCATGCGGAATTCTGCACGCGTTTCTGCGAGGAACTGCCTTCCGTGTCTCTCTCGTCTGCAGATCCTGGTCAGCATACAGCACCATTCGTTGTCACAGTACTCGGACCAACCTTGACCGCCGGATCTAGTCTCTCAGGTCTCACAGGGGTCAGAGGGAAGCGAGAGTTTCAGGTACGGGAAGCTAGTAGGCTTAGCGGCTTTGAACGAATGATGTTGGAGGACGGGAGTAATTTGATGGTGTTCGAAATTGAGAGGGTGGAATGTCTTGAACAGGTCGCGAAACTGATCGAGGAGGATGATAGCGATGGGCTCGAGGTAGGCTTTTGGGCTTTGAGGAGAGCTTATGACGGAAGCGAGAGGAGCCCGAAGGAGTGGAAACCTCCACAGAGGTAATTCCGAGTCCCGAATTCTTGGTGTGTCAATTCCAATCCGCGAGTTGGTGATTGCAATCCGTCAGGACATCAGTACGCTTGCAACAAGTTGTTCTGAGACAGAGGTCCTCTGCTTTGGTCTTAGCAGATTGCCTATTCCGTGTCTCAATTTTCAAAGATAGAAGCTGTAGAGGAATTGGATCGACCAATACTCAGTGGTCGAGTTGCTAGCAGCGCATACCCTAGCATGAGTCGTCATGCACCAGCTTCATAATCTGCTGCGTCTTATTCCAGAGTGTCCAGAATGGCAGATGCGAAATCAAAACAGTAGAGTGATTGCAAGCCTCGTCAGCTCATATAAGCTATTTGCCAGCACCACGAGCCTTGAAACGATGACGAGTGGTTGAATGAAGCGAACGTGAAAGGAGCCTGTACAACGAGATTGTATCCGTGGTTACAAAGGACTGCCGTACCTACCAGTACACATGTTAGAACTAGGTTCCTATCAACCAGCACATGAACCAGAGTGCAGGAAAGCTTGGGGCATTAGATCGAGAACAAGCTTGGCTGGTGTGCAGATGGGGAGCAAGTACCTCAATACTGCTCGACCGTGCAGCTTAACGATCCCTAGGTGATTGTTAATTAGTCGCTCTTGGTGTGAGCATTGAAAACATTGTTTTGGTACTTGTCGCGACCAGTATGTGATAATCATGACAGCCTCCACCCACGTACAGGCTCTTGTATTGGATGTACACGACCAGTCTAACGCGGCCGGGACATTTCCCGTCGACCTCTTTAGTGCGCCTTGACGCCCCCAGAGATGTTACACATAGGTCCTTCTAAATCCAGTGTTCTTCAATACCAAGATGTTAGGTCCATTCGGGGTCGAATCGCTCAGGAAGCAGTCGCGCCCGGGGCGTTAGGATCCTTAGCAAGTTCCAACATCATCTCCCTCATCTTCTGCTTGCTGCTGCCGGCACCACCACTAGCATGTCCCTTTCCACTCAGGTCAGCAAGTTTAGCAATGCGTTCCCAGGATGTGCCACCACTCGTGGTATCCTCTCTCTTTGCCAAGAACTCCTCGGCTTCTTTGGCGGTCTGAGTCTTTTGGCGGTCGACTTTCCTGTTGTAGGACTCGTAGAAGGAGTCAATGTCTTTTCTGGCGGTTGAGACCGTCTCTTCTTTCTTTCGTGCAGAGGCTTCGTCTCGTCGGGTGATGTCATCGTCACGCTTCTCTCGCCAGGCTCGGATGGGCTCGGAGTCCTCGTCTTGTTGCTGCTGCCCGTAGCCAGAGGTGTATGATGTGGTAGGGGGATAATGAGGGGCTGTTGAGCCTGTGATGGTGCCACCAGGTCCAATGTTCTACCAGCTAGTGTTAGTATCGGTGTTGAAGGGATGGTTCTCCTAGCTTACATCGTTGGTGGTATTGACAGCAGGGAACGAGGATTCGAAAGTGTCAAAGTCGTCTTGCGCCACAGATGCTTGCTGCGCGCCTCCTGAGAAATTGCCGCCTAGCAGATCGTCATCGCCATCTTCGACAGTGGTCTGTCTTGCGTCGTTACCAGACGAGAACAAGTCGGCATCTGCACCTAGCGCTGCTCGCTCCCTAGTAATGAAATCCCCATCTCCTGACGCATCGCCCTCTCGCACCTCGGTCTGACCTGGATTGATGTCAGTACAAGTGCAAGTAGCGGCCTCTATCAGTTCTCGCACCTTGGTCGATATCGTCAAGCGAAGGGAAACGGTCTGCCATTGTTGTGGAAAGAACAGACGACTGTGGTAGAACAAGACCTGAGGGCTATATCACTTGCTGTGTCTTGTCGGAGCTGCACTGAGACCTTGGATCTTGTTGCCCGGATAAGGATGTCAGGCTAGTTTCTGCCTTGCTCGGAGCTTCCGCTACTGTGATGTCTCGGTGAAGCTGAGACCCGTGTCTTCCGGATAGTGTTGCAATGGGGTGGCCGTAGACTTCTCAGACTCAAGGGAACCTGCAGTTGTGACAGAGCTCTGTTTGAAGAATTGAATGTCCTGATCGAATAAGATGCGACAACCAGAAGTGCTGCTTGAGAGGAGAGTCAGCGTGCAGTGTCTCCCACAAACAGAAGCACTGAAGCACTCAACACGTAGCCGCAGGCGCGACACATACCTGCACGTGACTCGCTCCTTCTGAAATTACCACTTGACGTAAGTAGCTTCCGCCGGTAGCGATCCTTCTTTCCTTCAGAATTCACGACATCTCGACTTTCGCAGTTCATCACAGCCATCCTAGCATATTTGACGTGTCCTTCGAGGTTGCAGGTTGTGTAGTCCAAACAGACTACTTCCTAGCTTCGGTCTCGTAGCAATTGTGAACACTTTCTCGTGCCGTTGTAAGCCCTCCGCGGGTGAAGCCAGTTACGAGAACGCGCTCTGTACCGCAAGCTGTAGACATTGAAGCTCAAATCGCTGTAGATCCTCATAGGCATGGCCTACAACGATGAAGCTCTCAAAGCGAAGCTGTCAACCTTGAACGATTCACAGGAAAGCATAGAGTCCACCTCATCATGGATGGCCTTCCATAGACGCCATGCCGACAAGATAGCACAGCTCTGGCTGACACGCCTGCGAGACACCCCTCCACCAAAGTCTCTCTATTTCCTGTACCTGGTCAATCACATAGTTCAGAACGCAAAACACAGAAAACGAGCAGAGTTCCCAACAGCATTCTCACCTCTTATTCCAGACGCTGTCCAGTCAGCATACCGATCATCACCCAAAGACCTGCAAGTCAAGATCCAGAGACTAGTCGACGTCTGGAAGACAAGGAATGTCTTCGACCCGAGCGTCCTCCAAGCAACCCAAGCACGCATCGGGGATCTTGACAAATCCAAGACCTCAGGCGGAAAGAAGTTGATGGGCAACTCGCTCTTCTCTTCGGGCTCAGGCGTGCCTAAAGAGCTTGAATCCCTTGTGCCCCTTCAAACAGCAGTCACGAAAGCCGAGTTCACAAGCCGCCCACTGGTCGGAACTGCAACCGACGAGTATACCAAGGTCAATGATCCAGGCTTGCAACGACCAAGTGCCCCAGTTCACGCAGCAAATCTTTCAAGCTTGATCAAGAAACTGGCTGCCGCGGAAGCAGGCATCGACGATACTGTCAAGGCTCGCAAAGCACTAATCGCGGATCTCAAGCGCGTCACAGAAGCAGCTGAGTCTGCGTTGTCGAATGACGAGACTCTCGTCCTGGACTTAGCTGCCAAACGCACAACAGCTGAGACCACCAAACGGGATGTAGAGGACAGCATTTTGCGTGGTTTCACGACTACCCCCAACGAATTCGATGAGGGCGTCGTGGACGATAATCGACCCGACGTCGAAGAACTAACACCCGAGCCGGACGAGATGCCAGCCCCTCCACCCGCAGAGACAACACTTTCTCCCCCACCACCAGAAGCACGAAACCCGAATTTGCAAGGCATCCTAGCTGGCTTCGGCTCAGCTGGTGATTCCAGTGCCACGATGCCAGCCGACATTCCGGGGTCACCACCTCTGAATTACGCAACCACAACGAACGGCACAAGCACAACGCCCGGGCCGTCCTCAAACAAGAAGCGAAAACTTTCCCACGACCCCTACGCCAGCGTTGAAGCTGCAGTTCCAGATCTCGGCGGCATGGGTGTCACTGGCTTTGATGGCACAGCCGACCCTTCTGCGCCTCCTGGCTCGGCATACGCTGATCCCTCCGCAGCAGGTTATCATACTATGCCTGCCGGTGCCAGCGGATTGACCGCTAATACCAACGCCGATATTGCCATGCCGTCAGCTAGCGCAATGGAAGCACCATCGCTGGACTTCTTGGAGCAGGATGTTGATGCACTCATCAGGGAGAATAGAGGTCCAGGTACGGACACGACTGCCGGCGTCGGTGCAGACTCGAACACGGAGACAGCAAGGACAATCAAAGACAACCCACCTATCTAGTGAATGACGGTCGCCGGACCATACCTGGAATGCGTGGCTATGTTTCGATAAGCAATGAAGCAATGAGATGCGTGCAGCAAGGAAGCTCGGGGGAATCGTAGGCTAGTAGGAACCTGCAATACTGCACGATGGATGTCACTGAATCTAGAAGATTCAACGTTAGTGACGAACAACTTTGTACGGATAAAGCAAGCATCAATGAAGCAACGCCTTCCCTAACTATGCCTTTTGTCTTGTCGTATATAGTGCGTGAAGCCCGCCGCCATATACTTCAAAGTCCACCTCACCAACTCTTCACCTCATGGAAGAGTAGTCAAGTATATGGCCGACTATCTTTCTCACCGGTAGAGTTCAAGAGGCAGGGTGTGCATAGCGCATTCCCCGTCGTCGGCGAAGCAGCCACGACGCACCAGTCTTACGGATAACTCCTGCGCTTCCTCGACGTAGCCTTTGGGTGCGAGCCTTGTTCTTGTAGCATCCCATACTGCAGTAGCCAGAGGACTAGGGCGTGTAGTCCTAGGTCGTCCGATACCAGCTGTGCAAGGGACGCTGTGAAGCACAACGCTGATATGGTATTAAAGACGTGACTGTCCTCTGGAAGCTTCTTGCACGGCCGCGATAGGACAGGATAGTATGAACGGAGAGTGCGTTTTGAGTTACAGTTAAATTATGTGCTTGCGATAACACTACAAGTAGAGCCGATTCCCTCATGGTCGATCAAACTTTCATCATCAACATGCCCTCCCGTTCTCGGCTCAACCCAGATCAAGATCAGGCAGAAGCCTTGACGACATTGAACCCTTCAAACGACGGCAGGACCGCGCGAATGTCCTCGCCGTAGTTGTGCAAGCCGCCAGCATAGTTGGTCTGCTCGAATGCTTTGTCCGGCTTGCTGCCCCCCATGTACCTGTGAAGCAGTTAGTTACTGTGCCAGAGACTACCCTTTGGGATATCTCCAGGCCACTCACGTGCTCTTCGTCGTAGGAAAAAGGGAGATATCGCTCAGGTGGTTGATCTTCTTCTTCCACTCCTTGCTCGCCTCGTCCGTCGGGTTGATGTATCGTATGCCGTCGCGCTCACATCGCTTGATCACGTCCGTGATCCATCGACCCTGCACCTCGACCGTGGTAGGTCCGTTAGAGAGCAGGGTAGGACCCTGCGGCCCGTAGAGGTGGAACATGTTTGGATACCCAGCGACTGTCGTGCCCAAGTAGGTGTACGCTGCCTTCTTCCACTGGTCCTCCAGAGATTCGCCTTTGATGTCGCGGAGACCCATGGCCGTCATGCCTCCTGTGACCACGTCAAACCCGGTAGCGATGCAGATGATGTCGAAGTCGTGGTGCGTGCCATCTTCCATGTTGATGCCTGTTTCATCGAAGTTGACGATGGCGTTGTTCTTGGTGTTGACGATGTCGACGTTGGGGCGGTTGAATTGCTCGAGGTAGGCGTACTCGAGACAAGGTCGTTTGATGCCCCAGTAGTGCGGCATGTCGAGCGGCGCAAGTATGTTTTTCTTCTCCGGATCGTCGATACGGGCTCGTTGCTTCTTGGCCCAGAAGTTGTATGCCTCCTGGTTGGCCTCCTTGTTGAACAAGTAATCCTTGTAGTTGCCAAGCCAGAATCTGAAGCCGCCATCCCGCCAAAGCTTTTCGTAGAACTGCTCTCGTTCTTCGGGACTGTCATCGAACGTGTTCTTCTCCGAGAAGGTATAGAGGAAGCCGCCGAAGCAATGCTCACGAAGGCGAAGAAGTTCTGGATACCACTTCTTGGCAACCTCTTGCTCTTCAACTGTGAGGTTCCTCTGGCGCATTGGTACTGTCAGGTTCGGAGTCCGCTGGAAGACCTTGAGGTGGCCTGCCTTTGGTCCCCAGGCCTGCGTCAGCTGAACACCCGTGGCACCTGTGCCGATGATCGCACACTTCTTGCCGTCAACTGAGATCTCCTCATCGGGCCAGAAAGAGGAGTGATGAATGACGCCCTTAAAGTTGTCGATCCCGGCCCAGTCAGGGACGTATCGCTTAGCAGCGAAGCCGGCACAGACAACTAGATACTTGGCTTTGGCGGTCCTTCCGTCCGCTGTCTCGACTGACCAGCGTCCTTCTTCAGTATCGAACTGCGCGCCGGTCACGACACTCTCGAAAGCTGTTTGGCTTTTGATGTCGAGAACTTTATCGCAAGTATCAAAATAGTCTCGCAGATCGTGGTAGTTTGGATAGTTGTTTGGCCAATTGTGTCTGGTACGTGTCAGCCTTGGAAGCGTCTATCATTCAGGAGAGGGACAAACGCTTGGATGACTTCAGGGATATTCAATTGGTACTCTGGGACTTCTGAATCGACCATGGCCCCAGCTGAAATATGTTAGATGGATATGTAGGGACAATAGACTGACTGACGATAGCAGTTCCACCGCCATGTTCCGCCTAGATCGGTACCTGCTTCGTATCTGCCATGTGCTTAGTGAACGCCTCAGGCTGTCATTGTACTCACATCACTGTATTGAGCCCGAGTTGCTTCTTGAGTTGGTAGAACATGAACACGCCAGCAAAGCCGCCACCTACGATTAAGGCATCTACCTCAAGGTCATCTGCATACGGCCCGTCAGTCCGGTTGCGGCGACCATATTCATGCAAGTGAGTCCGCAGCTTAGGGTTCGTCAATTCAACTTTGATTTTGCCATCTGGGGCGCCGATACTGTCATCCATTGCTTCAGTCATGGTGGAGATGGTGTCAGTTCAAACTCTCGATGATAACTTCAGCAAAGTAGGAGCAGATGGAAACATCTGGGTATCTTTTAGCTGCTGAATGCTTCCAACTTCCCCTCAAGATAGGGTCGATCGATACCGAGAGGAGGCACTGCGCGGTCCCGCAAGTGATGTTGGGTAGAGATTCGCATCGCAGATCCCCACGCCCCCTCTCGTGAGCGTTTTTTTTTGGTCGGGTCAACGCTCTTTCAGTGGACAGAGGTCAGAGGCTTATGGTGAGTCCTTGCTGGGATGTCGTGAATGAACATGGATCTGCATGGCTCCGACAAGGATTCCCCGCAACTCGCGAAAGAAGCGCACAGTAGTATCGCATGTACGATTGCTCGGAATAGACACAGCAGCAGCGAAAACAAGGGCTGGACTCGCGATCCCATACAGCCGAGTAGGGTCCCAGCAGAATAGATCAAAGATACTGGAAGACCAAGCAAGGCTAGGATGGCTGCACCAAACTTACTTTTTGATACTCATGCACATACCTTCACAGTGTGATCCTACCAAGCGATACTGTCGTCAAGTTGCCAGCGTATGCGACAGTTTGTATGCAATCCTTGACCGGAGTGTTCTGCGTGTTGTTGACGCTGTAGTCGGTGTCGGTCACAAGGAACTGTTCGTACAGTGAGGCTTGATCAGGTGTACCTCTGCCAACAGATGTTTTTCCTGGATTTTAACATTCGCAAGATGATCAGCAGTAATTTTTGTATGCAGATTGTGATACATCCGCTGGGCTGGCAGGAGGGGCGGGTCCGTATCGTATAGAAGCACACTTCGCGGGAAAAATGCATGCTTTCGGGATCGGGCTGACCATATAACACTATACAGCAGAAGATGTTCTTCAATTCGAAGTTCAGGTTGGTACAGTAGACCCTAAATCGTGCTTTCATATCACCGGCTGGTTCCGATGGTAGGACTGTATGGCCGCTGTTGCAGTTGCAAGCGGCGCCGTTCGGGTAGAGATATACATCCGTCAGGTGAATACCCCGAGCTCGTGTCACAGAATGACGCATTCGAATCATACCCGCGTCGATGAGTTCATTGTTCGCCTTGGGGGAATTGAGTCCCCTGCACCCACTTTTGCGAGAGAGCACTTCTGCCAGGCAATTGGCCCAACAATTTCTCCGGCAGGGTGCAAAGATCAGGGTCTCATCCTCGCTGTAAAGGTGAACCAGGGGCAATGTGGACGCACCATTCCGTGATTGGCTGTAAGAGCGGCGAATCATGAAATGGGTTTGAGGACATTTCTCCCAAAGCCTTCATCCTCATGGGTCTCGCACCCGCTCATTTAGTGCCCGTGGTCGGCAACGGCTAAAACCATGACCCACACAATCGGAGATTTTGGCCATCGTTCGCACTCAGCTGTGGCTTGTGCTGAACTTTGCACACCAAATCTGAATTTGCGCATGCGAGCTGAGGCAAAACGTTGCTACAGACCGGCAATACCTGCACATTGGCGGAAACGAGAGAAAAGCTCGTGCGTTGCGGCTGAGCCTGCATCATCATTCTCATACGATTGGACGCCTGGCCGAATGACTTGTCCTGATTGAGTAAGTCGTCGGAAGTCTTAACTCCTCAGCAGCAATGGCTCGTCCGGCTTCGCCAGGCATATTCCTGCGTGGTGTTGATATGGAGGCGCTTGGTCTCGCGCTTACAAGCCTCACTTTGGGGCGGTTCACTGGGTGTGCTTCGAAACTTCAGTGCTCTCGCTTAGACTTCGACTCTGGGTCACAAGCGTTCGTCGACGCGAGACTAGAGATTACCTTTCTGGCACTAGCCGTGCTTTCGATTCGGCCCTCGCCATCGACCCTCTGGATCCGCCAATTCCGTTTTTGTACCAACGGCAACATCAGCACAGAGCATCGACCACTCATACGATATGGATCGATCGCTCATGCGGTCAACACTCTTGCAGAGGTCCTGTTCTAACACAATCGTGTCTGGAGCCGCGAGCAAAGCAGACCTGTTATATCTCGCACGGGTAGGCTTTTCGCCGCATTGGCCTCGCCCAGAGCTCTTTCGAGGCCGACCATTGCAGTTCTGACTTCTCTCTCATCTTGGGCCTAGGATTGTCATGGTTTGCAGGCGCTTGAACGAGTCACATGCGATTACAGTATTCGCAAGCCACGGATACCCATGCGGGCGTGGCGTTAGCTGCTATCGCAGTGGCACTACACCTAGACACATCAAAATTAGGCTTTTGAGAGTCCACCGCATGGATGGTGGAGACCGAATTAGTCTGTGCCGCATTCTGGCATGCCTTGTTCGTCCTCATACCTTCTTCAACGAACTTGACTGACACATCTGTTAGTTGGGGATGATTGATGACTTAATGTGTTGCCTTCTGCTCTTTAATCATGTCAACTCTCGACATAATTTAGATTCTACGCTGACTAGTTGACTAACTCAAGCGATTATTAGGGCACACTTCGGCATCTAGGCAACACCGAATGTGCTGAATCTCGAATTTGACTTACTATTTTTGGAGACAAGTGGTCCCAGACTCGAAGCGTAAGGCATAGAAGGCCTGCCTGCTTCAAATTAAGCCCTACTTCAGCAGCAGCAAAAACATTGATTGCTCCGGCGTCAGCCGCCTATACAGTCCTCAAGCTCGAGAGGCATTTTGAGGTTATCGGCGTCTATAATTACTTCCGTCACACAGCATATCATAGCCTTCGGATTGCCTTCCCTCATTGGAATGGTTTGGTGATAGCACCGCCGGCATGCAATCGTTGAACAATACCAACGGACTGAGGACAAACTGCTCGCCTGGGACCTTGATGGTAATACAGTACTCATGGCGTCGCACAAGACTCGAACAGCCGAGACTCCTGGATTCCACTTCCGAACCACCACCAATGATCCACGTTTGCCTCCGATAAGGAGAGGCCTTCGCAGTAATGGCGGCTCGAACGTCGCCGTTGCTTCGAAAAGATCCAGCATACCATTGATCGGTTCTACAAGTAGTAACTCGAGTGCTTCCGGAGAGCTGGTCTTGGGCTCACAACAACCGAGACCTTCTGCCTTGCCGCGGTCCAGCTCTTCGTCTTCTCAGGCTCGTTTGAACCATATTGCCTCGAACCGACCTATGCCAACACACGCAGGGAGATCGCCACCATTGCAGGTCCTGAGCATGGCAACATCGAAGACGAAGATTCCAAGGCTGGAAACTTCTCGAGCTCCGTTGAGATCTGACCGTTACCGGTATGGGCCTTCAGAGAGTGTCTCGTCCATAGCCATGGACGATGACACGATTTTAGGAGTTGTCATACCTCCGAAGCCACCAATGCATCCCATTGCAGCCCTGCCACCTCGGCTTGTACCAGAACTACAAGCACTTGCTGCAAGCACCAACTATCCGAACGATCTTGCTTCATCATCAATAAGCTCAATAAGTAGCCCTTCGACGCAGTTCACGGCATCTTCCAGCCCCTGGAGCGCTTCCACTGCTACTACGACTCCAGTGTCTTGGTCTTCAGCGTCTCCGAGCATTACACAAACGGCTAATGCTCCGAGTAAAAGATCCTACACAGTTCCTGTTCCCTTGAACGTCAAGACCAGAGCGCCGAAACTACCTGTTCTCAAGGAGAGCCGAACCTCGGCGTCTTCTTCTAAGCTCACGTTGTCATCCCAGACCGAGCGAAAGGAGCGTAACAAGCAGGCTAATATTGTGGATACTGCGCGCCCACCTCGTTCCTCGTCCCCGAGGAGTACAAGATCGCGCAGTAACAGTGTTGTGACGAGCAGAACCGAGGGTTCTGCCTCGGAGCCAAGCATACAACACTTCCCTGCACCACCAGCCATTTCAAGTGCTCTTGAAGTACCTACTGTTGGACGTAAGGATTCTTCGTCTAATATGATGTCTAATCTGACAAAGGGACACTCAAGACTCCAAGAGGCTATTAATGCTGCCAATCGGCCAACGACGACAACCAGATCGCTGCAAGTGGCGGAGGACGACAGCCAATCCACTTCTTCACAGCTACAATCAAGACACCTGCTTGAGCCGCTCCCTCTAAGACAAAGCCAGCATCGCAGATTTCCTAGTCTTTCACGGAAGAATGTGCGACAACCATCCAGTTCTGAACCAGAAGTTGAGAAACAATCTGCTCGTAGCAGACTAGCCAAATTTTCCAAACGAGCTCTCTTCGGCCGCAGTAAATCCAAGGAGGAGTCAGAAGGTAGTTCGCAGCAGACAGGATCTCGGAAGGGCCCTGCAGCTGGTACTGGTCATGAGGGATATGGAAAATTCGGACGGAGAGGTCGGAAACAATCGGTCGGTAGCAGCATTGGAACGAGTGATAGTGAAACCTCGATCGCAAGTGAGTCCCGCAAGCCCATTCGGAGGCAGAGCAGATCTAGCAGCACGAATCAAGATCAATCCGACCTTGATGAGTTTGCCTCATCACGTCTGAAGCCAGCCGTCATGATCGGAGGATCTCAGAGGGGCCGGGCTAGGCCGTTCCCACTGACGGCGAAAGGCTCTCAGCTCAGCGATATCAGCCTAGGCACCGTCAGTTCTGCAGAGAGTTATTCTGCAGCAACTCGCGTGCTGTCTCCTCGACGGGAGCGCTTTTTGCACGCGTACGAAGATGTTCGGCCTACCCTAGCTACTAGACGGTCACAGAAGCTTGCGAGGAGCGACGAACCATTCCCCTTTCCTCAGCCTATCGAGACGCAAGACATTGCTGCGATATCCTGCCACGACAGTAGAAACACAACACAGTCCTCGGATCTTCCGACCTCTGCGAGCGCAATATGCAGGCTAGATTCAAGCGTCCTCGAAAAGCAAGCAACGAAGAGCAACAAGGCGAAATGGAACTTCTTTCGCAGGAAAGACAGTATATCCGGCACGCCCGAGCGACGGACAGAGAGGCAGTACACGCCTCCGGGCATGTCGGTCGATGTTGCACTAGCCCCGTCCTCACGTTCTGTACCATACTATGCAATGCTTGGGTCAGATTCGGAACTGACAACAACGGCAACCATTGGACAATTCCTACAGGAGGCTGCGGATTCACCTGAGAAAGAGAACGAATTCCTCTGTAGTGGTTTAACTGATGACGAGGTAGCAGAGGACCCCTACCATGACCGTGAGTCGGTACTCCTGCCCTCGGCGCCTACAAGACAGTTGCAACAAGCTCCGACACCGACTCCAGTGTCTGCCGAACGGAGTGAGCATCTCCTGCCCGCTGAGTGGCCTTTAGTCGCCGACTCGAGCACAGGTACCGTATCTTCGCGGAAACAGCCTCGACTGGCTCAGGTAGGAAGAATTCCGAAGGTCGTTCCCACCAACAATCAGCCTCAACCAGGCATTCAGATCGCACACGACCCAGACATGCCCGTGCTTCAGCGTGTTACGGAACCAATACGTCCAAGAGCAAGCCGGGAGCAGTTGCCACGACTCACCACTCGTCAATCGCCGCTACTCCAGCGCCCAGGACCCGTCGACGATAGGAGTCAATATGATACAAGCTGCCCAGCTCCATCTCATCGCAGTCAGGTCGCAGCCCTCGAATCAGAATTTCTGCAGTATGCAGGTATCAGAAGTTCCGATCTCACGACATCAAGCGAGTCAACAGGCATCATCAGCATCATGGGCCCCCCTGCCTCTGAGGTTCATTATGTGCCTTCGCGCCCAGCAAGTCATCTGCCACACGAAGACGACGTCTGGAACGAGTACAACGATTTCATGGACGACATCATGTCACCATCTCAGCAGACCCAATCGCCAAAGAAGGTCAGGAAAGCGGAGCGGAACGTGGGAAGGCTGCTGGCGACAACACAGGAGCCTAGAGAGACGCAGGGCCTCGCCATCGTACCTGCGCTCGTACCAGCCGCCGACCCTTCTAAAAAACTGCAAGGTATGGCACCGCTCTTACATGGGCCTCCTCTGGGGGAGATGGCATCGTCCGATGAGGAGATACGGCTTCGAAGATCACAAATAGCTGCTGCGTTGCACGGTTCGTATGCACCTTCTTCGCCATTCTCATTGCGTGACCTCATAGGGGAGTACGATAGGCCAGGTAGCGGCAAGATTTCAGAGCGCCTCAGTGGCTCTTCAGGACAGGTCCTGACACCAACGCACGCTGTGGCGCGACCACACCAAGAAGAAGCTCGACCAGGGCAATACGAGAATGCCGTTCAGCTCGAAGTGATGGAAAGAACAAGGAATCCTACCGAGCACTCCGATAGATCGTACGCTTCGCTCATGGTATCTCGGTGGCTGTCGTTTGGCCGTGTACTCTTTTCACCGGCTCATCAGGAGATCGAGGCAAACCCAGAGAGACACATCCTGGTTATTGATGGGCTTGGTAGCGAAGATTGGTCAATGTACTGCGCCGTCACCTACCAGCAGGAGAAAGTTTACGTACATGACCTGAAGGAGAGACGGCAGAACAGAGCGAGGGTCAAGGCAGCTCAATCTGGTGAGAGCGCTCCACCCAACCACCGACGGTCAGAAGTTTCCAGCTTCAATGACAAGTTTCCATTTCCCCCTGGATTCTTCAGCGCCATCGTGATCAGATTCCCTCCTGCGATGCCAGATTCGAAGTTGAAGAACATCGTGTCTGAAAGTCGACGGGTCTTGGCTCCTGGCGGGTTCCTCGAGCTTATAGTCCTAGACCTCGATATAGTCAACATGGGCGTGCAGACAAGGAGAGCTATCAAGGAACTGAAAATCAAGTTGACAGCTGTGGACCACTCGATTAGTCTCAAGCCGATCATCGACAACGTACAGACTGTGCTTGGGTCCAACGGCTTTTCGAACGTCAACCGCTGCGTCGTTGGCGTTCCAGTGGTGAGCAAGCCAGCCTGCTCCTTTGACTCATCCTCCGAGTCCAGGTCGAGCACAGAGTCAACGGCAGGACCGCGACGGAGATCGTTGGCAGGACCAAGACCATATGAAAGCCTTTGTGGACCAGACGACTTCTCGCTGAATGACCTGGTTGCGGACCATTCGGAAAATGCAGACGCGAAGATCGGTAAGATGGTGTCGAGGACAGCTCGAAGCTGGTGGCAACACTGCTTCGAGGCGGGAATTATAGCAGAGCGTAATGCGTCGAAGAGCGTTTTCACCAACAAAGAGGTATTGAAGGAGTGCAAGGCACGAGCGAGCAATTTCAAGCTGTTGATTGCATATACGCAGAAGCCACAAGTGGATCAGAAGAGAAGAACAATGAGTGAACCAATGGTGCCTACACTGAGCACTGCCGGTGTTGGCAGGGCCCAGAGGCAGGCGTCATGAAAGGCGACCAGCAACAGAGGACGGACAGTGATTTGGGGAGGAAAGGTTACGATGCCCGCAACGAATAACACGAAAGTCGACGATTTGATTGATGTTAGTGATGTTTTGAACGATACCCTGATCAGCGAGCAAGACTGGAAGCATTTAGCAAGCAAGCGATTTGGAGCATTTTTGAGAGGCATGGAAAAGAATAGATTGCATAGAGATGGCTGTCTGAACATGGTGATGGAAATGCTGGGCATTGACCATTTCTACCACGGAAGTCGCTGGCGACGAAGAGTCCGCCGTCTGTAATAATATCGAGATAGGTATCTTTACGGCCTGAGCCGTGTTAATTGAATTTGAAGTAGGTGTTCAATATTACCAGTTCAGCCGTGTATGTGTTGGATTAGTCGGAATGTGTAGCGTCGGTGGTGTGGTGGTGATTGTTGAAAGCACACCTATCTGTTACCTACTAACAAGCCTGGTGAAGCAGCCAAGAGGTAGACGAAGCTTACCTAAGTTTAGATAAGGCAGGAGCGAGGAGGGGCGGTTGGGGCTAGAAACGCGCGCCTGCGCACGCTGTTCACGGGTGACTAGCGGCTCTGTTTGACCAGGCCCGTAGCCCTCTTTTGGCGCCAGGATACAAGTAGAGGCTGAATCTGTCGATCATGTAGACGGCCGCCAACCGCCAACCGCCAACCGGCAACAGGCTGCCACAAGGGCAACGCTCGCTCTACCTCGCTTGTGACTATGTCGCAGCATCTTCGATCGAGCTCCACCTCTTCTCTGCCGCATCGCACATCCAACAGCTCTACTGGGCCACCGACAAGTTCATCTCACAAGACAGCAGGCGCAGGCATAGCCGCTGAGAGCCCCGCCGCAACCGCCGAGCGAGAGCCAGACCCGTCACAAACCGATTCACAATCTACACCAACGCGTTCGCGGGTGCCTCCAGTTCACGAACACGAAATCGTCCGCCGCATCGTCAGCCCAGGCTCTGTGCTCTTCCAGAACCAGCCTCCGCCAGCTTGCACTCGAGACAGAAAACAAGAGCCACCACAGCCTGCGAATATGGATCGACGCCATCCAAGTTCGTTCCAGCAATTGGAGAAGTTGGGAGAAGGGACATATGCGACGGTCAGTCAGAGGTGTTGAGAGATGGACTATTGCTGACTCGATGATGTAGGTGTACAAGGGCCGAAATCGACAGACAGGAGAGCTTGTCGCCCTGAAAGAGATTCACCTCGACAGTGAAGAAGGCACCCCCTCGACCGCCATCCGAGAGATCAGCCTTATGAAGGAACTGAAGCACGAGAACATTGTGACGCTGCACGATGTCATTCACACGGAGAACAAGCTGATGCTCGTCTTCGAATACATGGACAAGGACCTGAAAAAGTACATGGACGCGCGAGGAGATCGGGGACAACTCGACACGCCGACCATCAAGAGGTTCATGCAAGACCTGCTCAAGGGCACGGCCTTCTGCCACGAGAACCGAGTGCTGCATCGTGACCTGAAGCCACAGAACCTGCTGATCAACACTAAGGGTCAGTTGAAGCTAGCAGACTTCGGCCTGGCGAGGGCATTTGGCATACCCGTCAACACCTTCTCGAACGAGGTGGTCACACTATGGTACCGAGCTCCCGACGTCTTGCTGGGCTCGAGGACGTACAACACCAGCATCGACATCTGGTCGGCCGGCTGCATCATGGCCGAGATGTACACTGGCAGACCGCTCTTCCCTGGCACCACGAATGAAGACCAGCTGCAGAAGATCTTCCGTCTGATGGGGACACCCAGCGAGCGGACGTGGCCAGGCATATCCCAGCTACCAGAGTACAAGGGCAACTTCCCCAGCTATGCGACACAACAGTTGCATATTCTATTACCGCAGGTCGACAGTCTCGGCTTGGACTTGATCGGAAAACTGTTACAACTAAGGCCTGAGAACCGGATCAGTGCACCGGAAGCGCTGCGGCATCCGTGGTTCAACGACCTGCCACCACAGCAAGGTCGTGTACGAGCACAAGTGGCCGAGCAGGTCCAGCAGCAGGTCAATTCAGGTGGCGGGGGCATGAGCAGTGGTGCCTTTGGTACACAGCCTGGCATGGTGCCCGGCGCACGCTACTAGTACGCTACTAGTACCACTAACATGGCATTATGGTTAGGGATGCAGCGTGTGTGAAAAAGCATTGAGCAGATTGAGCGGACGGCGCAAGAGGTCAGGGTATAGATAGGAAAGTCCTGGAGTAGGGACGTTCGCCACGATTTTTATTTGTAGGGGTAAATCCATAGGATGCTTGAAGAAGGCTTTCGGGTTTACGAGTAGTCTGCAGATTCATGGAATGTTGTACCTTAGCATCTTTGTCCTGGCCCGACAATATCCAGGGTGAGGCTCAGCGAGCCAGTGGACGAGCTTACTGGCCGGTGCGTTCGCGTGGGTGGATCCCGCAGGCCTAGCTTGCCTCAATTCGTCCCGAATCCCAACGCAAGCAAAGCCTCCAAAGACTGTGAATGAGCACCTGGCAGCACCTGCTTGTTCTTGCTCCCATTCATCTTGTCTGAGCTCTCCTTCCTCTCCGCTCCTCTCTTCTGTGTCGCCAACATGTTGTCCAAGGCGGTGATGCGAGGCCTCGGCCTGCAGGCAGTATCCAAGCGACAAGCTTACCACATTGCGAAGCGGACAGTGACCACCGATGCCGCCAGCTCGCACGCCGAGAAGGGTGATGTGCCCGAGGTATGCAATGGCGCATCTGACTACCTTGCGCATGGTCGCTAACACGAGTCTCAGGAAGACGACAAGGACTTCCCAGTCAAGCTCTCCGACGAGAGTTTCGAGACATACGAGCTCGACCCTCCCCCATACGAACTGCACACCACCAAGAGGGAGTTGAAGCAGATGTACCAAGACATGGTGACTGTTCGGTACGTTGCCCCTTGGACCACCTTTCCGTTGCTGACCTGGAATTTGCTAGACGGATGGAAATGGCCGCCGACAGACTATACAAGGAAAAGAAGATTCGAGGTTTCTGCCATCTGTCGACCGGTCAGGAAGCCGTTGCTGTCGGTATTGAACACGGCCTCACGCGCGAAGACGCCATCATCACGGCCTACAGATGTCACGGTTTCGCCCTGATGCGCGGTGGCACCGTCAAGTCCATCATTGGTGAACTCCTTGGTCGACGCGAGGGTATCGCCTACGGAAAGGGAGGCTCCATGCACATGTTTGCTCCCGGCTTTTACGGCGGCAACGGAATCGTGGGTGCCCAGGTGCCTGTCGGCGCCGGTATCGCCTTTGCCCACCAGTACAACGAGAGCAAGACGGCCACGTTCAGCTTGTACGGTGATGGTGCTTCCAACCAAGGTCAAGTGTTCGAGGCCTTCAACATGGCCAAGCTGTGGAACCTGCCTTGCATCTTTGCATGTGAGAACAACAAGTATGGCATGGGTACGTCGGCCGCGCGATCCTCGGCCTTGACCGAGTACTACAAGAGAGGGCAATACATCCCAGGTCTGAAGATCAATGCCATGGACGTCCTTGCCGTCAAGGCTGCGACCAAGTACGGAAAGGAATACACCGCCAACGGAAACGGCCCGCTCGTGTTTGAGTTCGTGACATACCGATACGGCGGTCACTCCATGTCTGACCCAGGTACGACATACCGAACGAGAGAAGAGATCCAGAGGATGAGAAGCACCAACGATCCTATTGCCGGATTGAAGCAGAAGATCCTCGACTGGGGCGTGTGCTCCGAGGATGAGCTCAAGCAGATTGACAAGCAGGCACGATCGGATGTCGATGCTGAAGTGGCTGAGGCGGAGAAGATGGCCGTTCCTGAAGCAACACCTAAGATCCTGTTCGAGGATATCTACGTAAGAGGCTCCGAGCCGGCATACCTGAGAGGACGCACGACCGACGAGACGCACTACTACTAGTAAATCCTACTAGTAAATACTACTAGTCGAGGCACCTTGTACTCGAGCGATGTATACCTACCTTAGTCTATCAGTGAAGCAGGATGCTCTTTTGGGATGTTAGTGCCGTACAGCAAGCAGTTCCTTGTGTATTGGGTGGTAAATAGCGGATGGAAGCATGCCTAAAGCCCATTGTATTCTTCTTGAGTGTCCGAGGGCCATTGTTGCACCAAAACGCGCACTCGTCCCTGGTAGATGACCGTCAAATGCCACGTGCTTAGTGCCGGCAAGAGCGCTGACTTCATGCCCCAGATTAGCGTGAAATTTAGCCTGGCCGGCATCAAGTATCAAGTCCATGGGCATCCGCATCTACTGGCAGCTTCGATAACACTGCACGTGAATTCCAGCGACATCGTCTTTGAGGTTCAATCGCATATCCACAGCTGCATTGATAGTAGGATGGCGACGAGAACATCAGAAACGGCGCCACTGCTGAATCGTCGAGACTCGCCAACCTCAGGACCAGTATCGACGTCACGTTCGCAGCCAGCCATCCGACCACAACGGACAGTGACCTTCAACCCTCACACCCAGATCGCGACGCAAGGCTCGTCAAGTTCGGGTGGCGGCCAACTACGTCCTGCCCAAACGGCCGATGGTCTTTCGCGCCGAGAACCCTTCATTCAGTCCTTCAACTCGAAACTACGACGAAGGAATAGCCATGGGGCACCCCTGCCCACCGTCCAGCTGGCCGGCCCAGCACCGCCGCGTGTCGGTGCACAAAGAACGTCGAGGACTGCGGAAAAGCTGAAGATATTACCCAACCCGGATTTTGGTGATCAGGATCCAGATGAAGAAAGTGGTCGCGATGTCTATTCGCAGTTCACCAGGATCAAAGATCCCTCTGCTCGCAGAGATGCCGCAAGACTCGGCAAAGCAGATCGAGAGCGTCTGCCGAGAGTCACCGCGTATTGCACGTCGCAGGGCTATCGCTTAGAAAGCATGCTCAAGTTCATGAAGAGTAGGAACAAGACCCGTGGCGCCAACCCCAAGCTGTTCGACGAATGCTTGTACTCCACCTACGACTACGACAACCCGAAGAAGAGAAAAGCCAAAGAAGACCAGTTCAGCAGGAGTATGGGCCACAGACAAGGAGGTGACAGGAGCACCAGTCAGAGCCCGGTCGAGCACCGTCTCGCGCACTTGCGCAAAAGTCCAAGGAACAGTCCCAGGTTACAGCCTGGCGAAAGACGCTTCTCCGATTCCGCCGTCGAAGTCGAAGAGCAACAGAAGGGCCGGAGGGAAGAGCTGCTAGACCTCCAGAACGACATTGGCCTACCCGCCGCCGGACACGACTCGCTCGACGACGCCATTCTCGATCCCACTGCTGAGGACATTGTGCCGACCGCTTCCAGATCACAGGAAGACCTGATCCCGCATCGCGAGCAGGATGCTTTGCATTCGGCCTTTGCCTCGAATTCAGACTTCAGCACCGAGGTCGAGATTCCCGAAGTGTTTGTCTTCGACTACGGCACCGTCGTCATCTGGGGCATGAGTCCCGAACAAGAACAGCGCTTCCTGAAAGACATTGCCAAATTCTCGCAGTCGCCGCTTCCCACCGACAGCCTCCAGACCGAAGATTTCAACTTCTACTATACCAAGGAGTACCAAGCCCGCATCTACAACGACTTCATCTCCCTCCGAGACCCCAAACACCACATGACCAAGCTGGCCATCTCCCATGCTCTTTCGCAGTCGGTCAAGACCAGTCTCTTCGAGGACCTTGTCAGTGAAACCATCGAGACGACGAGTCCCTTACCCGCCGTCATTGCTCAGACGGGCTCCATCAATCTGACGAGACGGCAGCTGAATATGCAGATAGGAGAGCTATTCATTCTGAGAATCAACATCCATCTCCAGGGCAGTGTGCTTGACAGCCCGGAGTTGATGTGGGCCGAGCCCCATCTCGAGCCCATCTACTCGGCGGTGAGGAGTTACTTAGAGATTGGGCAGAGGGTGACGCTGTTGACAGAGAGGCTGGATGTCATTTCTGGTAAGCCGAGGCAGAACTTGACGAACTAGAACGGTGCTAACTAGATGCAGATCTACTTGCTGTGCTCCGAGAACAGGGTAGTAGAAGGCACGATGAGATATTGGAATGGATTGGTAAGTTTGTATCGATCAATACAGAGTGTGTGCTAACATGGTCATGCAGTCATTGTGCTGATCGCTGCTGAAATCCTCGTCGCTGCTATCAATATTGTGGTCGACGTGCTTGCCGGTAGCGACTGAACCACTCCTGACACGGTACAAAGCAGCACACCTTTGACCTTGACGAGCGAAGACTGTCGTGCAGCACGGACAATGTTAGTCCAGCGGCTGTGAAGGGCCGATCAAGCCAGGCTTAACTTGGTGGCCGCCCCAACTTCTTCTGTGTCTTTATCTACGTATTTGCAGTGCAGGCTTAGCGGAGCATACAGGTATTGTGACTTTGGGAAGCGGGGGTGGGCGGGATAGATGAACGAGTCTTGTCAAGTGACTTGTAATGAACACAACTAATTCTGCGACCGAAGTATGGATGTGATATCATCCGTCAGTGACTTTTTATCTCGTGCTTGCCGACGCAGTGACCATTGAATGTAAGTAGTCGTTTTTGTTGGAACCAGTTGCGAAACGACCAACGCCTTTCTGTCTGTATCCATAATGGTGCATGGTATGCAAGTGGTCAGGAGAGAACAAACAAAGAAAGGACAGCGACAATTGCACTGAAACTAAGGATAAGGACACTGTTCGGAAAAGGAGTGTCAGGGGAGGCTGTAAGGCGAAGAACCTGAAAGGAACGGTGCCCCTGGAAGCTCCACTCTGGCAAACACGATTGGGCAAGCTGTCCGTTTTGATACAGAAGTGAACACGGTGGAAGGTACGCTGGCTATCGATAAAGCGTCACCGGCTTGTGCACATGTGGCCACTTATTTTCGATATATTTCGAGGCTCAGGTGTCCATACCATTTTCTATTTCTTGCTCAGCACAAGCCTCTGCGCTCTTTTTCATTCTCATCACCTGTCCTCTAAACGTGTCGAGATCCTCATCTCCAAACACAAGGGCATACAGCTTCTCACCATGGCGGCGCAGCGAGCGTCCAAGGCTTCGGCCTTCCAGTTTACAACCCTCTTTTACCTCCTGCTTATATTCATCGCCCCTCTGGCCCTGATAGGGAGGGTACAGGCACAAGACCAGGCTCCTATGAACGACAGCAATGCTGAATATGGCACTGTCATTGGTATCGATCTGGGTACAACCTACTCCTGCGTTGGTGTGATGCAGAACGGCAAGGTCGAAATCATAGTCAACGACCAAGGAAACCGGATAACACCTTCATACGTGGCATTCACCGACGATGAGAGATTGGTCGGAGACGCAGCAAAGAACCAGTACGCTGCAAACCCGGAACGAACCATTTTCGACATCAAGTAAGCACTACCTGGCCCCTGTGATTTTCGAACTTTTGCTAACACTCCTGCAGGCGAATGATCGGCCGCAAGTTCTCCGACAAGGATGTCCAGAAAGACATGAAGCACTTCCCCTTCCACGTGGTCCAGAAAGATGGCAAGCCTGTCGTTGACGTCGAGGTTGCCGGTAAAGAGAGAACTTTCACTCCTGAGGAGGTTTCCGCTATGGTTCTCGGCAAGATGAAGGAGGTCGCTGAAGCCTATGTTGGCAAGCAGGTCACACACGCCGTCGTTACCGTCCCAGCTTACTTCAACGATGCCCAGCGACAGGCGACGAAAGATGCAGGCACAATCGCTGGTTTGACTGTGCTGCGAGTTGTCAACGAGCCAACTGCTGCCGCGATTGCCTACGGTTTGGACAAGATGTCTGACGGCAAGGAGAGGCAGATCGTCGTCTACGATCTTGGTGGAGGTACTTTCGATGTCTCTCTTCTCTCCGTTGACGAGGGTGTGTTCGAGGTCCTTGCCACCGCAGGTGACACCCATCTCGGTGGTGAGGATTTCGATCAGCGAGTCATGGACCACTTCGTCAAGCTCTACAACAAGAAGAACGATGTTGACATCCGAAAAGACCTCAAGACTATGGGTAAACTCAAGCGCGAGGTTGAAAAGGCCAAGCGTACTCTGTCGTCTCAGATGTCCACACGAATTGAGATCGAGGCTTTCCACCAAGGCAACGACTTCTCCGAGACATTGACTCGAGCCAAGTTCGAGGAGCTCAACATGGACCTATTCAAGAAGACCCTCAAGCCGGTCGAGCAAGTTCTCAAGGATGCCAAGGTCAAGAAGGGCGACGTTGATGACATCGTCCTTGTCGGTGGTTCTACCCGTATTCCAAAGGTTCAAGCCATGATCGAGGAGTACTTCGGAGGCAAGAAGGCCTCCAAGGGTATCAACCCAGACGAAGCCGTTGCCTATGGTGCAGCCGTCCAGGGTGGTGTGCTTTCTGGCGAGAGTGGAACCGAGGACATTGTCCTCATGGACGTCAACCCACTCACCCTTGGTATCGAGACCACTGGCGGTGTCATGACCAAGCTTATTCCCCGAAACACCGTCGTGCCAACCAAGAAGGCACAAATCTTCAGCACGGCGGCCGACAACCAAAACGTCGTCTTGATCCAGGTCTTCGAGGGTGAACGATCCATGACCAAAGACAACAACATTCTCGGCAAATTCGAACTGACTGGTATCCCACCTTCCCCACGAGGCGTCCCGCAAATCGAAGTCTCATTCGAGCTCGATGCCAATGGAATTTTAAAGGTTACGGCCGGTGACAAAGGCACAGGCAAAGCTGAGTCCATCACCATCACCAACGACAAGGGCCGTTTGACACAAGACGAAATTGACCGAATGGTTCAAGAGGCCGAGGAGTTTGCTGAAGAAGACAAGATGCAGCGAGAGAAGATCGAGGCCCGAAACAGCCTCGAGAACTACGCTGTATCACTCAAGAACCAGGTCAACGACGAGGAAGGTCTTGGCGGCAAGATCGACGAGGATGACAAGGAGACTCTGATTGAAGCTGTCAAGGAAGCCACAGACTGGCTGGACGAGAACGCTGCCACAGCCGAGAAGGAGGACTTTGAAGAGCAGAGGGAGAAGTTGAGCAACGTCGCCTACCCAATCACGAGCAAGTTGTACTCTGGTGGTGCGGGTGGCATGCCTGATTACGGCGACGATGACGATGACATTCCAGGCCACGACGAGTTGTAGAGTGGTGAGCTGTGAAAACGTTGTCTGGGGATGGTAGGAGCAGAGCCTTATTAAGAGTTGATGAATGATGAAAAATGCGTATCTGCCTACCTGACAGATGAACCGAATTTGTTATAAACGATATCACTTTTTATACTGGTGCAGTGGTGCAGTGGTGCAGTGGTGGTGCAAGCCATGCAGAAGCCAGAAGACAGGACCAGACGGCAGGGGTGGGCGTTCTCTTCGCCAGGCTGGAATAGACCCACAGTACAGGACATGCACCACAGTAACTTAGGCGCAGTATTCAAGCCAGACAAGACAAGTCAAGTCGTAAGAAGAAAAAAAGGTCCAAAACACGCACGCCTAGCCGCTCGTCATGTTCTGCATCTCTCATACCACGCACGGGTCACGGGTTACGATTCGTAGCATCCTCATCACAGGTGTGCTTGTTCTCGCACAGTGTTGGCGAGTGGTTGTATGTCATGTTAGTATTGTCTATGTCTTCACGCAGCGAAGTGGGGACAGGCGATTACTGTAGAGTGAATGGAATTTGATGGAATGGAATTGTTTTGAATTGCTTCTACGGCATTCAGCATGAATCGACGAATAGATAGAGTAGGTAGATAGGTGGAAACATGGCTTCATGTCTATCTGCCTGCCTGCCTGCCTGCCTGCCTGTAATAGCGTGCATTCCGTTCGTGTATGCTCGACTGGGTGCGCGTACGCCGCCAGTCAAGTCCATCACGACTCTTGACGATGAGGAGCGAAAGAAAATTCTCAAGGTAAAGCCTCCAGGCGCAATGGAAGCAGCTGCTGCTTTCCGTCTTCGCTCCGAGCTACCCATCCATCCACTCGAGGCTTGCCTGAGTCCGGACGCACGTTAGTCAGCATTTGAGCGCCCCTGTGCGTGGTCAAGCTCAGCTAAACTAAGCCCGTCCGAAAGCCATCAGTTCTTCATAGGCGGGGGGGTCGTCGGGCGAGGGTGAAGGTGGTCTGAGACTGCGAGGGTGATACATATCCATGATGTGTGTACTTCGAACTCGTGTGGGCGCTGTTGTGCTGTGACATGGTTCGTAGATGAGTCTGCATTCCCAGGTAGGATAATACTTTGGTGGATGATGTTGCGGTGATTGTGGAGGGGTATCTCTGTCTCCTGGATCTTGCGCCCGCGAGGTGTAGTTATAGAGGTATGCTGGAGGCGGTGTTGCCTGGGTGACTGATTCCTGGGAGACTTCGATGTCAGGCTCGAGATCGTCTTGCCCTCGCCCGTATATGCTGCAGTGGTAGATGCCGAAGCTGAGACCAACGAGTATCACGAGAGAGGCGCAGAGGATGAACAGTACCGGAATGACGCCTCTTTCGTTGTTCCAAATTGAAGTGAAGTATGCCAGTGCTGACGTGGGCATTTCTATCTGGGTTGAGTCTCGATCTGTTGCTGAGGTTTTGACTGATTGCGATATGGTGTGTTCCGATACTGGTTATGATATACTCTTGATATCGTTGTTCGAGCGACGACACGCATATATGTGGTACATTGGAGTTGTGGATAAAGAGTCGCTCCTCACGTTGATAGTGGTGCGACCATGTCACAGTCGTACTATTGTTCCCCTCACGACTCGTTGTAAGTTGGACAACAATCGCAAAGCCTTGCCGCTGGCTAAATTTTTTCAAGGTCTGCGTAAATGAGGCACTGTAGAGTCCAGTCGAAATCGTGGGAAGCCACATAGTCTCTGGTGCTTTGCCTTGGGTGGTCGACGCCCCAGTACTGCTCGTTGAGGGCACGTTCAAGCGGTTTGGGGAGTGTTACAGTGTCCGCTTGAGGATGCGGTACTGCAGGCAAGTTCGCGAGGTCCAGTAGCTCGGCTGGGGCGAGTGCGCCGCTGTCGAAAGTGACGGACGTTACTGAGGCCTTCCGCTCTGCCTGCGCGTCGGCTTGGCTAGCTTGACTTGCTAGCGATGTTGAGCTGCGATCGTGGTGGTCTGCAGCGGGATCTCCACATTCTATACGGTGGTGATGGGTGTGTCGGTGCTCGTCGTCGATAGTGCGGTCGATGGTGTTGTTGGAATCGTCCTCGGATGCTAAAGCGTGCTCCTCTCAAGCAGGCATAGCCAAACAATCATCTAGTAAGGAGTCAAGCGCTCCTCTGCCACCCCAGTCGGTATCGTCCCAATCAAAAGTATCTTCGTCAAGGTCCATTTCATCGTCAGTGCTTGGTCCATTTTCTGCATGTCCATTACCATTCGTCTGGAGGGCGTTCAGCTGTGTACGATCGGCCTTCCAGTCATCGTAGTCAGTCTCAGTAGCATTATTCGCAAGCTCAAAGCCCAACAAAGGCATTCTGCTGTACAACTTGGGGCCGACACGATCGGCAAGCTTGAAGTCGCTCACGCCGAGGGGCCGTCGAGTCTTACTGGCGTTGTACTCTGCAGGCACCATATCATCATCTCGCGTCCTTTGCAGGAGGCCGGCCTTGACCAAGTCCATCTCTTTAGTGACCTGCTTCCTATACTTTGCGGTGAAGATGCCACCGCCAAAATGGCCGTCGTGACCATTGCCCAGGTACTCGTAGCTCGGACCGTTGGCACGCACTCGTTCGAAGATAGTGTTGAGGATGTCCTTGAGAAAGAACTCGGCACCAGTGACGACAAACTCGGCACAAGCGGCGGAGGAACCCTGGGGGATGGCCTCTTCGTAGCAGATGGGGACCATCCTTGCCAACACGTTTGCCGCGTCTGGGAACTCGGCGCTCTCGACAAACAAGGGCTGCTGATAGCGCTTCTTGATCTCCGGCTCCCAATTCGTCTTGGTCAGACTCAGGCCAGGCGCGTTGGTATTGGTGGCTTCGGGAAGCTTGTACTTGGAAGCGTTGTATGCGTCCTCGTAGGCATTCTTTTTCTGGGCCGACTCGTCTTGGTCATTGGCGATGTTTTTCAGGCGGCGTCTGTCTCTCGCATGGATGGCCATGACCTCCTTCTTCAGCCGCTGCTCGCCGGCATCGCTCGTGACTGCGGTCTTGGGTGCTGCACTGGCGGCGCTCTTGTCGGTCTGAGCCGTGACCCAGGCTGCGACACCGGGCTCGGGACTGTCTCGGGTGGAATTGAAGGCGATGGCACAGATGAATTTGTTGTGGAGATGGAGGATGGAGTCGGAGGAGTAGAGGATGTCGTCGGTGGCATCGCCGAATTCACTGGCACCCAAGTCGCCGCGAGTGAAGCGAGTGATGGCATCGAAGTAGACTTCCCATTTGTGGCCGATGGCGTCTTTGAGATCCGTGTAGATGGGTTCGAGGTCGATGCGCGGGTAGTTGGAGGACGACTTGGACTGCTTGACGGCCGAGGGAAGGTTCTTGGTGGACAGTGTTGGTGTACTGTCTACGCGAGTCAAGCTCGCTGGGTCAAAGGTGTCGTCCATCATGCCCGTGGGCGGAAATGTGTACTACAGTATCGACGGATGGAGGACGTGTGACGAGCAACGGGCGACGAGAGACGAGCGACTGGCTATCGCGCGTCCGAGACTCGAGGTTGTTGCATTGAGTGAAACCCGCAGGCGCAGATCCGTACTCACTCACCCTCACCGCGAACGACTTCGCCCAGACACCATCGTTGCGAAATGTGCGCCAGAGGAGCGGCGTGAACCAGAAGTTGCCATGTACAAGATGCGGTACGCCGGGGTCGGGCCAAGCGCGGAGCACTCGCGCCGTCGCTCCCGCTCCACCCCTACTGGGATCACTAATCAGTCTTTAGTGCGCGACGTGCGGAGACAGAAGCAACTGAACATGTCGACATTTGCTCCATCATGTCATATGAATACGGAAGCAAGCAGACAGTGAATGTACAGCATGCTACATCACGGGCCTCTGGGGTGAAATGGGCCCTCTCAAAGTCTGGCCCTCAGCACATCCATTATGAGACACAGACGCTCTACCCAGACCACCGTCCACTCTACTTGGACCACAGATAATCGCCATGCTTCGTGATTGGTGATTTTCATTCTGCCTCAGACCGAGCCTGTCTGCTAAGTCGACATAGGCAATGGCTCGATCTGGCTTTGCATTTGTCTCTGCAACTCGGGTTTCCATTCCCCGTCCGCGAACAACGGCGGGTCGTTGATGTCGATGCTCCGATCAAGCTTGAAGTATCTTACTTCCCATTCTTCATCAATTTCCTCCCCGTAGCTGACCAATTCCTCCCACAGTGCAGGATACGCCTGCTTGGCCCAATTCTCCACGGCGTCTTTTCGGAACTGCCACGGGATGGCGTTGTAGAAAGTGCCGATGGTAAAAGCGTCCGGTGCTTCGCCAATGTCCTCTTGCATCTTCTCGATCAGCTCCACTGCATCTTCAAACTCACATTGCCCCGCCATGACTCCGATATAGTTGTCATACATTGGCTTGGTGATTTCCAGGTTCCAGCTCTGCATCACCGCGATAATCTTTCGTGCCTCGAAGTTGCCATACGGCGGCCACGTCTCACACGCCCGCATCGCCACTTCGAACGTGCTGTAGCTTGGCCCTTCCCTCGAGTCCATGATCTTGTAAAAGTGGTCGATGATGGCCTGCCAGGGCGTTTGGCACGCAATGTGCGCCAGCATGATCCCATTCCGGATCTTCGTGCTCAAGTCAACCTGGAGATCGAGCTTCAGCATGTTGTAGACGGTCTGCAATCCATCCACATCGCGACACTGCGCAATGCCTTCAAAACACTTGGCATAAGCATCGGCATCTGGCCGCGCGGGCTCGCCGGGATCGGCCTGGCGCATGTGGCTGAAGACCTGCGTGGCCATATCTGGTCGCTTGCGGTCGAAGAAGGCTTGCATCAGAGGGAGGCGGTGGGCCACCGAAGTCTCGGGGAATGCATGCCGAAACAACTCGTAAGCATTGAACGCTCGTTGAGAATTGACCGCCGGGTCGACAATGAAGTCTCGGAAAACGACGGCGACTCGAGCTCGGTCGGCCAGAGGGAACGAGTCAATGCGGTGGCGCAATAGGCCGACTGCTTCGTCGATCTCGCCACGGTGTAGGAAGACGTGGCAGAGGCCAGCGATGGCCTCGCAGTCAAGATCGGCACCACGTTCCAGAAGGGTATCCGTCGCTCGCATCATGATTCCGTATTCTGCCCGTGCAAAGGCGAGAAGGGCAATATATCGGTTGAGCACGGTGAGGTCAAAATCATCCTTGGGAACGTCTTCCATCAGCATCGCCTCATACATTTGCTTGGCTCGGATGAAATCCCGCCCATCTATGGCAAATTGTAGTTGTAAGGCGTATGTCTTCCCGTCGGGCTGGAAGCCCTCGGACAAGGCGAGCTCTTGCATGGCATGGGCCAGGACGGGATTGTTCCTCTTGAGAGCATACTCGATGACATCGTTGAACGTAGCCATGGAAACTTCGGTGTTGCTCGACTGCAACAGCCCGTGGACCGTCTGGCGGAGGTTTTCAGGGCGCGGATCTCTTGCTGCGTGGTACAGGATCAAGGAAGCAACGACATCGTCTTCGCGCATTCGACTTGTCAAGGTTCGGGCCAGAGACTCGGCAGCACTCATCTTGCCAGCTCGGATCAACATGTCCAGCATCTTGCTGACCGTTCTCGTCGTCGGCCCAGTCGTAGAATCGACGGGCTGAGCGTAGATGCGCTGAGCGTCGAACACTCGATCCGCGCGGACGAATGCTAGGACGAGTTCCTCGTGGGTAACAGGGTCGAGGTCCCCAAACCTGGCCTGGTAGTCTTTGAGGAGGCGCCAGAAGTCGGTGTCTTTAGCTTCTTGCGCCAGTCCTTTGAGGACTTGGACCCATACCACGGCCGGGTAGGCATGGTGGGCTGCCAACTCGTCCTTTGCTTTGACCGCCGAGCCAGTGCTGGCGAGGATGGCAAGATATGCTTGTTCGGATTCGGGCGAGGTAGTGGCAGCATGGCGGGTCTGAGAGGAGCGCACCAGCTCAGCCAGGGATCTTGTATCGCTGCGGAAGCGGTCTTTGGGGTTGGGCAGAGCAAGGGTCTCGAGGATGGTCAGGAGGTCGGCGTCGGTCATGGAGCCAGCATGCTCACTGAGGACGAGATCTCTCTCTTGCAGATGGCGGAAGGTTTCGGTGGCGAGGAAGACTTCGTTCCTCGTGAGTGGTTGTTTGGTCTCGTAGCGTGCGTTGAAGAGGAATTTGAGCGCATCGACCAGGCCTGCGGGAGAGGGCGTGCGTGATCTCGACTTCCTCGCTCGCAGCAGGTCGACCAGCTTTCCCATGGCGGCTTCGAAGTTCTTGGGCGTGGGCCTGGCGCCCTCCAGGGTCTTTGGAGGCCTGTCGGGGTTGATAATGGCGTCGAGAAAAGACCTCGTTTGCTGCTGGTTTCCGTGGCGCTGACGCTGCCATGCTGGGACGCTTGCCACGACGGGCCGGCGTAAACACTGGTTCGAGACATAGGGTCGATTGGCGATGAACGCGCGAAAGACTGCTCGTGTGAGGTGGGACGACTTGGGCATGTTGGGCGATGTGGCAGCGCCCGACGGTGAGCTGCGCTCGCTAGCTAGGTATGAAGATGGGCTCAGACGACGTCCATGATGATGGCGAGGAGAATGCGGTTTGGGGAGGTGAACAGACTGAGTGATGCCATTGGGGGGAAGTTGATGCAGCTGCGGAGCACGTTCGCGAGCCAAATGGGACATGCCTCCTACAAGTACTTGTAAGCCCGGGGCGCAGGCGCTACTACGGTAGTAAGCTAGCGGCTACAGCCTAAAGCTCCACCAATCGAAGCCCTGTACTGGACAAGTCTGAGCGATGAATCTGTCAACCGTCACTAGCATCGACTACGGTACTCAGTCATTTTCCTCGCGACTCGCTACTTGCTTCGATGGCGGGTAAAGGGGTATTGGGCTTCTTGACGCAGGCTGGCGCCGTGGGTGCCAGCTCGTCGTCGAAGCTCGCCACACTTGGAGGTAAGCATAGCCAGTCGTGTCACAGCCATCGACCCCGAGGTGAGCGCCAACTAACTGAGGCCAGGAGTGCGATATGCTAGGTTCATGGCGCGGCCTGCAAGCAGACAGGCACAGGAAGAGAGGACCGAGGAGGCTCGGGCAATGGAGAGGAATTTCACACGAGACTGGAGGCCTGGTGATGTGTACGCTCCTCACGACCTGAGCGCAGCGGAAGCGCGAAAATGGAGAGTCAAGAAGGCTCCCACCACCGACGCCTTCGACGTGCTTTCCTTGAACCCGCTGGATCTCTACAAGGTGAGCCCTGCGCGTGCATCGCCCCGAGCTGCCACTGACAAGCCGCAGAACTTCTCCGTCATGTCCGAGTACATCACCGACCAGGGTCGCATACGGCCTCGATCGCAAACCGGTCTCCGACCTGTCAACCAAAGACGTCTTGCCAAAGCCATCCGACGGGCTCAGGCGCTGGGCTTGATGCCTACTGTCCACAAACACCCCGAGATTATGCGCAAGGAGCTACAGAGGATCGAGGATAACAAGATGGACAGATACTGAGGCAGCGCTTCACCTGCACAAAACTACACGGGAGCAAACCATGCTGGCTGCTCTCAGATCATCGTATCACCTAGAGTCGAGAGTCGGCCCAGGAAGACATCCATCTATGCTCAAGGAGCGATCGCCCATGGTGGCGCTGGTTCAGTGCCTAATCCGTAGGGGCCGCTGTACTGACCGTCAGGACGAATGGTGTGCAAGGCGGCGGCAAGCTGTGACAGATGATCGAATGGAGATCCAAGGCCCGGGCATGGGCGTCGACCTCGACCTGGACATGGATGTGGACATAGGGTGCCTTCTGGGGGCTCGAGCCTTGGTCTATTATGCGTAGGTCAGGTAGTCGCAGATGCTACGGCTGCTGTAGATCAATGTATCATCAATAACATCAGTATCATCATCTGCAACATTCCTGCTGCGAAGCACAATACTCCGTGACTCCCCCAACGTGCATGATTTGCAGACGCCGCTCCTTCATCTCACGTGAATTACAGGCACGGTCTAGCAACTGAACCTGCAACCCTCAACCACACACCAAGATGTCGATTGTCACAGGTACTTCCTCCTACCTGTCCACGTTAGCACAAGACTCTTACTCATTGTGGCAGATGGCATATTCGCAGCGTTGCCCACCACCACCCGCGGTCAGCCTACCCCGCTGTCCGCCGACGCAAAGGGCCAGAGAATCGCCTACGCTTCGAACAAGTCGATCTTCCTGAGATCCATAGATAACCCTGCAGATTCGACCCAGTACACTCAGCATACTGCCCCGACCACCGTTGCCCGCTTTGCCCCATCTGGCTTCTACTGCGCCTCTGGTGATGCCTCGGGTGTGGTCCGCGTCTGGGACTGCTCGCCCAACGGTTCAGGAACGACCAAAGGAGAATACTCGATCATAAACGGCCGTATCAACGACATAGCCTGGGATGGCGATAGCCAGAGAATCATTGCCGTCGGAGATGGGAAACAACGCTATGGACACTGCGTGACAGCAGACTCGGGCAACACAGTCGGAGAGATCAGCGGCCACTCAGCACAAGTCAACGCAGTGAGCATCCGCCAGCAGAGGCCCCTCAGAGCGGCCACAGCTGGTGATGACAAGAACCTCGTCTTCTATCACGGTGCTCCGTTCAAGTTCAACGGCATCCCTGGTCGAGGAAACCACTCCAATTTCATCTACAGTGTTGCCTTCTCCCCCGATGGCGCTCATCTGGTCACCGTGGGCGGCGACAAGAAGATCTTCCTCTACGATGGCAAAACAGGCGAGATCAAGGGCGAGATAGCCGACTCGGCAGACGGTCACACTGGCAGCATCTTCGGTGTGTCATGGTCAAGCGATTCCCGCTCCATTGTCACCTGTTCCGCCGACCGAACTGTCAAGACCTGGGATGTCGAAGCTGGCAAGGTCAACCATACCTGGACATTCGGCGACTCCATGAACGTGGCAGACCAGCAAGTTGGCGTCGTCTGGCCCAATCGAGCAGATGGCACAATCATCTCCCTCTCCCTCAGTGGTGATCTCAACTACCTCAACCAGTCCTCCTCCAAACCGACCAAAGTCATCTCCGGCCACAGCAAGAATATCACAGCCCTGACAGTCTCCAGCCCTGACTCCGAGCCCACTCTTTGGACCGGTGACTATGAAGGTCGGCTCTGTGCTTGGGACGTCTCCAAAGGAACCGCCGAAACGATCGATGGCGACGGCCACACTGGTGTCGTCTCCGGCCTGACCGCACCACCAACCTCCAAGTATCCTCAAATCTACTCCGTCGGCTGGGATGACAAGATCCGCACCGTCGACGCAGGAGCCCACACCTTCCATGGCAAGCCTACTGCCCTCGCCTCTCAACCCAAAGGAATAACCTGCACCACCGACGGTTTAGTCGTTGTTGCCCAGCTCGAATCCGTCATCGTCTACCGCGACGGTGAAGAAGATGGCGAACTACCGTTGAAGACCTCTCCATCCGCCCTCGCCGCCCACGGGAGCACAGTCGCAATTGGCGGCTCCGACTCCTCCCTGCGCATTTTCAGCGTCGCGTCCGGCAAAGCTCCACGCCAGTCCGCCATGGTCGAGCAAGTATCCGCAACCGCCATCACTGCCCTCTCCTTCAGCTCGGATGGTAGCCTCCTCGCAGCTGGAACCGCAGCGGGCAAGATCTACGTCTACGCACTCAGCAAAGGCGTTGCTGGCCTCCTTTCTGGTTCTCAAACCCTTGACCTTGCAACAGATCGGTGGAGCGCGCATTCGGGCAAGATCACGAGTATCGCGTTCAACACCCAAGGCACGCATGCTGTGAGCGGTAGTCTGGACACCAACATCCATCTATGGAGTCTGAAGGAGCCGGGGAAGAGAGTTAAGATCACCAACGCGCATAAAGAGGGTGTGACCGGCGTGGCGTGGTTGGAGGAGGGTGTGTTTAGTACCGGTGCTGATGCTACAGTGAAGAAGTGGAAGGTCACTTTGTAAGACCCCTTGTTATAGAGGACACGATCGATAGAGTAGGTAAGACAGCGAAGTCACTACCGCCGTGTAAGGTGTGAATACGACGGAATTATACCAGCACATCATCTTGCTCCGCATTTCCATACGTACGTCTCGCCGACAACCAATTCCGTTGCACTCCTGAGGCGAGCAACGCCGTGACTACAGTCGCTACCGACACGCGGTCCTCTAGCCCCTAGCTCATCCTAGACCACGACACAACAGACCTAGGTAGCCCATTCTTACGCGACGGTCACGGCTGATCTAGCCTACACTATAGCTGCGGCCAGCTACGGCAGCCAGCCCACCCCATTGCCTCCCTAGCCACAAACAAAACACACAACCTATCGTGTAGACGTGCGTCAAGACCCGTAGTTAAAAGCATATACCGTGCCACGTTACATCAGAATCACGTTACGCCGGCCCCCCTCACCCGGCCGGCTTCCACCGCTCCCTGGCCCTCTGCTTCACGCTCTGCCTCTCGTCGTACGGCTCGACCTCAAACGTCGATCTCGCCCGATAGCTCCGCCACAGATCGCCGTACCACGCCAGCTCCAGCAGGGCAGAACCAGCCACGGCGACCAGCACCGCGACTTTCGATCGGCGCGAGAGACGCGCGAGCGGCCGTTTCCAGCTGAACGCCGGCTGTGCGGGTGTTGGGGGTTGAGCCGCGTCAGGTTGGCGGGGGACGGTCGTCTCGGTCACGGGTGAAGGTGGTGCTGAGGGGCGGGGCCTCGTGCTGGGCGCCGGGGGCTTGGGCGGAGCCGGTCTGGGGCTTGAGCGCGTGCTGGTGCTGGTGCCGGTGCCAGTCTCGGTGGTGTGGGATATGGTGTGCTTGAGTAGTGTGGGAAATGACGGCTTTGGCTTGCTCGCAGCGTTCCGAGGCAGAGACAGACTGTGCAGACGGGCCGAATAATCGTAGACCAGTCTTGTTGGTTGTCGGGCCGAGTGGAGCACCGACGCGTTCATGCTTGTGGTTGGCGATGTCCTGTTCGCTGGCTTCACGGTGTCTGGAGAAAGTGGTGCATACTAACGTCTTTACAGTGATTTCAGTGTGTGGAACGACACTGGAAACACTGGTCCGGACCTGAGGCGAGCGTGTTAGTGAGCGTGTTAGTTGCCTGTAGTAATAGTATCGACGGTGCGAACGAGGAGGAGCCTTACACGCGCGGAGGACTCGAGATGAATGGCTACGGGTGTCCAGATACTCCAGTGACGAAGCGCTTCCTGGTGCTTGAGCGTACCGTACTGGAGTAAGGGCAGCGTTTGAAGCGCTTCGAGGCACTGTTCGGGAAGGGAGCTGTATCGGGCCAATCGGCCCTCTCTCAAAGATGGGACGAACCTCATACCCGCGATCTGAGCCCAGCGGCCTTTAAATGAAGTTGGAAGAGACTTTGGCAGCCAGAAGGTGCAAAAAGGGGTTTGTATCTTGTCATCGAGCCCACGTTCAAGACACTTCACTTTCGCCGTGCCCAGGCTTAATGCAACTATCTCAGGCAACAACACTGCTAAAGACTGGTGGTAGCCGATTTGCTCGAGTAACCGAACCCGTCTAGGGAGAGTCAGGCAGGGCAAGCAGTACCTCGTTCTCAGCATGGTAACAACGTCCTTCATAATCTAACATTGCCTATCAAAGGAAGCCTCCAGCATTGTGACGAACATCACAATTTCGTGGTACCACTGGTCCAACTCCTCGACCCCCATCAGAATTTACTCCGCTCCATTTTCCATGATCCGCGAGGTTCTTCTCCATCTGTGATGTGTTGGTTCAGTACGAACGATGGACCAGCAAACCAAACACCATCGTAGACCTATAATGGGACTTAGTGTTCGTGTATGCAGTGCTAGAGCACACACTGTATGATCGGGGTCCCAACCCAGGATTCCATTCTTTCTTACAGTCAAGACTGAACCTGGGACCGATGGTCGCGCACTTGCGCCGTTGGAAGAGACATGCATCACGCACACTTGTTGATCCTCAGTCACCAGTGATAGGAAATCTCTATATCGTCCCATATTCCAATGTTTGTGTCTCCCTCCACAGCTTTTAATGTGGAGTTGCGATTGGCTGCGAGGTGACAAACGTCCGGAGGGATCTTTCCCTCTCACCTCCTCGATCCCACATAGTCCTCATCTAACGTCGTCTGCTGGTCTACAGCAGGCCCATCGGGGCCGGCGATGGTCCCCTTTTTAACCCCTCGGTTTCACTAGTAGCAGCACAAAAAGGCCGAATATGATCAATATCAGCAGTAATATGATCTTCCTCTTCGTGGTCTTCTTCTGGTAACCTGTGGCAACAATGAGCTCTTTCTCTGCACCTTTCACATCTGTTGCCATTCGTTCCACGTTGTAGTCTATCCGATCTAACATTGTGCCCTGATCAATGACCATCCCCTGCAGGTCCCTGAAGATATCTGCGAGCTCGATGATGCCTTTGGCGATGTCATTGATCTCCTGCTCGCGCTGGGCGATCGCCGTGTCGTTACTCCTGTGCTGCTTCTGAGCTGTTTGTTGCAGGGTCGTGCGCGAGAAGCTAGCGTCGGTGTCCGCGTCCATCAACGCTGGGTCTGTATACGGATTCTGTACAGGCGTGCCAGATCGTCCTGGGCCAGCTGGCGCCTCGAAGCCGCCTAGCTGACGAAGCTTGTTGAGGTAGGTGCTCTGTCTCTTCCTAAAGACCGTGCTGACTTCCTGCACCCTCGACGCGAGCGCAGTCTGAATGTTTCCTGCCATCACTTCGTCTCCCTTCTGCAGGGTGTTGCTCTGCCTAGCCTCCTTGACCATGCGCTCGATTCGCTGGATTGCTTTCCGGCAGTCTTGGAACCCTCTCGTGATCTCTTGTGTAAGGCCCTCAATTTCCAACTCTTCCCGAGCTTTCACATCTTCATCGTTGAAGCCAGGCAACACGTGTTTTGAATGGAGCTTGTCGAGCTTTGCCGCCTTCAGGTTGATGTCCTTGAGGATGTCGGTGACTTCGTCCTGAACATCTATCCAGCGTGGGGGTAGCAGATCCATTTCGATCACAGCATCTCCATCATCATCGAATGCGCCTCTAGACATAAGACCCCTGGTCTCTTCCGACTCAGGAGCCGCAAAGCCATTCGATGAGTCGCCATAGCGGCGTCGCTTGGACGGGTGATGTGTATATGATTGTCGGAAAGATAGGTAGCTGCGCTGATCAGTCTTCGTCCCGATATCCTTCTGCTCGTTAATCTCTTACAGGTTTGTCCTATCCCTCCACATCCTGGATTGCCGTTCGTTACGTGGTGTTGCGACACGCGCTCTGCTTCGACGTTGTGTCCGCTAGTAGAGTCCTTTGAGCTCTTGATATCATTGTGAGACTAGATTCAGGACCATAGGCCGGCATGTAGACACTCAAGACACTGTAAGACTTATGGATATTTCTCCCGACAGCATAGCTACAATCGCTATCTGCTACTGTACATCAACGGGGGGTGCGTCACTGGCTTCCAAGCACATGGCGGAGACGCCCAAAACAGCGCTAGCTTGCAGTTCCACAGGCGCAACCAATTGCACGACAGTCGCACCTGCATTTCAGCCTCAAGCACCAATTTTCTTTGATACTCCCCGTCTACACGAAATTGCTAGCCAGGCGCATACTCTGGATGTCAAAGCGACGGAAGCTCAACGGTGAGATGTCTGTATCAAGTGGTCTAGCGGCAGAAGCTAGAACGGACGAGATCCTCCAAGCCGCTGGCGAGCATGACAACGCAAAACTCGAACGTCTCCTGAAGGAGTACAAGTTCAAAGACGTTGATGCTGTAGATGTGCAAAACTCTGAAGGCACTACTCCGTTGCATGCTGCGGTTGCCTCAAGTGCCAGCAAGCCAGTCAATGGTGACGGTGAGTCTGCTCCTGACGCGTCTGCAGGTTGCAATACTGTAAGGCTATTACTCGAGAGTGGTGCTATCTGGAATCAGCTAGACAAGAACGACGAGACGCCGGGGTGTGTTGCCTTCAGACTAGGCCTTTTGGGTCTGTATGAGCTCATGGTGGATGCTGGTGTGCGCGCTGAGGTCCTCTTGAACAGGCTGGAAGGCTACGAGAGGTTAGAGGACCAAGAAGAGCCTGAGGACGACTCCAAGGACCCGGCAGTAGAAGCAGAAACTGAGGCAATATCGGGCAATGAGGACGAAGCACCAGAACTGATCGATACTGCAGCCACGACCACTGGTGACACTACTGTCCAGGCACAAGCTGAAGTCAACAGCGCAGACTATCTTTCTTCAGACCTCATCTTGACCAGGGATAAGCTGCTCGATGGTGCGCAGAACGGCGTGATGATGGCATGGGAAGCCGATATCATGAAGCGGTCGGTGGATTTTCTGCTTTGGAAACCAGGCATGAAGGTGCTCAACATCGGGGCTGGAATGATGATCTTCGACACTTTCGTGCAAGACCATGCCAACAAGCCCGAGGTGCATCATATCGTCGAAGCGCATCCCGACGTACTTACCAACATGGAAAATCAAGGGTGGGACAAGAAGGCAGGCGTGACGCTTCATCCAGGTCGCTGGCAAGACGTTCTGCCGCAGCTGGTTGCCGAAAATCAGACCTTTGATGCCATTTACTACGATACCTTTGCAGAATCATACTCTGACTTCAGAGAGTTCTTCACCGAGTATGTTCTTGGGCTACTGGAGCCCGATGGCAAATGGTCTTTCTTCAATGGCATGGGCGCCGATCGTCAGATTAGCTACGATGTGTATCAGAAGGTTGTCGAAATGGATCTCTTCGAAGCCGGTTTCGATGTTGAATGGCATGACATGGATATCCCGGAGCTCGATGCAGAGTGGGAGGGTGTCAAGAGAAAATACTGGAACGTCAAGAAGTATCGTCTTCCGGTCTGCAAATTTATGGACTAGAGAGAGGCAGACGTATAGGTCATACATGCACCAGCTGTCAAGCTTAGTTTCGACGTGGCTAGCTCCTGCGGCGTACCACCAATCTCGGCACCGGCACCAGCCCAGTGGGTCACGATATGCGCGAGCATGCCAGCAGCTATTATATATCGAGGAATCTACCGAGCAGGCGACATCGCAATCGCAACAGCTTGCCATCGCGTTCACAGTGGTGCAGCAGACAGGAATCCATTATCTGCCAAGTGGAGGATTCTGTTCGGCCTCAACAACACCGAACTTTCCATGGTCATGTGCGGTATTGGGTTGAGGGGACACCAACCTTTTCGGAAACGGGTCAATGAACATACATCGCGGTGCACAACGTGCCGAATATCACCGTGGTCACCCCCGAGGTCTTCGTTCAAGTCGTGACTTCGCGGTACATAGTTGCTCGGACGCGTTCCCCCGCACGTTTCTCCCCTCCTAGCCACCGCGTACTGGACACGCCAACTCCACTATCATCCGAGCAAAGCGAGCGAGGGCCACAGTTCGTGAAGCAAGCCGTGAGTCCGATGAGGAGGATGGATTGGAGGTAGTTCTTATAAGAAGACGGGATTCGCTGCCGCAAGCGCAGTCGTGTTAAGCCCTAATAACAATCGAAAATCCCATTTGAAGTAGCAGCGAATCCTCATATCAGCAATTGCAACATCGTGTAAAAGAACAACATGCCTGAGAAACGTACAGCAATCGTGACTGGCTCCAGCCGTGGGATGTGAGTTTCATTCGCAGTGCTTGTACCAGCTCGTGTCTTGACGAATGCTACAGTGGTGAGGCCATTGTCCGGCGTCTAGCGAAGGACGGCTACCACGTCTGTGTCAACGATGTATCTGCGAACCAAGAAGGCATCGACAAGCTCGTTAAGGAGCTCAACTCTGCACATGGTGAGGGCTCGGCGATAGGAATTGCGGCAGATGTCACGAAGTCATCCGAGGTCGAGAAAATGATTGAGGAGTCCGTACAGAAACTTGGTCCGCTGACCATCATGATCGCCAACGCTGGCATAGCCAAGGTCAAACCTATCCTCGAGGTCAGCGACGAAGAGGCTCGCCAGATCTTCGACGTTAACTACTTCGGAGTGTGGAACTGCTATACCAGAGCTGCAAAGCAAATGATCAAGCAAGGGCCTGTGGCCGAGGGCACTACTGGTTACAAGATCATAGGATGTGCTTCAATTGTCGCCTTCAAGCCGTTCCCTATCCTCACTGACTACTCGGCATCGAAGTGGGCTGTAAGAGGTCTCACACAGGGCTTCGCTATGGAGATGTCGAAACACAAAATTCAAGTCAACGCTTATGCTCCGGGCATCGTTGGAACTGCGATGTGGGAGCTGATCGATGAGAAGTTGGGTCAGATCGAAGGCAGACCACTTGGGGAGACCGTGAAGAAATACTCTCAAGAGCTGACAGCTATGGGCCGTGTGAGCACTCCCGACGACGTTGCGCGCGTCGTAGGTGGGTTTCTCTGTGGGAGCGATAGCGATTTCGTGACAGGTCAGACGATTGTGGTAAGTCCAAAAGCACTGTCAAACGTAGGCTCCCTGTTCTAACATTATCATCAGGTCGATGGCGGTATCATCTACACGTAGGCGTCTTGTCGGGCGGACGCAGGGGAATGTATGGATAAAACCACCTTTGCTGGGAAGGTCGATTCATGTATTCCCTGCCTTCAAATTGTCTAAATCGCCGACCAAAAACGATCGGACTGGAAATTCTTAGTGCCGCTCGGGGGCTTTCAGATCTCAAGCTCCAAGGTGGACTATTATGGCATCCCTCTGTATAAATTGAATAATTCTCAACAGGAAAGGCATTGCGAATTCGTTGTAGTAGACCGGTGTGAACAAGCAGAACTCACGTCATCTGAACACCGTACCGTGTCGCAACAGATCTTGCTGATCACGAAAGGTACCTGCGCCGCCAATATTCCAGTCATACGCGCTTCCTAGGTATATTCAGATTATTTAAACAAAGATGTGCATGCGACGCCAATGCCCAACTTGTGGTACGTGTTCACAAGTCCCTTGACAACGTCGTGCTACACGTCGCTATTGTACTGCTCACTAACTATCATCATAGACAAGGCCACTTGGGTCGGCTGTGGTCAACACATCCCCATGGTTATGGACTCGATATCGGAAAGAGATTGGTGTACATGCAGTCCAAAGACTGTGGTTGATGGGAAGGAGTATCCACCAAAGATGGGACAGGGCAAGCGAAGTGAGGCTGCAAAGGTCGGGATTGGGTATGAGGACTAAAGTGAGCACTACTACTGTGATGATGTGGACGACGAGGCTTTAGTATGAAGTTTGGCATACGAAGGCATACGAAGGTTAGTACTGCGGACACGGAGCTTCTGAGATGATATGCCTTCAAGCTGTCCGAACCCGCATAGTCAGTATCACCTGTGAGAAGGTTCGACGGGCTACAAACTTTAGCTACTTGTGTCCGAATATCTGATGCTGGTGCTGGCAGTGATTGCCGGTTCTACAAAGGGAAAGCGCGATAGGCCCACGCGTACCTTTCTTCTTTGTCCACTCCGGCATATGCCTAGCAGTCACGATATCCCTAACATCGAGTTGGATATGTGACTTCACTACTACACTCTACTACGATGCTGGTCACCTCGATCCTGTCAGCAAGCTTAAAACCTTTTCTGCTGGGCTCGGGCCTGAAGACTGACTGAGCTATACTCCATCATGCCCTGGAAAACTGTCAATGTCACAGCCCGTGGCCTACGGAAGGTGCAGAACATTCAAGATGCCGAACCCACTTCAGTCGAACTAGTCAATGCTGCTGCTAGCAAATACAGAGTCAACATCCTTCACAATGCTGAGAAAATAGTCGGCAGCTGCCCCAAAAGAAAGCGCCGAGCATCTAAGCCGGCCATAACTGAGTCCTCTTCGAAAAAGCCTAAGCGAGCCCCGATTCATAAGGAGAAGACCGATTCTCTAGAAGTGTCTCAGCGTGGCTTTGATGCAAAGTCGACGTCCTACAAGCGTCGTAGCACCCGCTTGCAATCCCCCGGCACCGAGGACTTTCATAGGTTATCGACTGCTGACCGACTGTCTATACAGGCTTGTGCTTCGGATTCACGATGCCCAGAGTTGCTCGACCAATCTATTACCAAGGACAGTCCAACGCATGTCGTAATTGAGCAGGGAAGTGTGGAGATTCCGTCTGTACGTGAATGTTACAATTCAGCGGATGCGTTGGATCCTCCTTTGCAAGTGAAGACTTCATCGGCCCCAACTCGTCAAGATGAGTCTGTCAATGGAACCTTTTCAGACACTAGCAGCACGAACTTTGACGAATTTGACGACAGCGTGTTTGACGAGACTTTTCAGGCTTGCCTGGGATTTGACTCCTCTCAACCGAGCATCTGCTCGCCAACGACTCCAATTCTAGCAGCAAGTCTTGGGTCTGAGAAGCCGGACGTTATCAAGCCAAAACAATTCGGGATATCCCCAGTTGCGGCAAAGCAGCCCAACGGATCACCCTTCTTACCGTTCATGCACCCTTGCCTTCTCGACTCTCTGACTGCCGAAGCTTTAGCATTGAACAAGAAAGACGCCTCTACCCCGTCTCTAAAACATACCTGCTTCCGCGCTGCAGAGTTGTTGCGTCTGTCCAAGAGCTTCATGTCGAAATCTAGTGCTCAACACAACGATCTGATTGCAGAGCTCTTTGCCACAATTAAGGCAGTCCAGTACGCCAATGGTCAAGGTCAAGGACAGGGCTTGGTACTGGCGGACGTGTTCTTCCCAGACAAGCAGCCATTTATCACTGCAAGCTCAAGAATACCATATAACGCGAGAAGTGTGATACCAGGAAGCCAGGCAAAAGGAGAGATAAAAAGTGTTGTGAAGGCTACAATCAGAGTTTCTGGCCCAAGCGCTTCGTTTGTACGCCGACCGGCGCAATCGGGGTTGACTCCTATCGAACACTTTCCCACGGCGCCGCATACACGCTTTTCAGTTGCCAGCAGCTCCGGGTTCGAGGTCACAGATGTGCGTACGAGCTCCTAGGAAGAGCTGCGTCAAGCGAAGGAGATGATTGAGAAGGATCTGAGAGCAAGGAATAAGAGCACAAGGAATATCAAAGGCTATGCTGCGGTTGTCCACCGGCATTGGCCGAAAGATACGAAAAAGCAGGATGCTCAGGTCCAGAAGACGAGGATAGCTAGTGAGCAGAAGCAAGCTGCACAAGAACAGCTGCGAGGAATGGACGAGTTTTCGGATGAAGATATTGATTTGCCAGAGCTGGAGGAGATCTTCAAGAGAGCTTCGTCCGGAGCTTGACAGGGAGAACATCTCAATATAGTGTTGTTCCACGTGTGATACAATTTGCAGGATGGGGCTCGGGGAGCAGATGTTGTGTCATAGCATCTAAAAGCTGTTTATATAATATAGATGCCGAGCAATTGCGACGCCATTCTCCAGACTTCGTCCATACGCTGTTCGGACGGCAGTTGCCACACTTCCTAATTTAGCAGCTAGCGAGCAGGCAGTCGCTTCATGAGAGACGTCCTTCATCTCATGAGGACATCCACGCGGAGTTTGTAGCACTTCATAGCTTGCTCACCCTCATTTCTGTTTCTCCAGGCCCCGCTTGGGATACTTCTTACTTAAATCTGTCCATCCAGAACACGTGGGCGGCGTCGAGCTGGGGTGGTCTCTGCCTAGCGAGGCAGTTAGGGAACACAAAGTATCGGCCATCGCACCATCTCTGTCGACCACAATTATTGATCAAGGCCTCTGGAGTGGCGCTGTCGCAATCACCTCTCTTCGAGACATGCATCGAGCAGGTGGCGCGAGTCCTGGTGATCAATTGTACCGTAGACTTCCTTGCGAGACATCAGTAGAATCAGTAGCGAGACTCAGCACCCAACGCTGTCATCTTGTCGCTAGTCAGGAACGCGTTTGTGTGTCTCGGGAAATGGCTACTGTACCTCTAGCGAGGGTACTACCAATTTGCTCGCGTCAGTATTCGACTGCCGCAATTGAGCAATTAACAGCATTATCATATCTTAAAACCTCGGCAATGGGTAGAGGTCAATTTGAGTGCTACAAAGTCTTAGATGGCTACCTTGCTTGCCTACCCAACAAACCGGCTCTTCAATCCTCATCAGAATAGTCCTCCTCATCCCTCAACAAACTATGATACCTTCTACTCGCTAGGTCCTCTTCAAGCCCACCGTCACCCTCAGGATCAATGTATCCGTCCCCACCAAACCACGACAACGTGACAGGTAAAAACACAAGCGCGTGCGAGCTGGCAAGAATGACCAAACCGAGCCAGATCCTGAAGTAGTATACTTCGAACACTTTGCTCCTCGTGAATGCAAGCACGAACACCCCAAGGAACTTCGTGATCGTGATGCCTGAGAAGACCGAGCCACCAACATTGACCATCGCCGTCCAAGCCCGCATGTCTCGGCCTCGGAAACGAGATCGCGCTCGTTCCATTATGCTTTTGGATGGAAACATGAAGGCTCGGCTGATGTGTGCGCAGAATTCGACAGAGATACCGACACATATGACGAGGTTGACTAAAGACAGCGCATTGAGGGAAACGTTGAAGAGAGCCATGACGCCCATGATGTCAACCAGAATCATGATGGTTGTAATGCTGACGACAAGCCCAGTCATGATTGATCCAAGGAGGAGTGAAGTGAGAATGAAGATCACCACAACCGCGACTGACAGAAGCGTGGCAGTGAGATGGACTATGGATCGGTACTGGTCGAAGAAGACGTAATGCTTGCTGTAGGGGAAGACGTCAATGCCGTGCCGATCAGATATATCCTTCGAGATGCGTCGTGCCGCAGCATATGAATCAATAAGATCGTCTTGTGACTGCAGCGGGGTATGAAAACTGCGCCAGTGGCTCGCTGGCACGTTTGTGTTGTTCACATCAAGGACAACTGCGGTCGAGAATGCACCGGCACCTGCTGTCGGACAATCCGCGTCCGGCTTTGCTTCCAGCCATTTCTGCATGAGATCGACGAAACGTTCGCCCTCTGGAAGACTTTTCATGGACAGAGACCATTCGTCTGCTGCGAGGCAGGGTTCGTAGTCATCAGTGATGCAGCACCCAGTGGTCGGGTTTAGCCACAAGAAGTAATTGTCGATCCAGCTTGCTGCACCAGCGTTGAGGTAGCTAACAGCCGGCCGCTTGGCCTCCTGCTCTAGGATTGCAGAAAGTGAGTAGATTTCACATGCCGAAAAACGTCCACATGTCTGTTCCTGAGGTACACGTTGCGTCATGTTCAGATCTCTTGCAATGAAATAGACTGGTGGGCCAGAGCCAAAGTATTCGTAAAGATCGTCGAAATATTGGATCATGTAGCTGTCCGAGGGCAAGGCGATTCTTTGATCAAGACCGAGCTGAATACGCGGGATTAGGGCGAGAGCTGTGGCAAAGACCGTGACGAACACTGCCACGACTATTGTTTTGACCTTTTTATCGAGGAGAGCTGGAGCGTAGGTCTTCCGGATGTAACGTTGCAATGCGCCTTCTTCTTCGCTACCGAAGAAATGACCTCCAGGCATACTGACAGTGTTCGCTCGCTTGACCACAATGCAGGGTATGCAGTCTGCTCGGAGACTCTCAACTCGTCGTTGATTCAGTGCAAGCACTGAAACAAACATGGTGACCTGCAGAAGAGCATTGATGAGAACAGCTCCAGCAGCGTAAGCCGCGAAGTTCTTCACGGCTGGCATACCAACAAAAGCACCCATAGCAAAAGCAATGGTCTCTGTCGATGCAGACAGAAGAATGCTTGGCCCTATTCTGCCGAGTGCCTTTGCAATACGATCATCGATCTCTTCGTCAGGATGGCTGACGTTGACTCGCTCAAATTCATGGACGATCAAAAAGATGTTGTCTACGCCGACCGCCAGCACCAGAAACGGTATCACCTCTGCGATGATCAGGGTGACCTTGACACCCGCAGCTGAGAATAGGCCAACAGATCCAGAAACAGACATTAGCACGATGACAATGCCTAGCATGCCAAGCGTGAACTTTGACTGTACCAACGCGTTGGCTGGGTTGTTGAACAAAGAGCGCAGACTCATGCTAGTGGACCCAAGCGCTAGCGATGCGTACAGGAACATCACGATGTAGCTGATGACCACGATCTTAGCGTCAGTGTTTGTAGACTTGTTGAGCTCGTCTTCCAGACTTCTCTCTGTGTTGAACGAGAGTCGAAGTCCTCGATCGCTAGCTTCGCGTTGCAATTTTAGCAGGCGGTTCTTGAGGGTCTCTTCCCATTCCTCAGCTTTAGCCTCAGCGGGGCTTCCTGGCTGACCGTTGTTCACCACCCAAGTGGTAATCATAGCCTTCGCATCAGTGATGGTGGAGATATCTCCGAACCCACCGAGCACACGGCCCGGTTCTAGGGGGTCACTAAAAGCTGGCAGACACTCGGTGTCACCATTATGTTCAGCACAATAACTGATGGCACGTTCCCAGTCGCTCACATCGGAGTTGCCAAACCATCCACTGACAGATTGAACTACACAGGCGTCGCCGGTGGGGTTGAAACATACATCCTCCAAGGATAGCCTGTTTGGCCTGGACAGCATTCTCGAGATTTCATCCTCGACACCAAACCACCAAGCCAAAGTCTCTTGGCTCAGAACAGAAGCGTGAGGAGCACTGTCATTGACCAAGAAAGCCTGCTCTGCTCGATAGAAAGGTCCAAAATTGTCGTCGAAGTAAGCCTTCTCTTGCGCAGCATCTGAACCGGGACTGACCCAGAGCTTTACCGGGTCCCGCTCGACTTCAAAGTTAAGCCACCCTAAGCTTAGGAGTCCGATAATGATGATGTTGGTACCGATCGTGATGCCAGGATACCTTGCGCAGAAGCGTCCTAGCTTGCTGAAAGCGCGGTCAAAGATCTGGTTCAGGTAGTAATATCGTTGTGGTCTGTCCAGCAGGCCAGCATTGTGCACGAGATCACCCTCATCTTCGTCGTCGCTGGGTGCCACATCTTGCAAGAGTTGTAGTCTTTCGCTCTTTCTCTGCTTGTGCTTGGCATAGACGACATGGCCTGAGATGACGACGATGAGCAAGACCAAGGCGATGGAGTATAGGATGATAACTGCAAAGCTCAAACACGGGACTCTTCCCACGTAGCAGTGCTCTTCACCTCTCACAGCTGGCAACTCTGGACAGGCATCTGGACAATCGACGCATCGGCATCTGAACTGCGGGTCCTCGTCGTTGCAGTTCTTTGCCTTTTCATCGTGAGGCTCCATACCCTGGCCACCGTGTTTTGGCTCTTCAGGGAAGTTGATCTGGAACGGGCTGCCCAACGCAGATTTATGTCCCAAGAAAGCCAAAAACTGTGTGTAGTTCTTCGCGCCACCGCCGATAAAAGTCATAGCCTTCCCGCCTGTAGCGCCAAACTTCACGTCTTTGCAAGAGTCATAGAACCCGCTCTGGTAATCCGCACTCCAGATGTTGTCAAGCTCGACTACGGTATCGTTCCCTCTCCTACTCTTCTCTGTCGCAGTCACATTGATGAACAGACTCTGGTCTGGCGAACAGGTGAACGTGCAAAACAGGTTGAAGAAGTTCTCTTTGCAAGCGGGGCATGACTCGATGATTCCCTGCGCTCGGGCAAGATTCTTCTTCAAGGCATCAACTTGGTCCTGGTCACAACAGACATCTGTGTCCTGCCATTTCGGACCACACAGCTGAACTAGGTCTTCGCGGACGCTATCGGTTGGGGGAGCAGCAAGGTCGTTGTCGGCGCAGGGTCGTCCAGGGCTAAAGAAGCCATTGGGTTCGCATTGGCCTCTGACTGCGCAGCGGCCCGCTTCGTGCTTGAAAGTGCCCTTATCAGCAGAGACTATTGATGATAGGAAGATGGTAAAGATCGCTATCGAAGAGCGTAGAAGATGCATCGTTGAAAGAGTACCAACGTTGATATGGGACAAGATGCGAAGAAAGGTCGATCCTAATCAGTGCTATGCTCTCGTTTTAGAGCATCGCTGTTCATGTGACGCTGAGTGAAATCGAAACAGGCGCTGCCGACAGTAGCACACCTTCGAAAGCACGAAAACAGCGAGAACGATCGTGTCAGTAAGCTTGGGAAATAAGGCACCTTCGGTGTGGTGCAAGGTCAGGCGTGTTGTCGTGACGTGGAAGCGTCATATGCTCACCCCGACGAGACTGCGTGGCGTCGCAGCCACTGATCTTCCCCAGGTGGCTTGCTTTGAAGGCTCCAAGCCCTGTTTCTACTTGCCCAAGTAGTGCTTAGCCCTGCAATACGGTCAGTGTGGTGCCCCAGGCATCCAAGCTACCCGTTTCCATGAACAGCAGCATGATGTCACAGCAAACAATACCTGGTCACAACCTTGGAAGCTTACGTCTTAATGTATCTTTTGTGACCCAGCTAGAGGCTACTGGTACTGCTATATCCGTAAGCCTTTCTTCATACCTAGCATTGCAATGGCTTCCGAACTACCTTTAACAGCTGCTACAACAAGGATGCGGTAGTGGAGCAATCCGAGTTACACGCGAGACAGTGCCATGGCACCCAACCCGATTATGCTTCCGCGAAAGCGCACCTCCAACGGTCGCGATGAGCGCCTGCAGCGAGAGAGCGAAGTCATTGGAACCACTGGCCCGGTGTTTGCTGCTTCTCTGACCGTCGTCCTCGTCCTCACTACCCGGTGGGCACGACGCTGGCTTTTTTCAGGCTGCGCGGTTGAATCTCTGCTCATCCTCTTTGGTTCGACCTCCAAGTCACGCACTTTCCCAGCCATACCCTTGTGGACACTGCTGTCGTCTTTCAACCTGATCTACGCAGTCGCCTCAACTTCATGGCTGCTCTATGGCCTGTTCACTGCGGCATGCTGGCCTTGTGTCTTCTTGACGTGTCTGTTTCAGTTCAAGTGGGCAGCTGATGTTGCGCGCAAGAACCTCAGGTCACTTCTGCGCGAGTTACACTTCACGCGCGATAGAATCGCCTTTTTTAATCTGCCCGCGCTAGAGATAGATACAGAAGTCGCCGGTCTGATGGTTATCCGGGGTATGACTCTTTCCTTGTCAGATTTGACCTTGGTAGCACATGGCATCGAAGTTGGCATCAAGCTGACCGACGACATCGAGCTTGCTTTGCACGTCGATCAAGTACGAGTACCTTTCTTCCGGAGTATCGAGATCGGTGATGTGTACGCGAACATCAAGGGTGGAAAGGCTGAGATGACTTCGCCGATGTTGCAGAGGATGGCCATGACGAGGACCACTTCTTCAACGAGACGCCCTTACTGCGGGCCGCAACAGCCGGCTCAATGGGCACCAAGGAAAGGCCGAAGCTCAAAGAGGCTCTGGGAGGCGGCACCTACATCAAAGATTCTCCGGCAGAGACACTGCTAGATAATATCCAGACTCTGTCTCCAGATAGCCAAGTGGCCGAGAAACAATATGTCGACCTCCTAACCAAGATTCGCACAAGCAGTTCGATCTATCAGGGCAGAGCAAAAGCCAGACAGGCCCGCAAAGCTGCCGGCCTGACCGTTGAAGACGAGAAGGAAATGCGAGCTGCCATCTGCACCGAGCTCCACGAGATGCCCTCAGTCCCTCACCCACCTCAGCGCTCTGTCAAAGTCACCACTCTCCAGAAGCTTAGTACGCCAGCTATGAGGCGCTTCACGCACAGACTTCCATTCCTCCTTCGGCTACTTATTGGCCCGCTCGGCTATTTCCATCCCATTACAATTAACTCAATCAATGCCGCAGGTTCCGGCCAATGGCTGAAAGAATTGCTGCAGCAAGAAATCTTCAAAAGCTACGGCGAAAACAACGCCGAAATCAGGCGGCTGCAGCGGCGTATCTCGACCTGGCTGGCAGATGCCAATTTCTGCCTGCAATTGGCAGATGTCGACGGTTTGGCTCAAGTGCCGATCACCACGAGCTTTGACGTCGTAGCGTATTTGCACTTTGCGGACATCATGGCGTACCGGACGCTGCCAACATCTGGAGAGATGACACAGGTTGTCAGGCTTGGAGGTGCAGATGCAACCTTTACAATCCCCGTTTACTTACTTCCACATCACGAGCACCTACTGCCACCTCGGCCAACATCTCATGACGAACAGCAGCTGGAAGAAGAGGTGGAAGAAGCTGACGGGATACCGAAAGCTGTACAAGCAGAGCAAGAGCTTGAACGTCTGTTGAAAGATGAAACTACCATCAACATGAGCGTACATGCGAGTCTGCCCGCAACTTTCGATCAAAGTCTGCTCATCTTCGTTGCAGCCCTTGTAAAGGCCACTAAGATCATCGAAATTGATCGGGAAGTGGAGAAATTCAATTCCGACAGACCCATTGAGACACCAGAGTCACACTCTCGTACACCGAGATCAATGTCTGTCACATCTGTTGACACTGCTGATTCCATCGAGAGCCTGTCGAACCGAGCACAAACTGACATCACTCCCACGGGCAAGGGCAACCGCTTCAAGGCTTTCACTAAAACCCTGCAGCAGAATCTGAGAGATGCAAGCATCCAGATGGCAGATACGTACTCGAAAGAAAACATGCGAGAAATGATCAGGGACGTACACCAACATACAAAAGACGGGATGAAGAAGACTGTCGTGGCGAGCATGGTCAATGACCGATGGATCGCGAAGATGGTGGGCAAGATTGCTTCCAATCTAGCAAGAGCACAGGGTGACCTGGGTTATTCTGGTGCGATCCCAGTCCCGCTGGAACCGTATCGCCCGGGACCGCATGATGATGGGATGCTCAGCAAGCTGCTGCCCTAGTCCCATTTTCAAGTCGAATTCTCTACAGAGTATGAATACCATGCAGCATAAGCCATTGGTTAGTAGTTGTGCTGGGGATTCCACACTGCCCAGCGTTGTCTCCGTTAAGCGAAAGAGCACGTGCTTGTTCTTGCCTCGGTAGAAAGCCAAAAGCTTCTGCGTATGCTTGATTATAAGTACAAGGGTACCAGTCCTGGTACGCGTACGGGTGATCTTGCCCTCTCGATCGCAATGTTCCTTACTTGGAAGACCTCGGGAGTCTTCCTGCGCATTAGCGTGCTTCCTGATAGATATGGATTGTGATCCAATTGCATAGTATGCCTTGTCAGAACATATGTCCACCACGACAAGGCTGACTCCGTTCAGCTTGCGTGCACTTTAACCAATTAGTTGAACGACCGATACCTATCATAGGGTACGCTAATGCGTATGAAGCCCCCCGGGCGATTTTCCAAGTCCATGGTACTTGTACCCTCAGGTTTACTCCATTACAGCTAAGTCTCCTGATTTGGTCGATGGTGTTGGGCAGTCGCGACCCACTTGTCATTTCATGACTTAGCTTATCTCAGTACCACATAGTTACCTTAGTACCACCACAATACCATACGTTTGGCCCTCCTGTACTACAGACCCCTACAATGGGTTGAAGCATCGATACCTATGGTAGACACGCTAATGCGTACGAAGACTTCCTCGGGATACCCACGGACCCGAAGGTTCAAAATGTACCGGAGAAGTGTCCAAATCGGTCCACCCCAGATCTTCTCCGCACTTGCGGCCTCGCAGCAAGGAACCAAATTTGATAGGCTAAGGGTAGATCTGCTCCTCCCCTACCAATCATAGTAAGTTGGTCAGTCACTGCGCTTGATATACCTAGGTACGATATTCTGGGAATTCACATGCTGACTTCAAGCACTCGTCGTCGCCGAACTCGACTGATACTTTCTGCGGTTCACACTAATATGAGGATACTATCGTTCAAGTATAGCCTAGCTCCCATGTCCACATCCACCGATTTGGTTAGCTGTCGATAAATGGACCATATCATCTTTCCCCGTCCTTCTAGCCTCGGGACATGACTACGCTCACGTTTCTTAGTAACCTTGTCAATGGCGTCTTGCAAACCCCAGCTGTGCCAAACGTTCTCGAACAGATCCAGCCCTTTGAAGACCGTGAGATGGGACGTTGGCCGACTCGTCGCCAGAGCTTTATGGGATGGATTGGCAGGTATACTTGCACATTCAGAGTCACCATTCCAGTGTCGAGGTGCAGAATGCTACAAATCCATAGACTAGTGGCATCTCTGGCAACGTGGCTGCGTGTTGAAATGCACAAGCGGACAAGGGTGCCGTGCTCGACTTGTGATGCTCGAGATCCCCTCGCAGCCAGCCAATCGATCTACGTAAAATCTTAGCAGGGCCTCGGTCAAAGATACTTGCAAGCGGCGCATGCATTACCATCGCACACCTAGATCGGACCACGCCAGTTCGCTCGCTAGTTGTGCCTGCGCCCACAGCTGCCTCAGCTAAAGTGCGGCCGCTTCGCCATCATTGTGGCTAGATCTTCAGCTCTGACATCCCTCCTCTCACTCCCTCACCATGTTGCTCACCACGATCCTCGCCGCCCTGTTCGCAACAGCACTTTCTGTCCCCTTACCCGGTGGTCAGAGCCCGACACCTGATGAGATCCGCCAAGCCGCCACGACTCGCAACGAGCTTCTCAATGGCCCATGCAGGAACGTGACAGTGATCTTTGCCCGCGGCACGACAGAGAGCGGCAACATCGGCTCCCTTGTCGGTCCAGCCCTCGAGTCAGCGCTTGATGCTCGTCTCGGCTCGACCACGGTCGCATTTCAGGGCGTTGACTACGAAGCCAATGTCGCTGGGTACTATGCCGGAGGCAGCGATACCGGCGCAAGCACAATGGCGAGCCTAGTCAATGTCGCCTCGTCGAAGTGCCCCAGCACACAGATCGTGCTGAGCGGGTACAGGTTAGCCATCTCTCTCCTCATTTCCTCCTAGCATCAGCTGCTAACGAATAAACCCTACCAGCCAAGGAGCACAAGTCGTGTACAAAGCAGCCGCACAGCTCACTCCCGCCCTCACCGCCCAGGTCAAGGCCGCAGTCCTGTTCGGAAACCCGTACAACGGCCTCCCAGTGCCAAACATCGACAATTCCACTACCTGGACTTTCTGCCACGCTGGAGACCTGATTTGCCAGGGCCAAGCTGTTGTGACACCAGCGCATCTAGACTACGCGGCAGACACGCCCGCGGCGGCTGCTTACATCGCTAGTCGAGTCACACTTAATATGTCTTAGCGCTTCACGTGCGTATCATCGTGGATCACGTGTTGCCCTGTGGAGACAGCTATGCCAGGGCCGTCGGAAGCATGATTGGTGGGGACTGGATCGACGGAGAGCGTTCAATTCTGCAAAAAGTAATACATATCTGCTTATGTTGGGACAATTCTGTTTGGCCAAATGAAGAGCCTGCTATACAGAAAATAACATCCTTAGTGAATGCCACTCAAATAGAACATATCGACAAAGTCGGAGATCCTCGCGACACCTTGATATTCGTCTAGTCTCGAATGACAAAATGCGCACCAGAGATGGGGAACGAACTGGCCAGGAACGCTAGATAATCAAATTGCCGCTTTATTAAGAATGAGGTATCGACTCGTTTTCTGTTTGTTCTGCCTCGCTTTGTTAAGCCATCTAGGCAGTTTCGCGCAAGCGCTCGTCCCATTTTGCCCTTGATGGTGAATCGTGATCTAACCTGGCGTGTTCCAGGGCAGATCTCTCCAATTCATCTTGGCCCACGAGTCGACGCACTCCAACAACGTTGTCCGCCCGTCCTCCTCAATTCCGATGTCCTTAAAGCTCTGGTCCTGTTCGATGGTCCCTTCTTGCGCCCATTGCTTCATGTCGGTCTCGACATCCTTGCCAAGGGATCGTGCTGCCTGCGACTCATCTTCAGTATAGTTATCAAAATAGTCTGTTAGCCACTCGCCCTGCCAATCGCCTCTTTGTGCCGGTATGATGTAGTCATCCCTGAGCAGGAATTGCAGTCCACGGTACATCTCCAGCAGAAACTCTGGACCCTTCGTCATGAATGCTGTTTGCAATAGGCTCGATCGTGGTACTTCCACGAGGTCGCCCATCGACGATAGAAAGACTTCTGCGAATAGTACTGCACTGTACAGCAGCACCAACTTCTCGACCGGAACGAGATCGCGGATTGTCTTGGAGTCATGGGAAGTCAGCTGATACCGTCCCATCATTTTCTCATTGAGTAGCAGGCCAACTTCGATGATGTTCTGCCAGCCTCCCAAAGGGACGTACAGCCGCCAACGAGATGGATCGTGAATACCTCGGTGCATAAAGCCATCGACGAGTTGACGTGATGATCGTTGAAACTTGTTGAACGTCGCTGCTTGTCGAAGCGTGTTCCAGTCATATTGGGGTAGGAGTTTGACCACTTTTGGAAGTTCCGCTCGAACAGCCATCTGCAAACGCATCTTATCAAAGACGATGTCTGACAGCTTGCGACATGTGAGGCCAAGTGATCGGAGAGAAGTAAGGTCTTCACTATCCGTGACTGACAGCTGATTAACGATTGCTACAAGGGCTTCGTCCGGAAGTTCTGCTAGCGTACCCATTGCTGGAGTCTCTCGTTCGTCGATACTAGACGAGCCATCAGGCACTCCGGCTGGGGACTGTGCGGGAAGAGTTGGTGCTCGTTTCTGGAGCCGCTGTGCCGCGACTGGCTTGCTGTTCATGGTTGGTCCCATGGTTGCGAGGCAAGCAGTTGAGATGGGGTCTACTGTGACGAGTCGAGTCGATTGATTAGGGGGTCAGACGGGTATCTTTCAGTCTGGTCAAAGGTACTTACCGACATAAAAGGAACATATTCACCGGGAGAGGTATCGGACCATGAAGGCAGTTGTGCGGCGCTGCGTCAAGTGCTTGGAGTGACCGAGCGATTGCCTGCTGCAGTCAATAGGTTTGACTGCGAGTGTGACGACCATCGTAGAGCGTAGTGAAGCTGAGAACGGCTCTTGTGCTTCTTGTGAAAGTGGATTCAGGCAGAATGTCAGTTTGCACGAATCTTACGAGCCTTACAGACGTCCATATGTCACTTGGTCTTGGCAACAACCCTCGACCAAATAACTCGAGCAGAGGCAAGGCTTCCGCCAGCCATATCAACTGGCTTCCTTAGCTGCGGGAGCAAGATAGTAAATACGGCCACTTTGCTTGTCTGAGTGGAGGCAGGGATAGTAAGCGCCAGACATGTGTAACATTCGCAGGGTGGTCAGCGAATAGGCAGTCCTTCAACGCCAATTTCGAGGCGGGGAAAAACCAATGTCATCCGTTGGTCGAGGTGCACGCATGATGCTTTGTCTGTGACATCTTGATGCAGCAGATGTGAGAGATAGAGACTGCACGCTACCCGCGGCAAGCGCGCGTGATCGGCAAGCAGCAAGTGGGAAGTCTCAAAGACGTTCTCAGTGACAAGACCAATTGGTGGCCAGGAACTACGTGTTGTTGATTGATATATATACTAGCTTGACCTCCACGCGTGCCAAGGTCCGAGCCTCCACGACCCACTTTCGTGATGAGTCAGCATTAGATTTGAGCCTCACACAGACCTACTGATTCTGTCACGGCGTGTGTAGCTGGAGAACCATTTACACACAAAGAGGCTTTATTTTTTTTGCACAGCTGGACAAATAAACGAGGGTTCACTCGACTCTCTGGCATGAATTGACTGCCTAATTCGCAAAATATCATGCTAATTTCCACCGAGGCCACCCGGGCCCCCAATCTGCTGCGGGGATCCAATGGAAAATGAATTCCCTATAACACGACGAGACGTACGAATGCATTGCTGTTAAGCCAACAAACCCTCTCGGACGACTTCGAAGCCTGTACAAAGCTCATTTACTCACCCAGCATGGCACCGTCGCGGTACCTCCTCCACGTTAACTCCCAGCCCACCGTCGTCTCACACGATCTCTGGTGCGAATGGTACCGCCAAGAGCATCTGCCTGACCTAGTCAACAACGGCGCCTCCCCCCGCGCAACATTCTACGAAGAAGTAGACCCGCCAGTTCCGACTGGTCTGCCAAATCCCAGGAAATTCCTAGCGCTCTACCAGACAGAGATCGAGGAGTTTCTGAAATCAGAAAAGTATAGCAGTGGTCGAAAGACTAGCTCCCTCTTCCCCAAGGAGGGTGGTAGTGAAAGTATCATTGAGAATGGGGACTTTGACACACGGAACTACGAATTGATCCAGGAGTTCGACCCGAACGGGACAGGCGAGAAGCCAGCACCCGTCATCGTGACAGTGGAGATGAACCCTGCCGACGAGGAGGACTTCCAGAAGTGGTACCGCGAGGAACATCTCGACATGTTGTCGAAGATGCCGGGGTATCGAAGGTCACTGCGATACAAGCTGGGCCCCAAGACGGTCTTGACGAAGGGAGAGACGCAGCCGGCTTTTCTTGCCATTCATGAGGTAGACTCGATGGATGCTTTTGCAAGTGAAGAAGGCCAGGCGGCGAGCACGACGGAATGGAGTGTGAAGCAGATACAGCAGAGTAAACCATTCATTGCGAGGGCGTGGAAACTCGTGCATGCTCAAGGTTATGGGGGAATGTGAGAAGCTAGGAATGTTCATTGCTCTCAGTATCGCCAAAAAGGAGTTCAGATGACGCTGAGGCTTGCGGCTGTGCACGGGCCAAGGGCGGCTGAAGGGAAAGGAAATTGGGCAATGTGAGAACGAGTTCGTCGGTGGGCTGCGTTGTGCATAAACACGATATGTACCAGCAGTGTGGCAGAACAGGTTGACTTGGCTTAGCAAAGTACCAGTAAAAGGACAAAGAGAATTCAGTGCCATTGCCTCGTTGTTTCCTTTGTTGACGCGCTTGGTTGAGAGTAACATTGTCGTGTGTTAACCTCATTCGTAAGTCGCCTTTACCACTCGCAACCAATTCTTGATCGAATTACGAGGCTGCAAAGACAAGAAAAACGGTAGACGAGCCAGTATCAACGAAGATGTATCATTGAGCAATCCAAGACCCATACACCAGCTAAATAAAATATCCGACCCAATCGAGCTAAATCACACTACACCATCAACAACCGATCGACACTCGACATCTTGTTGTGTGGTAGGTTCTTCAGCCAGACATCATAACTCGCACATTTGGTAAAGGCCGTCGGCGCGACCACGCCCCTCACGACTTCAGCTCCCTCCTCGAACGTCTTGAGCGTGTTCATACGGCAATGCATCACGTGGTCATAGTCGACCAACTTCTCAACGAGCGGTCTTTGTGTCCTCATCGCACGCACGAGTCGTTCCCACGTGAAGATACAGTGGTGGCGGTGGTAGCTCTGCTCGACGTATACGACATCGTGGTTGCCCAGGGCGATTTCGGTCGCGTTGTAGATCTTTGTGGCGGCGGCGTCTGCGTACCAGGTCCAGTTTCCAGCTTTGAGGAATTTCTCGGATAGAGCCCAGTCGATGCACGCGGGTGGTGTCCATTCTTGCATCATCACGTCGTATTCGCAGCCATTGGCGCGGGCTTCGTCGGCGTTGGAGCCGCAGTCGTGGATCTCGAAGGTTTTGCCGGCGTAGGGGTTAGATGGGTCAACTCCAGTTGAGTTGGAGGCAGCGAGTTTCGTCGACAGAGGCTCATCGTCATCGTCGGAGCCCATCATTGATGGTACAACGGCTGTAGTTGTGTTTTGCTTCTGGGCCAGGGCTTCCTGTACGGCGGCAGCGACACGGCGCTCGAGCATGACGGAGGAGGTATAGCCGACGGCGGGGATGAGCAGGGCCAGGAAGACTGCGGCTGCTGCAACGTATCTCCAAACAGGCGTCTTCTTCGATTGTGGTGGCTCGCTCCAATTGAGACGGCCCGTGCTCTTGTCGGTCATCATGCCGGCATCTTCGGCGTCGTCGTCGGACACACGTGCATATCGTGAGGCCTGCGACATTGTGCGAGGCAGTCGTCCGTACCTAGTGTTGTGTTGAGATGTCGTGAGCGTATAGATCGATGGACTGGCTCGCTTGCAAGAGGTGTAAAGGTCGACGACGCAGACTTTAAAAAGAATGACCTGGGTTGGTTGTGTCGAAAGGAGATGTTGAGCAGAAGAAAAGAGACAAGGTTGCTGGCGACGCTGACTTAGCTGGCAGTTTCCAAGTTTTCAGGGGTCAAGCTAAGCCCCGCTCTAGTGCTTGTTCAACTTCCACCAAAGGTATTACTGGTCGAGACCGTGCCAAGCAGATCAACGTTCAGCTCTAAAAATCCAGCCGCAATCCACCAATATACATGAGGCGTACGGTCTACAGAATCACACGCCTGTCATGTATGCCGCAAACTACTAAGGAGGCGATGTCAGTGCTCTGGACGGGCTAGCAACGCTCCTTTGCTGAACGAAGTACTTATGTAAGGTCCTCTTCATTCACAACGAGGCAGTATTGTTACAACCAAGCATCGTCCTTGCTTTTCGTAACAGGATTCCGCTAACGCGAGACTGGACTAAGAATTGATTGAACGGGCTTACAATGCATTCGTTCTTCGTTCATGCAAAAGCTGTTGTTGCTCCAATCGCACAGAGGCACTTCCGCTTGGATGCTTGCTTGCTTCAATGCTGAATCTATATCGGAGCCCAGGCCACTATCACGCCTGGAGTACACCGTGAGGACCATCGAGAGAATCATCAAGGCAATTATGCAGGAGAACAGTGCCGCTAGCCAGCGGATACAAGGATTAGGTAGAAGCCTATCGATGAATCTGCGTTGAGACGGCTTGTGAGTGCGCATCTCGATGTTAGAGCGCCGTAAGAAGCGACCAGCGACAGTCGGCGATCGATCCGTAGAAGTAGCTGAACTTGATCACGCGGTGTCGCAACGCCTAGTAAAGTCTTGATTGGTTGGCACATCGCTGCCCGTAGTGGTTGCTGTTGTCTCAAACCTATGACGGAGCCTCGAGCTTCCCAGCACTCCGGGATTGTAGTACCAGCCTTGCTCACACGAAGTTGCAATACGTTCCCGTGTCTCGAGGAAGAGGATTGCACGCCGTGCAGCGTTCCTCCCGCCGAGCCTCAAGGCTCGCAGACTGCGACCGAGACGACATCTCAACGCTAGTGCAGTGAGAACGATCCGAGATCAGCCTTTGTCGATACCAATAAGACGTAAATTCTGCATAGTAGCAGTAACGTGTTGGGCTTTGCGGAATAATCTGGAAACTGTGACTAGGCTGTATCGACATGAGGAATTGGTGCGCTTGAGAGCGCCCCTGAGTACGAGACGACTCTTGTGGTCCTAGTTGTAATTGACCACTGCAGAAGCTCACGGAATAATCAGTCAAAAGGAGCAAAGCCCAGCGGACTACTGGACGGGCGGCAGAAACGCCTCGGCACAGCATCGTCAAGCACTCCTTACCACTAGAAGGTTAGTCTTGAGGGGTTTAATCCAGAGCTGATTCTGTCAAGTATCTCTCATCGTGAAAGATATGCCGTGCAGTGTCTGTGTCAGTATCTGTAAGTGTCCATACGGCGACGCGGTTCAAGAGATGCCCCGTACGAGTCTGTCGATGTGTCCATGTCTGCGTCTTGGAGGCTGATGGTATTCCAGACGTGTCGTTGCCTCCTGGGTCGTCTGGAGCGGTGCGTAACCCCGCGAATGCCTACAGTGTACAAAAGGCTTATAGTTTTGAGTTTACAAATTCTGCTCAACAATGAACGCACATCTACTCCGGAATGGTGTAATGGTCAACATCAGCCGCTCTCACTTCAGCAATGAATAGATCCGGCTAGCTCGGGGTTCGATTCCCCGTTCCGGAAGACCATATTCTTGAGCTGCAATCAGCTCGATTCTTTTTTGTTTGTAATTCAGAAACTACTTCAATTGCCCGAATTGTGCTCACTAGGTTTTGGCGTCGAAACCTGCTCCCGCAACTTGAGGGAAGAACGTAGCTAGCAATGCGATTCGAATCCTCTCGTAACTTATCCTTGTGACAACGGAAATCCAAGATTCTGCCCTTACAGCTTGTCCGTCTCTACTTCCAGATCTAGCACGACATTTTTGCAGTCCTACATGGCGGTTCATGCTGTCCACCGTGGCTGACGCAGGCCGACCATAAGAATTTATGCGACAATACACTTCATTCCTCTTCTACGAACAGGTAATTCTGGTAGCTGTCCACCGCCAGTCCAGGTCTCATCTGTAGCGAACCTTTTGCTGGCCACCTCTAGCCTCCATCTTCTGCTGTCTCTTACTCTGGGCCTGTGCGCTCTGGTCACCCTCACCTCCAGCACCAGCCATACCTCCGAACATACTCTTTACACCCCTGGCTGTGGAGAAAGCAGCATAACCAGCGTAAGCAGGTACCACAAGATAGCACCACCAGGCTCGATTGCCAATAATCAATACGGCAACCAGGTTGATCCATGTCCAGTAGATGATATCCCAGAAGAACTCGGTCAACCCAGGTGCATCCAAATCTTCTCCTGCTCTCCGTAGGTTTCCTTGGGCATCGTATTGAGGTCTCGCGATGGACTCAAGCCAGTACTCCAGCACAAGGGCAGGAGCAGAGAGCAGAAGATAGGGCGTGAGTCGTAGAGATCTGCGCAAGGTGAATGCGAACAGTAGGAAGACGGAGTGAAAGGCGAGTGTTATGAGGTGCGTCTGCTTGAGGCGCGAACTGTTCTTGACGGCCAAGAGCTTTGCGGATTTCTAGACGATCGCGCTGTCAGCGACCATCTAGTACATTGGCATCACTATGAGAGGTGTTTGTGGTGACGTACTTGTGCCATGGTTGGTGAGCTCGAGCTTGACACAGCAGAACTCTTACGTGGTCAAAAAGCGTAGCAGAGGATCAGTACCATGTAATCATGAACCCTTGTGTATGCGACCACTTCTACGACCAGCTGGTTGTTAAGGAATCGACTTGAAAGTGAAGAGTGAACGATCTGTGCACCCCGCCATACAATTGGCCGCAATTGGCGCCGCCGATCACAGCGCAGGTGCAGGTGCGAATAATGTTCTCTCCAGCCTCGCTCCTTCCGCTTTCGTCACAATAACTTGGTCACGACAACAACCGCTCACGACTGCCCTTTGCCCACCATATTGTTACACACCCATGACTCAGGCATTGGTGTTGGAGTTCTGTGAACGTTGCGAATCGCAATAATGGAACACGGGTGCTAACCTGGTCAATGTCGTCTAATTGTATTGCATGAGCTGTCTCTAGGACTTTCACGCATTCACGCGCCTCTCGATCTGAGTGCCTCATACCACCACGACACGACAAACATCGATCGACCTCAATGCTGTCGGAACGTGATCCCATACTTACAGATCGGTATCTAATATGGCGCCAACCTCAGCACCTGCCAATCCTAGCGCGCACCTGAGACAACTTGTTTACTACCATCTCGACCACAACCTGCTGAAGAACGCCCTCTTCCTCGCACAGCGCCTGGTCGCATACGAACCACGTAGTGTCGAATCAATATTCCTCCTCGCCCACTGCCAGTTCCAATGCGGCTACACCAAGGCATCTTGGGATACGAGTCGTCTATCCGCTGTCAAGGGTTCGCACTTGGGCTGCGCTTACGTCTTTGCACAAGCCTGTTTGGAGCTAGGGAGGTACATCGACGGTGTTCAGGCGCTGGACAAGAGTCGCCCGTTATGGCAGACCAGGAATACCCTCAACCAGCACAGTGAATCGCGGCGCCAACATTTACCTGACGCAGCCGCTGTTCTGTGTTTGAAGGGGAAACTATGGAAGGGCCACAAGAACATGGACTTTGCCGTCGATTGCTGGGTCAACAGTCTCAAGCTGAATCCCTTCATGTGGGATGCCTATACCCTACTTGTCGAGTCAGGCGCAAAGGTCAATGTACCTGCCATTTATAGACTCAATCCTGAAATGGTCAATATGGTGCACGCCCAGTATGCTGCGAATGAGAAGGTGCAAGAGAGGCCAATACAAAATATGTCCATACCACCGCCGCCGACGACTCAGCAGTCTATGCCCGATCCCTTTATGTCGACTCAGAAGACCAATGGCCATCCTAACGCGCTATTTGAGAAGCTTAACAATAGCAAAATCAACACTAGCACGGCCAACAATATCCATGACGATGACCTGGCGCCTACGCCATCCACAGTGGTCGATGAGGACAGCATGATGCAGAACGTGAACGGCAATGCAAGATACGAAGCGCCCCCTGCGCCCTTGCGAAAGACCAAAAGTACTTTAGACGCGCAACAAGATCCATCAAGATTAAAACCTCCCTCGTCCCGACTGAAGTCGAGGTTAAAGCAACCAAGTGACGACTCGCAACATGAGCCACCACCTCCTGGTCCGCCTTCTAAGCGAACGGTTTCCGGCGCGGTCGCTCCTTCACAATTGTCAGAGCCAGCACGCCGGACAACGCGATCACAAACATCTCGACCGCCAAGCGCGACCTCTACCAACAAGATGTCATCATTAGCGAACTCGTTGGGCTTGAGGCAAGAAAGAGATATCAAAAAAGCGAAAGCACCCGCAGTCAAGCCAAGGACAGCTACAGCGGCGACTGTTGGTAGAGCCGTCAGTGGCAATAGGATGAAGACTGCGCCAAGTGCAGAGCCGCCCGATCTCGAGAGCAGGGAGAACCGAGCACCATCAGCCCCAGCCTTACCAGCAATGCTTGAACACCCACCACCACAGCAAGACAGCCGCATAGAGAAGGACATCGATGCCCTGCGTACTCTCCTTGATCTATTTCATCGCTTAGCGTCAGCCCACTATTCACTTTCCCACTTCGACTGCCAATCAGCCATCCAGATCTACAATTCTCTACCCTCCACGCAGCGTGATACACCTTACATCTTCTCGCAGATCGCCCGGGCCTACAATGAGATGTCTCAGCATTCCGAAGCAGAAAAGTACTTCATTCGTGTTCGTCAAGCTGCGCCATCTAGGCTGGAAGATATGGAAATTTACAGCACGGTTCTCTACCAACTGAAATCCGAAATCGAACTCGCATATCTAGCGCATGAGCTTGTCGAAGTAGAGCGAAACAGCCCACAAACTTGGATTGCTATTGGTAATTCCTTCTCTTTGCAGCGAGAACACGAACAAGCTCTGAAGTGCTTCCGACGTGCAACACAGCTTGATCCCAGTTTCGCCTATGGATTCACGTTGCAAGGGCACGAGTATATTGAGAACGAAGAGTTTGCCAAAGCCCTCGAAGCGTACAGGTGCGCCATAGCGGCCGATAACAGACACTACAACGCATGGTACGGGCTAGGCAAGGTTTATACTAAGCTGGGCAAGTACAGTGTTGCCGAGTCACATTACCGAACGGCAGCCACCATCAACCCGTCGAACGCGGTGTTGACATGCGCTATCGGAACTGTGGTCGAGAAGACAAAACCCCTCGACCAGGCGCTGAAATTCTACGACAAAGCATGTAGGTTGGCTCCAAAGAACGCTCTGAGCCGATTCAAGAAGGCAAGATGTCTGATGGGTCTTGGACGACCGGAAGAAGCACTCTCGGAGCTAGATGTCCTAAAGGAGATAGCACCTGATGAGGCGAACGTGTGGTTCTTGAGTGGGAGATTGTGTAAGATGCTTGGCAGGAAGGGCGAGGCTGTGAGAGCATTCACAGTCGCGCTCAATCTGGATCCTAAGGTGAGAAACACTGCGATGTGGCTTCTGAGTTGCATGCTAACATGAGTTCCAGGCTGCCCAATTCATCAAAGACGCCATGGAGAGTCTTGACGACGACGAAGATATACCAGACGCTGATGGAGATGAAGACATGGATTAAGAACACGACGATTACCAGCAGCAACACATTCATGTATCTCATTCCGGTGGTGCACGTGGCTTCTCCTTCTCTGCGCGAGCGCCACTATGAATCTTTCCATGACTGATTAAGTGCGCGAAACGGACTCCATTGCTCCGAAAGCTCGATACAATTCGACGACGACGAATGCGAAGGAGAAAGGAGATAGATGGTATTGGCATGAGCGGTTGGTTGAGGCCCATTAGAACACAACGGAGGTCTGAGCCGATGACCTTGAATTTGCTCACTTGTCTTGAGCACATTCCTCTGTGATTATAGCATAGCGCGGTTATTGGATATTTTGCATGGCGTTCATAGGATCGTTACCTCTGGGAACTGGCGACCAGGGAACGAAAGGCAGCTCATGAAGAGAGAGTGAGTGATGAGTTGCTGACGAGATCATGATGGTATGCATCATGAATACAATTGCATTTCGTCTTCTTTCAAAGATCAAGTATCGAGGCTCTTGTGGGACTTGTGAGTCATGTTCATTGAGTAATAACTCCGTGATTACGGCCAAGCCAATTTCGAGACGTGACGACTGGTTTCCGCTCAGATGCACATGAGGTTGTAGACGTATTGACCGACCACAGAGTGGTACTGCTAGAGTCCCAAGTCCGCCCACAGGCCGCACATGTAGCATACGCTGTCTCGCCGGCCAACCCTTGCGCCAATCCGAATCGGGAACACAACGCGACCTGTACGGTACTGTAGAATACGAAATAGGGGGCCGCCACGCCTTGAAGCACGACGTTCAAATGTCAATCATGGATCCAGGGTTCCGGGACTGAGATGGCGATCTTCGATCGCGTTCCTCAAGGAAGCGGTAATGTAGTCGCGATACCGCCTGGATGTGGGCCGTTCAGCCACCGCTTTCGGGCCACTGGGATAGGTGGTCGAATATGCGGACCCGGTTGAGGGGCGCGAGCGCGGAAGCGAGATGTGGATGGAGGAGGTGTGAGCGTCAGGACGACGTCAGATCTAGAGGAGTTGAGGATTCGGAATGAGGGTCGGAAGTATTTGGTTGTAGTTAAGAACGGGGGGATGAGAGCGCAGGATTCTTTGCGGTTTGTGGGGTTTCGAGACCCGTCGAGTGAGGAATGCCTATCAGTATTTGTAGTTGCAAGCAGCTGCCAGGTCGTCGTCCGGTGCTGCTGCTTCGACTTCGCTCAACCATATGTCGTCGATCTCACGCTTCCTCTCAGCATAGCTTGCTAAACTTTCCGGAGCCACTAAGTCAGCGAACTCTTCAACATCTTCCAACATCTGATACTCTTCTCCGAGGGTCAATGGATACAGAATCCGACATTCATGCAGTCTCTCAAAAATCCAAAGTGCCTCCCGTCGAGCACCTAGTAGCCTATATACATCCGCTAGGACCCACGCTTTGTACAATCAAGTCTCTTCTCTCGCAATATGAGACCACGAGATGTGTCATACTTCAGATGCGCCGGACTTAGGTAGTCCAAGGTATCTTGAACGGCTGGTATCTCGAGTGCTTCTCGGTCGTATAACAGAATATGATGGAGCAGCGTCGAAGATCCCCGCTGTAGAGGCTCGAACAGTTGCAAAAACTGGTCCAGAAGCTTGTGCATAGAGGATGACTCGACATGAAGACCCAATCTTCCGCATATCCAAAAGTAACCACATTTTAAGTCGAGATGGAACTTTGCATCGTTGGGTTTCAACTCGACATGGACATCAATGTCCAGGGTGTACAACGCTATCAGCGCATCACAAAGTTGTGTTGGACGAAGCTTGGCCATCTGTTCAAGGAAGCGAAGCTGTGGACAAGGACCGCGCAGCTTGACGTTGATCAAACGACGGAGATGATCGAGTATTGATTGTGCGATTATGCTGTAGCCAGCTCTCGCGATCTGTGCCACCATCTGAAGAATTTGCGCTAGCGTGTGTATGTTGTATACTTCAATCGCCTTTTCTAGAAGCAACGCGAGCCTGCGGACAAGGGTAGGATCAAACTTGGTCTGCATGTGAGCCATAACTGCTCGCGCTAGATCTAACATAGCCTAGTCGATTGCTGTGTATTCATACCATATGCCACCCTCGCACGCTCTGCACAAGCCCGCGTCTAGCAAGCCTAGCTGCAGATCTTTGGCTTCACGGAGTAAATGCTCGAGACTGTCTGGTAGAGTAGGTGGCGCTAAGCAAGGTTTAACGGATTTGGGAGAGAATACTTGCAGACCTGGACAATCTTTGCTTTGCCCGCTCATGAATCTCTCTTCAAGTTGACTGATGCTCATTCCTTTCCGACGCACGTAGCGATAGATCTCTTGCATACCGATCAGCCTGCCTCGAAGGATGAATACGCTGTGTTTACCTTGAGCTCTTCGATGGCGGGAGATGCCAAGAATGTGTTCCACTTCTTGTTGCTTAAGGTTGCGGCCTAGACCCCAGGCAGTGATGCGCTTCTTGCACATGCTGAGTGTCGCTCGGAAGCCATGCTTCTGCTTTAGTTCTAGGATGACCTCCTTGAGCTTTTTTTCATCGTTTTGGTAGAGACGCGTGAAGATGCTTTTGATCTTGCGCCAATCCTCCTCGGTTGGTGGGTTGTTGTAATTGTTGCTTCGCATCGTCAGGGCTGATGAAGCTACCGTTGGATAGAGCGCTTGGTACGCTAGTGTTGTGGTCATTGCTTGAGCCATTGTTGAACTCTAGGGTTGTTGGATACTCAATGGTCGTTGCGTTGGTGATTGGGCTTGTGCTTGTAGATGCAGTATGGTTTGAGTCACAGAAGACGTAGCCGACGAAACTTAAGATGTCCGAAGCCTCACACAATTTGGGCTCATGCGTGGTAGGCTTGGATGACATGGGAACAAATGCTGGTGGTACCAACAGGAAGGTGATCTGTGAAATGTTGCGTTGCGAGCACTGAGCTGAACAGTATGTGACCCGACATCTTGAAAACGGGAAAACTGTACAAGATTAAATAGTTCGTGGTGATACACTCGAGGTATAGAACTTCACAGCTTCCCAATGCCTTTACGGTCGAGTTGTGAGTCGCAGGGCAATGATTGGTGGATTGTCCCAAGTTCTTTGCATGTGCCTGGGAGCGTCGGCAGACCCATTACGAAGGACAATCGCCTCACGATTGGTCAGTTTTCATTAGTTCCTCTGACCCATGTGGCTTTATAGCACACCTGACCACAGTTCGGATTGGCTGTTGTTCAGAAGTTCTTGCTTCCCCATATGCCTCTTTACCGCATTGACCGTAGGTCGAGCTTTGAAACCCAACCCATCATTCAACGTTCGACCTAATTGACCAGGGAGCAGAGAAGGTGCATTCCAGGAGTGAGATGACGTTTCGTGCTACCTTAGAGACGTGCCTTGTGAAGAGGTTTCCCAGGCACGAGCTCGAACTTCCGTCTGCTTGGTACTAATAAGTGTCCGGCTGCTAGCACCAGGCAAAACTTGTGGAGACGAGAAAGCTCTTGGCGTTTTCATGTCCACCCTTCGCCCAATGAACACTTACTAGAAGCCAAAGGTTCTGCCTGATGAACTTCCGCAATATCTGGAACCAAGCTTTTGCAGCAGGACCCGGACTTGACAGAAGGTTCTCAAGCGGCACCTGAATGCATGAAGACACATGCTTGATCCCCGGATTCCAAGCCGTCTTCGGTCAACTCCAGTAATTCATTTGAGCTGGCTTTACACCAGTCTACACAAAATGTCCATGGCCCCTGAACAAGTCTATTCGTTTGCTGTTAATCGGATATCGATTGCGTTGCTCGTGGATCCGACACATGGCGAAGGCTCTTGGTGCCAGACTCCGGATCCGGAGTAGCGGCAGTAATTGGCGGCGCCTGCCGCGACTCGAATTGCCATTGATGATGGTGCAGATGTCCCTGAGCACAGAGCTCGAGGTTGCGGATAAGTGAGGCTAGGCACTTTAGCAACATATCCCTGGAGGAGGCTGGGTGCGTCAACACAAGCATAGGCAGGTGTAGTATAGAGGTTCTTGAGAATACCCACACTAGTGTAGTACACCAGTGAGCCGGTCTAAGAGAGCTATTGCAACTAGTAAACCTCCAACACATACCGCCCCTCATCTTTCAGCTTCATAATCTCCTTGCTTGTGTCGCCCTTCTTGACCTTCTGCCCGCTAGCCTGCCATTCCTTCGCAATGGCCTCTTCCAGCACGTTCGTCACATCCGGCACCGGCCATGTGGGTCCACACAGATAGAAGGCACCTTCCTGCTTCCTGTACGCCTCAACGATGTCGCTTATTGTCTCCCTCATGCGATCCTGGATATAAATCTTCTGAGGTTGGTCACGAGAGAATGCTCTTCCTAGCAGCGTGATAACACCTGCAGCCTGGTAGGCTTCCCACTCCTCTCCGTAACAGTACTCCTCGCGCTGGTGGCGGGAACCCATGTACAGCAGCACAGATCCAATCTCCTTGCCCTGGGCCTTCTCCATCGCACGATGCTGGACGAAAGCACGGAAGGGTGCGAGACCGGTTCCTAGACCAGCCATGATGATGGGTTGTGTTGACGAAGGCGGTAGTTTCATAACAGACGGCTTGACGGACACCGTTACTGCCTGTCCCGGGCGAAGTCGGTACATGTAGCGCGTGGCCTGACCAAACCTGTCTCGACCACGTGGATCGGTCCAGTTCACTACCACAACCATGAGAGCGACCGAGGTCGGGGTGACGGCTTGGCAAGATGCAATCGAGTATTCCCTTCGTTTCATTGGAGCAACGATGCGTGCAATCTCGTGGAAAGACGGATGCGCAGAGGAGAACTCAAGGAGGACATCGGCGTACGTAACTGTATCGACTTCGGCACGTCGTTGAAACTCTTTGTAGCCCTCTGGACCCGCGAGGGTGAGTAGGGTCTTCCTTTCCTCTTCGTCGGATGCGTATTCCGCAAGTGCTTCGTAGAACTTCTTTGGTGGTCGGCCAAAGATGTCAATGTTTTGAATGAGTGCTTGGTAGACGGTTCGGTTCTCGAATTTATTAGCGCTAGTGAGGGCTGCAACTTCGACCACTTCTTCTGGCTCGAGACCATACCATTTGATGAAGTCCATCACCTGTTCGTGGTCATTCTCGGCGTGGATGCCCAAAGCCTCACCAATGTTGTAGGTCAAGCCAGAAGTGCCTAGGTCGAATTCGATGTGGAAGATGTTTCGGTCGTACGTCAACGGAGTCAGACGACGGTTCTCCTTAACGTGAACCGTGAAGGTCTTGTTGGGCAGGTCTGGTCGAAGTCTGTCTTCAGTGCCGTAGGCCTCCTTGAAAAGTAGCCCCTTGGCGGCCTTTTGCCAAGTCCGGAGAAGGGAGGGCGACTCCTCTTCTGACTTATCCCACGATTCGAAGCTATTCGTGGTGATGTTCGCCAGTGGTTCGGGTTTCGATGCATCGATCTCGGCCTCTGCCCACTCTTTGGGTACTTCCACTTGACGAAGAGTCTTCTCGAGATCTGCGGCAACCTTTTCGAGAGTTTCGGCGTCGCTGCTGAATTGAGCAAGCTTCTGAGTACCGGTCTCTTCGGATCGCGCAAGGGCGACTCGGAGGAAAGCGGTCTGCACGATGAGAGAGGTAAGTCCTTCATCTTCAATCTGAAGCTCAGTGGCATCGGGATTGATCAAGAACAGACTGATGCTCTTCTTGGCAATCTGCTTTCGTGCAACGGCTGGAACCTTCTTCTCAACATCCTCGTCCTTGACACCAGGCAAGACAAGGATGAGCTTGCCACCATCTTCGATGCCCGAAAAGACGTCGATCTTTTCTAGTAGAGCGACGTCATTGACAATGACTGCGCCAGCTTCGGTGATGGCATATGTAGCGTCCAAGCTCTTGGGCGACTTGCGAATGTCGATCCGGTGTACACCACCTTGCACAAGGTTGTCGTGAGCAGTGCCGATTGTAACATTCTGCGAAGAGTCCTTCGCAAGAGCCTGTGCAAGATAAGAAGCGGCCGATGCCGACGGCGCGTCATCAACGTTCCAGAAGGTGTACTGTTGCACCTCATTGTCGAGCAGAATTGAGGTGAGCTCTGACTGGGCCGTGCTATCGAGTTGCTTGCCAGCAAGCATGTGGTAGACGCCAGCTACGCTCTGGGGGGACCACGATTCTGATCTGGCAAATTTGATGTCCTGAACTTCTGGAGTTTGGTTCAAGACAGTGTTGAAAGACACAGCCGCAAGAACGTCTTCGTAAAGTCGCGACCGAATGCCGCCTTCCGAGACTTCTTGAGCCGTTGCGACCTGACCCAGCACACCAATGGTCTTAACTGTGCTCGGCAAGGTTTTCAGGAAAGACTCATCGATGAATGGCCTGTAGACACGCACGTTGACCACACCAACTTTGTTTCCTGCCTGCGCCAGCTTCTCGGCGACCTGGGCGGCCAAGGAAGACTCGACGGAGCCGAATGTCACCAGGATCTGCCCAGCATCCGAGTGGCCATAGTACTCGAACGGCTTGTAGTCTGTTCCCAGCTCCTCGTTGAAAGCCTTCATAGTCTTCAGAACCTTGCCTTCGACGGTGGAGTGCTTGTGGTCATCATCTCCGATCGCTTTGAGGACGTTCTGGTACGCTTTCTGCAAGTTTGCCTGGTCGAGTATGTCAACCACTCTCGTTGTGTCGCGACTCATCTTGACACCGTCGTAAGTGTGGATCACAGGTACGTCTTGCGAGAGGAGGGTGGCTAGCAGGGAGATGTGCTGAGCCTCGTGTGCTGACCGGCTGGAAATCAGGTTGAAGCCCAGATCCTCTGCCAACCACATGGATGAGATATAGTCCGAGGCCAGAGCGCCGTTCTTGCTGCCATCATATGCTGAGGCTGCAACGTGCGCCACGAACGGATTACTGACGCCGTACAGCAGGGACAGCTGGTCGAGAGCTTGGCGCAGGAAGTTGAGGGCAGAGGACGATGCCAGCACAGCCTGTGGAATGTGCCTCCTCTTTACATCAAAGTCCTTGGAGAAGAGGTAGCCCAAGGCTGCAGTGCCTGCACCAGACCTGACGTCCATTGACTGAACCTTTGGAGAATAGCCATGGACATTCTGTTCCTGCTCTTGCGCCCATTGCCGCGCGGAGACATCGAGGTCAAAGGAATCGGGGCTGTAAGACCACAGCTTGTCCGAGAGCAGATATGAAACTTGTTGAACCAGTGTCTGAACAGTGACATATGTAGGCCCTGCGATGGTGGGCAGTCCGATGTGTTTGCCGAACGGCAGGGCGCCGGAAGTGAGCTGCTGCTCTTTGGTCGCCATTACTATGATGGTGAAGGTAGTCAGTGAAGGACAAACGCGACTTGAGACCGTCTGGGGAACATGGAGAGTAAGTAGATTGCTTGAAAAACATTCGGCCAGGCCAAAGGCCAGACCCACCCCTTGCTCTTCACATTTTTCGACTGCGCGACACTCGTCCGGCGTTGTCTCCAGCCGCGTGTTGGAATCGACGCTGACTTCACCAGAAATTCACGATCACGCAATTTGCACTAAAAATTCGGTCGGCCGCAGATGTGCCGATTGCGAGATTCTGCTTCAGTCGCAGCCCTTGCCAATCATGCCATTTCTGCACTACTGGTCTGCATCTCACACCGCGCTACGGGTAAATTTATGTGATGGCCACATGTCTTGAACCTGTCCGCAGTGTTATCTCCTTCGGTCTATCGACTACCTTCTCTCTTCTCTAAGAGGTGCGAATGGCAGCCAGTAACAGAGCATGCATGGAGCAACCGACGCTCCTCATCGTTGTCAAGAGAAAGGAATCCGTATAATGTCGCCAGCATGCTTAACGGTCGGCTGATATACAACCATGTCGTTGATTCTTATAAGGCTGGCTCTGCGCTTTGATGGAATTTCCGAAACAAGTTAAGCTCCTGCTTCTCGATATTGAGCTTCAAGGTGTTCAATCGCCCGTACCCACCTGCTAAACGCAGGGAGTCATTCTCCTTGATGAAGCTTTGCCAATATTCGCCCGGTGATATCGGTAACGCTTTAGTCATTGTGCCCGTGGTGATGATCTCTCCAGGCTGGACACATGGATGCAGGTTTTGTTTCTCGAGAATCCCGCAGAGATGCCGCAATGCATTCAGAGGGTGTCCAAGTACGTTCTTTGAGCTGCCTCGATCCATGAGCTCGTAGTCACGGGAAATATCGACTTCAATACAACCCAGGGCTGCAACAATCTGGTCCTTCGGCATCTCTGGCGTTAGACGAAGCCAATTACCAATGAATAGAAATCGATGTAGCGCACCTTGAGCTGTTGTTTCTGCCGAGTTGAATTTCCAGTCATGGTAGATCGACTGCACTATCTCCAGACCGTGGGCGAACGAATATATACAGTCAAGCAATTCAGCATCGCTCATTGATGAGGAAGGAGCAGATTTCATACGGAACACGATTTCCGGCTCAATCTTCGGCTGGAGAGCTTCTGCCCGTGGGTGCAATGGCAATGGGACCACGCCGGTCGCCTTCAACGTCTTCTGAGTGTTTGCATATATGTAGCCCCAATTTGACGCATCGATATTATATTCCGGCCAAATGTTCGTGTTGGTGAACCCGATCTTTCGTCCTACGGGCCTTGCATCACGACGACTCATCTTATCTGCGCAATGTGCAGCAGCCACTTGATACGCCTCATCTTGATTAAGTCCTTCCCTTCGCCATGCGGTCGATGGAGGTATTTGATGTCCGAGTGCAACAGCTTGCGCGATGTCTTGTGCAATGTTACTGATCCGAGGTGGAAATATCTGGGAGCCGAAACTTTGTTTGCAAATGGCATGCAGTAAACAGGAGGGATACTGTGCCATGACTTCGAACGAAAAGCAGGACAACGCTGGTGCACACACGGACCCAAGATCTCAACTTGTCTCAGAGCTGACGGATCGTGTTTTCAGCGTCATTGCGTCGATTCAGTAGTTACCATTGCCATTGTCCAGTACCGTCAGTATGGGTCTATTGGCGCTCTCTTTTGCTTGTTAGACGTAGCGTGGCGACCGTCTGACCAAACGGCAACATTTGACCAGGTACAAAGGCTCTCCGTGGAAATTGGGACACTAGACGAGAGGTCACTGTACCAAATGTTCCTGCGACTCGCCATGTGCTCCAACACAAATCAAGCGAGCGGCTTGTTGCGTGCTTGTTTAGGCAAGTTAAGCGTACTGCAAGCGCTCACGAAGCAGAACAACGCCATCACTCAGCCTGTTCTACCTACACCTCTTCAGGAGTAGACTAGTCTTACGTTGTTCTTCTAAAGAGCCGCCATGACAGCCTTTTCCAAACAGAAGCCCTGATCTCGGAGAAAGTATCACATCCCCTCTCTCCAGTAGCGGGAGATGACGTTCTTGCTTGTGTGATGAGATTCTCCTCACCTGGTCATTTTCAAAATGTTCTGTAGTCGACCTCGAAGGTTGAGGCTGATGTCCAGTAGTCAAAGTCTCGAGCAAGCAAACAATTTTCTAGTTCGAGCTGCAATGACTGTTACGATCGGTAATAGCATTCTCCCTCGGGGCCACTACACGCTCAAACGTAAGGGTACAGAACTTTAGGTAGGTTGAATGGTATTAGCTGATAATAACATATGAGTCATACACTATTCGAGACAGCAGCAAAGAGAGTGATGAAAGTGTTGTTTCACGATATTGGTTGTTGTTGATGTCACTTATCATATCTTGAGATTTCTAACATTTAGCATCGCATTTCAGGGACAGAACAATCGTGGCTTCAGCTTCTTGTGACTCGGTGGGCACCTTATCTCTTCCACCGAAGTCTTCACAAAGCGGCCTCGGGCGGCCTCGGGCGGCTACCTTTTGTACCGCACTCCAGAAGCGAACAAAGTCCCATACATGATCTCTACCAAGATACGGTTCATAAGCCTTCTACAAAGTTCACGAGCGGCGCGTCGCTACTGTTCCTCACTGCAGTCCATTGCGACAGCGCCCGGTTCTCCAAGCTCAAAGCTGCCTATCTAATCACCAACAGCACCAGAGGTCCCTCAGCAGAATCTACGAAACCAGCAAACCACGACTCAGACAGCTTGAGTTTGGCAAGATTTGTTGTAACATGTCGAAATGCACGCAGAGGCAGCGAGACTGTCCCGTCACGTACCACGTTTCTGCAGAGCTTGAACGGAGCACCGATGCCAATTTCATCGTCTATCATCTGTCTCGTCTGAAACCGCCAACTATCTCTGGTTCAATGGGTTCTAGTCTGGCCCACACCAATCGGTTGCACCCACTGTGTATGGCACTGCCAGCAGGCCAGGCGTGCGATCGTCTGGCGGGCAGCTATGCACTTCAGAAAGGTAAACACGGGGAGCCCGATGGCGGCGTTACATCGTGTAGCTGAATTTAACAGGCTCTCCTGGAAGCAGACAGCGATACACGTATCGTTTTGATAAGCGCTATGATACGGGTGACTTCTTGAGTGACCCCACCCTTGTTCTTTTATACTTAGCCTAGCGAGGTTACTACTGTGCATGGCTTGCCACTCTACTCGATTGTTTTTTTCTCCCTCGGTGATCTGTCCGTCTATCAGATTCTGCTTGACGAGATCTGATACAGTGCTGTTTGGATTCTGAGAGTAGATGCATCATTTCCTTGTGCCTTGCTATTATCCCAGCAATAGCGCGTACTGCGACTCAGTGCAGTCGCTACCATATGAGCCGGTCAGAAAGATGGGCTTAAGCATGTTGTTTAGACTTTTGGTCTCTTCCCCAGACCGTCTCGTATTGCGCTTCAAGTATTTCTCGTCTTTGTGGACGGACAACGAGGTCAAATTCAAAGGACTTGGGTTGGACCTGATTCATATCAGCACGAGTATAGGCGAGATGGCATGCGACGATCTTATGGGAGTATGGTTTGGCAGGGCGTGAAGCACTTACATTGAACCCAGTAGTGTAGTCGTAGGAAGGCGGCACAACTGTTCCACCGGTGGACGATCGTCGCTGGGATATGTCACAGCACCAAGCGATCCTTGCGATAAGGATGTAAAGCGACCGCTCCGCAATGTTCAACCCAGGACAGATCCTTCTGCCAAAGCCGAACGCACTAAAGTTCTGAAGGTTCGGATACTGCGTAAGAGGCTCTCTATATGTTGGCCATTCTTTCTCGAGCCACCTCTCTGGACGAAAGCCATCAGGGTCAGGATAGCGCTTCGGCTCTCGGTGGATGGTCCATTGCACCGGGTGCACATTCGAGCCTGCCGGAAGGAACACTGACCGACCACCATCGAGTTTGTAGATGTCGTCTTTGGTAAGCATATGAGGCAGGCCGCCGGCAGTGACTGGTCGCCATCTCAATACCTCTTTAGCGACGGCTCGTACACGAGGCAAATTTGGCATGTCCGAGAACGAAGGAAGACGAGCATTTCCCACCACTGCATCAACCTCGCGCTGCAGCTTCGAGAATTCGTCGGAGTGCAAAGTCATGGCAAGCAGGAAGCTCATCATTGCTGACGCAGTTGTCCCCGCACCAGCTTCAAAAAGTGTACCGATAGCGTACGCAGCATGGTCGTCGCTGATATGGTAGGAATCTTTGTTGTCAAACCATCTACCGCAGAAATTGTTGTCAGACTGAGGGCCATCTCGAGAGCTCTCGATTCCTTCTTTCATGAGACTTCTAAAAAGATCGAGCTCTTCAGAATGCAATTGTGCAGCTTCTCGCTTGAACGGCGCCAAGAAGGATGGCAAGCGTAGAAGTGCAGGGATTGAGTCGACGAGGTATGCCCCGGGACTTGCGACTCTCTCGACATTGTGGAGAACGGCGAGAATCCTCTGGATGAGTGGCTCTTTGCCAGTAGAGACCGACTTTGAATACGCAAGTCGCAGTATCAGCCCGCCCGAGTATCGTTCGAACCAGGTCTCATAATTCTCAGGCTCCTTGGCAAGATCCCGTACGGCTCGAAGGCTCTCTTCCTCTTGTAAGGATTCGTACGAAGCTGCAACACTGACATTAGCTAGATTGTGCATCAGCTTCCGTACGTTCCGCCAGGTGTCTCCATATGGCAAGAACAAGGGCCTTAGGTTGCCGCTTACAAGCTGCGCTGCCATAGGTAGCTGCTCACGATCGCTGTAGATGGTGCCTCGCTCTCGCAACAAGTCGTTGGCTATCTCCTCTGTCGATACAATGACGTGGTTGCGACCCGCGATATTCAGGCAGAAGAGAGGCCCATATCGATTGCTCCATTCCTGGAACTTGAACCAGCTGTGGTATGGTGGAATGTCGAGTAGATTGCCGATTATGGGTTTCCCTTGCGGGCCGTTGGGGAGCTGTGAGCCGGTGGGAAGTTGTTTAGGAGATTGTAACAGGAGGAAGGCACAGGCTGCGAGGATACCGCTGACGATGACAATTGTCGCGAGCATGGCCTTGTTATTTTCAAGATAGATGGTCAGCGCCGGGTCTGCAAGCACAGGACGAGAAGATTTAGGGGCTCGCGGTTTGATACCGTGAACTCTTGCAGTCTTGGTGGCCAGGCAAGTGGTACAGGGTCGCAGAGGTGCTAGTCCGGTATGCAAGAAAGGAAGCACCTTGTGTCAGTCTCGGGCCCTTCGTTCAACAGTTGATTCGCATCAGCAGTCGTCGGCATTACTTGGGACTTTCGAAAGTTCGCTCTGACTGTCTGGTCACGGATGCTAGGGAGGCCTGACCAATGCTTCAACCTATGTCAAGGCTCCCCAAAGTGTTAGGTTTCGGGTAACCTGGTTCATCACCCCGCAGCAAATGGCTGGAATTTCCAGACCATCAGAGCCCACCTGGCACCACGCAAGCGCTGATCGGGGAGTAGGGCCACTCATACTGTCTCTGGGGGAAGCGCAACTACGTCGTTGCAGCAATGTTCGCCAGCCAGTCCATGGGCAACGTCGACCAGACGCCACACTTCAATCAACGGTCGTTCCATCACGGTTGGAGCGACGCATGGCATATGCGATCCCTCGTCCTGTTGTTTGCTGTGAACACTGGCTGTGCTAGGAAAGCCGAGGCTAAGGCCAAGCACGTGGCGCTGGGGTAGCTCCTGCTTCAACTCCACCTTTCAATATTCCGCAGTGCGGGATCAACCGGGCGACAACACCCGACAGACTCAGGCCACTACACCTGCCCGTGTTACGGCGAATACAGTTTGTGTTTGCTGGATGCTGAAGCTCATATTCGTCTTCTCTGAACCAGTCCTTTGCGCCATCCCTTTGTCCTAGCGAGAGTAAGCCATTGTCGCAGCCTTGACAAGCTATGGCCTCGAGAGTGTTCGCTTCGCGAGCGACGACCTGCACCAAACCTCTTCCATTCACCAAACTCCCCATCCGATCCTTTCAGACGACACGGTCACAGCTGCAAGAACTTGCTGCGACACCAGTGAAGAAGCCTGTGGGAGCATTCAGAGGAGGGTGAGCTGCCCTACAGCATTTCCGTTACCTTATGTAGTTCCAGCAAGTGCTAACCTGGACCTATCTAGACTATTCGGTTTCCTCTTTGGTGTCACGCTTGCCGGAGCCTCAGCGTACTACTATGTCATCGACGAGTACAAGCTATCAAACGACATGTTGACAGAAGACATTTATGTACGCCAGCCTTTCCCTTTTGTCCCCTCGATCCAGGAGCTCTCCCCGTCGCTTGTCGCAGGACTGGCGGCAAGCCTGTATCGCGATGCCCTTCCAGATCGCGAGCTAACGTCGTAACAGTCACTACAAGCAGCAGTTCAGAGATTGCACGATCACATCACAGTGCTCGAGAACAAGTCGGCGCAAGACGTGGGACGAAAATGAGCGCCGGGCGCGTGAGAATATAAGCTTGATTAGCTATAAGCATAAGCAAAGAGATGTGCATGGGCGTTCTAGCGATGGAATTTCACGCAACTTGCCTCACAACAGATTGTATACTACACCGAAACTTCTGAGAGATAGGGGATGGGTTTTCCAAAAGCAACAGCAATATTGAACAAGCTCAAGGGCACGGGACAACAGCGAGGCAGAATTTCTGCACCGCGTCGTATGTCACGTTAGGAACGTATGAAAGCTATAGCAGCTCGTCGTCGAGCCGTCCACTTGCTGCTGTTACACGACCATGCGATCACATGCTAGCGCGTGCCGCACTTCGCTCAAATGCACCATTGGCTCCCGCTCTTGACCGTATGTTTGGTACTTCTTGCCTTTGATGCGCCTGTCTAGCCCTCCACTTCGCAATGCCTCTCATAGAAGAACTTCCCGTCTCTCAGACTGTCAAAGCCTCTCACGGCTGGGCCTACGTTCCCGACACGGGTCCCATAGCGGCTCAGCAACCCGGAACTCGTGACCGCAAGCGCGTCGCAGCTAGCTCAGCCCGATCCACTGCCACTTCCTCTGCCAAACGCGAGAAGGCCACATCACAACGACTTGAGTCACTCAACAAGGAGAACTACAGAGATGGCGTCTCAATTCCTATACCAGCGAGTCATAGGGAGAGAGCAAAAGGCCGCAAAGAGACGAGTAATGTGAAGAGAATACTAGGCTATCAGAGGAACTTTGCCCATTATCTGGCAGATGTCGAGGCCAACAATCCGGGCGAAATGCACTACAGACTGCCTAATGCTCCAACGTCAATGGGCCCACCGCGTACACCGGCACTGGCAAGAGGGGAATCGAGCCAGAGGAAGGCAAGCATCGACACAAGTGCGAGCAGAAAGAGAAGTACTGCTAGAAGATCGATAGCCGAGAACACCAGTAGGCCCACCATGCCAACCGACACACCAACACGAGGCACGAAGCGAGGGCGACAAAACTCCCAGTCGCAATCAGTCTCGAACTTCGGGGCCGAGGCCAGTCCAGCCGGCGCAGCCGTCAAGAACGAAGAGCAAGATGGGGCATCCGAGGTCAAGGACACAGCCATGACAGACGCTCCCAGCGCCCTGACCGACAACGCTGCTCCACGTCATGCACAATCCGCACCAGACGCGCTCAACGAGAGCAACAGCCAGCCTTCTTACCCATCTGAATGGGACGATGATCCACTTCTCACCTCCCACCCCTCCGAAGTCCCACCCATGCCAAGCGACCGCATCATGCAGATCCTGGTCTCGGAACCACCCTTGACCTATACCGCTGCTAGAGTCACGCCTCTGGATGAAGATAGACGACCTCCACCGCGCCACTTCTGTGGTATATGCGGCTACTGGGGTAAAGTGAAGTGCAAGAAATGCGAGGAGTGGACCTGTGGACTCATGGAATGCTGGCGTACTCACGAGGGCACTTGCCCCATGGCGAATGTGTACTGATGGTTATGAGAGTTGGCTGGACATCGCAAGATTAATTCACTTCTGCATTTTCGACTTCTCGGCTGGTCCGGTTCTCCAGCCGTCTTTGTGTGCTTGGCTCGGTGTGTCGGGCGTCATCGACCGTCGTGTTCTTATATCGAGCATGGCATACAGAGGATGATGTCGGTAGTGTAACGGAGCAAGTCCAAGCTCTGGTGTGGTATAGCATCGTCACGTCCGACAGTGATAGCGAAAGTGCAATTAACCTGACAAAAAGCCTGTGACGAAGATCATGTTCCTCGTCTTCACGCCTCGGTATGTGAAGGATTCCTTTGTCACCGAAATGCTGGGGAGTGAGAGCACCTCAAGATAGGTCATCTGGTTCCAAATGTGCTTATTCTATAATGGGAAAAGTCTGACACGTGTAACACACATTTCCAGTGCTGCTTTGAAGACGAGAATACATCACGGTTGATCACAGAACAATCGTACAATATCTATTCGTATCTTCACACTCTATACCAGTCTAGTAGGCGAGTTGATTTGTGGATGACACGGTCACTAAACGATGATTCTAGTCAGATCTATATCTAGCGTCGACACCCCTGCATTATTCCACGTACGGCTGTGTTGCTGGCCGCGTACCCTGACAGTCGCCAGCCTCAAGCGCGTGAATCAGCCAACAGCAATTCCGCAAAGGGCCCAGTGATAGCCTCATCTAGCCCGCTAGTCAGCAAGTTGCTCAACCTGACATTCGCTGGGCTCTTCTTGTCCGTCAAGACGCTCCACAGTTCGTCCTTCTTGTGGAAGGCGATTTGGAAGTCGAGCACGTAGTCCTTCATCCGCTCTGTCTGGTCGATGATGCTCAATTGCGGGTTCTTGCCTAGGTCGATCTTGATTTCTGCTTTGCTTTCCATGGGCTGTGGGACTTTGACGATAAGACTCGGGACGCCCGGGTATTTCTCGATAGAAACTGTGGCGTCTTTTGTAATGTCATTACCACCAACGGTGACCTTGAGATCCTGCGGTATCTCTGTGACGGCAACGAACCGGAAGGACCACGTTCGTCCTGTGACGTTGGCGGTCAAGGTACCTTCTTCCTGGTTGTATTGAATCAAGGCACCGCGCTCTTTGCCTTCGATCTGCTTCTTGGCTTCTTCGGAATCGTCTTCTGGTGTTTCAAGGAGGCTTGCCTGTCCGTTGCGGCCAACACAAACATATACTTCGAATGCTTCAGGGTTCAGGCACCCATTTACTGGGGCAGCGGCTGCATCCAAGACCACGATCGATCCCTCGTGCATAAGGACAGGGTACTCGTGCAGCTGTCTGTACATCACTATCTCTCTGTCGCCATCGTACACAGTTCCGGTGTAGATGTCCACGAATCTGCCTAGTGGCGGCAACCAAGCCTTCACGGCAGCCATGTTGCTCTGCTTGTTCCTCGGCTCAACGACGGGAGCGACCACCAACTCGAATCCGAAAAAGTACTCATTCTTGTAGGCGTACGCCTGACCACGCTCAGGGAAGTGCCAGTACATGGGCTGACATATCGGCTCGCCATGGCTTGAACCTGACACGTTCAGTGTGTGCAGGTAAGGCACAAGTCGGTGTCGGAAGCGCAAGAAGTTGCTGATGGCTTTCTCCATTTCAGGTCTGTACGACCATGGTTCCTTGCTGCCCCAAGGAGAGTTGCTCGAGTGGAGACGCATGATCGGACTGAAAACACCGTACTGGATCCATCGGGTGACGAGTTCGTCGTCTCGCGCGCCGCCCATGTGCCCGCCTATGTCGTGAGACCACCAGCCATACCCAATGTTCGAGGCGGTGTTGGTGAACTCGGGCTGGAAAGCGAGAGAGGCCCAGCTTACAATACTGTCGCCAGAGAAACCGACAGGGTATCTGTGGCTGCCTGGGCCAGCAAAACGACTGAATATGATTGGGCGTTTCTCTGACTCGCCTGAAGTGGTCGAGGTAGTGGCGCCAGCTTCTGGTGTTGCGTTGTCGAGGAAATGAAAGTGGTTCAACATCCATAATGGGTCCACGTTCGGGATTTTGGAGAAGGTTCCTTGTTGCCAGTCGATCCACCAAAAGTCACAAGCTTGCTTCTCGATGTTGCGGTGAAGTATGCTCAAGTATGCTTCCATGAACTTCTTGCTGGTAGGGTTAAAGGGAATAGGGTCTTTCTTGGAGGTATCATGGCCGAGGAATTTCGCCATCTCTTCGTACGAGCTCTCGTGGTGATGCACGCCCCAAGCCGGGTGATCGTTGAGAGTGATCTTGAGGTTACGACTGTGCAATTCTCGTCCGAACGACTCTGGATCAGGGAAGAACTTGTCGTCCCAGGTGTATCCGGTCCAGCCAGCGTGTGGCACGCGCGGGTCATCGACGAGATGCCATCCCATATCAATCACTGCTACCGAGAGTGGAACGTCCTCTTTGCGGAATTTGTCCATGAGCCCGATGTACTCCTCCTGCGTGTAGTCGTAATATCTGCTCCACCAGTTGCCCAATGCCCATCTTGGAAGCACTGGCTGGTTTCCAGATAGCTGAAACAGTGCTTTGACTGAGGCACGATAATCATGGCCGTAGCCGAAGAGGTAGCCATCTATCCTGTCGCCAGGCATGCGTTGAGCGACCCAGCCTGAGCCATCGAAAAGCATGGTGTCTGAATCATCGACGGCAGAGTAGCCTTCTGTGGAGTTCACACCTCGGCCCATATCACAACGTCCGTCAACCCCGTCCAGAGTTCTGGCTGTGCCTCCCAGGTTTCCTGACCTTGTCTCAAAGCCGTACCGCCATTGGGCACCCCAATTTGTGACTTTAGCGCTGAAGCTCACTAGCAGCCCAGACGCAGAGAATCTCTGCTTGTCATAGCTGAGTTGGAAGTGGTCGGTGATGATCTCAAGGCCCTCGCCTTCCTCAGAGACGTGGAACTTGGGTACAGGAAACTCCCGGTTGACGGCAAAGGTGGACGCTCGGTCCTCGAACTTGCCATCTGCTGCCCATTCGTATCGAATCAAGCGGTCTGTCAAAATAGTAAAGCGGTAGTTTGGTCCCTGGACTATGGCAGCCTCGTTGGCCAGAGGCTTAGTCTCAAATTTGTAGTCTTTCATGCTATAAGTCTTGATGCTAGCATCTGACGGTGCTGTTCTTCTACTATGGTCAGTAGTGCTGAGCCTTCGAAAGGGTGTGTGAATCCAACCACTGGGGTACTCCTTGATGTAATTTCGGCTACAAGTCAAAGTACGGCTCACTGTCAACCCAGTCCTGGACATCGGAACCGCTCTGTACCTACGCTTCAATATTCGCTGAAACTCGTCGATGGCCATGAACGAGCTCGGTACATGACTCCAGTGTGGGAGCTGGTGGAAGCTCCGTGACGACCTTGAATATTTCTCATTGGTTAGGTTATCTAGACGATCGAACAACCCGTCATATCTCTAGGCTAGATATGCGTGCTGATGTCAGGTTAGTCGCTGAAGGTCAGCCAGCGGCAACGAAGCTTCGGCCGAAACTCTAGTTTCTGATATGGAACTATAACCGGGCTTCGTCAGAATAATCGCAAGCACCGATGTTTTGGAGCGATGGCGGGAAAAGAAGATACAAGCAACTAGTATTATCTTCATTAACTAAGGTAGAGCATATTCTACGTAGCTCGGCCTTGTTTGGTTTGCCTACTTGATGCTCACATCATGACGATGCTTGCGGCACTCATCGACACAGCTGAGTTTATTTTTATGAGGTTGTGAAGCCACCACCATTGGCGTGGATTGTCTGGCCCGAGACCATGCTGCTGTCCGAGCTTGCCAAGAACACAACACATGTTGCCATTTCACTTGGCTGGCCCGGTCGACCCATTGGCGATGTGAACGACTCTTGAGCATCTTTGTCCATGGTAGATGGGATCAATGGTGTCCAGACAGGTCCCGGTGCGATAGCATTAACTCGAATGCCGGTTGCAATCTTTTGGTTGGCCAGACCACGAGTGAAAGAGACAATAGCACCCTTCGTGGAAGTGTAGTCGAGCAAATCCGGTCGACCGATGTAGGCGTTGATGGAAGCGTTGTTGATGATGGTGTCGCCGGCCTCCATCTGAGGGATCAGCAATTTGGACAGGTAGAAGAACGGGTGGATGTTGGTGTCAAATGTCTTGTGCCACTGCTCGAAAGGCAACTCCTCTATGCTCTTCTGCACCATCTGGAAAGCAGCATTGTTGAATAGAATGTTGACCTTACCCATCTTCTCTTTCGCGAAGTTGGCAACTTCCTTGCACTTCTCAAGCTTCCTGATATCGGTAGCGATTGTATAACATTTGCCGCCTTTCTCTTCGACCTTCTTCTTGGTGTCCTGAGCATCCTTCTCCTCTTCTTCCAGGTAGGCGATTGTCACATCTGCTCCTTCCATAGCGAATAGTATAGCTGTGGCTCTGCCAATGCCCGAGTCGCCACCTGTGATCAACGCCTTCTTGCCTTCGAGTTTACCGGACGGCTTGTACATCTTGTAGCCGCCCTTTCCATCTGGAACTTCGGCATCAGCGGGCGCGATGGGCATTTGTGTTTGATGCCCAGGCGCATCTTGATATGTAACGGGTACAGTGTGGCCTTCGCAGATTGTCAGTGGGCATATCGCCGAACATTTGCACATTATTCTTACCTGACTGGAATTGTGTTTCAGTGCCAGACTGTTGTTTCATGTTGTTCTGGTCGTTGTCCATCTTGAATGATTTGGTATGATTGTGTTGGGATGTCCTGGATGAGTTGGCGTTTCAATCGTAGATCGGGTAAATGGTTTCCAACACTGGTTCTTGCTTAATATCTAGAGAATGAGGGCAGGTCCGATCTGTTCGCCAATACCAACAATCACGAGCATGATGTCACCCATTCAGTCTGACGTCGCGCATGAGTCTCTGTGGAAATTTTCGCGGAGAAGGTGTCCGTGTGTACGTTGAGTGAGCTCATAGGCTCATGCTTGCTGTCAGGTACCTGCATGAGGTTTGTCTCCGGAAGCTGAGCTGTGCTCACGATGCTGGTACAACGCGAGAAGGGCTGCACGGGTACGTCGGCAGCCTTGGATATCACTGAGGTCAATAGAGCTTGGTATTGACCTTGGTTCATCTAGATCGAACGGTGCACATTGTTGAGCCCATCTAGGTCGATGTAGTAGAGGTCTGGTGACCGCCCGAGTTTCAAGTGGTGCAACGAAGCGCGATGACAAGTGGTTGACGAAAGTCTGGTCCGTGGTCCCAGGCTGTAAGGCTACCTAGGTACAACTATCGACCGCACTAAGTCAGCTAGGCTGCTGCCGCTTGGGTCTTTGCTTAAATTTATTCAAATGCCTGCGATGCCAGCATCGGGGTTCAGTCGCATCGCTGCCTAAGATAGTCGAGCCGCTTCCGTAACCAGTGCCAGTTCAAATCAAGACCTGTCTATCAACGAGGTTTTGAGAACGAAATGCTCGACATCAACCTCGGCATCGAGCTCGCAAATGCTCGCACTTGTGTACCATGCTCATGCTCTCTGTTAACGCTGTCAAATCTCGACATTCTCCTCCTGACACCATAACTTATATAAACCAAGCATCTGGTGGACACCATGATCACATAGGACTAATTTATGTCGGCTTACCAATACTTCGTACGTCTGGTGCCCTCTAGAAGGTTCCCGGAAGCTCGATACCCGCGAGACCTGGCACCATGAGTAGGGAATAGTCGACAAGCAGAAAGAGATGCTCCAGAGCGACGCTCGATCCACGACCCGAAGTTTTGAGCTTCGTTCTGCTCGTGGAGCGATGGCTACTTCAAAGGTCACGAGCAAAGACAGCATACTTGTGTAGTTGCTGGCAAATTATGAGACCTAGAGGGAGGTGTCACCTCTTCGGGCACAGGTCGAAGCAGTTCTGGACCAAAATGAATGATAGCTACATGGGACTACTCCCTGTATACCACCGTGACTCGCTGTTGCATGAATGTGCACGTTGTAAATTGTGGGCAGGTCAAGTCCTTCGAGACACGGGACGATCGGATTGTGTACGTTTTTATTCAGTTCCGCCTCGCTTACGTATGCCCAGTATGCTATTGTCTTCGTAGCTTCTTTGATGATGTGCAATCGACGAACGCAACATCTTGAGGCCGTGATGCTTGGGTTGACACCACATCCTCCTCTGCAATGCTCGATTTGCGGGACTGACGAGCCGGGCGTTATTCGACATTCTAGCGTCAACTACGTTTCAGCGTATACCAACACGTGTGATGGGTAGGGGAACGATCTCGGGTGTAATCGTGAAATCTATGCACTCGGGCTCGCCCCATTACCAGCCAAGGGAGAAAGAAACGTTGATAGGAAAAGTGTCTTACCAGGTAGAGTGAAGACGAAGAACACCTAACCCTGATGGCTTCGGATGCGACTGTCCTAGCAGATTATCGACCTTCACGAGACGGAGATTTGCGCTGATCCTCACCTAGCTAGTCGTGCGACGGTGATGTTTCGACCGATGCGGTGAAGCTGGGCGAGCAGGTAATCTGAGACAAAATGTTAGCGCAGACTATAGCGACCAATGCGGACGGCAACAGAGAGCGCAGGGCGCCGGCAAACGTGGGAAAACCACGTGGAAGCCATGTCGAAGGACGTCCCACAAGCGGGTTTGTGAAACGCCTTCCAGGGGTGGAACGTGGAAGGCCTATCAGGAAGGCGTTCAAGGGTTTGAGGCGCACTTATTCCCATCTGGCATTCTGGAAGCTTACCGTGCATGCAGTAGCCCTATGTGTAACCTTGTGACATTTTCTACACCTCGGAAGACGTAGTGCGATGGAACAGATGTCGACTTGTAGCTTATACCGTCTTTCAGATAAGATTCGCGATGCAAATCAGCTCGCAGACTCACCAATCGAGCAGTCCGTTCAAGTATCCTACAATAAAGAACATCACTTCCGTCACGGACCTGACAGCAGTAGCGTAACTGTCTTTACGCCACCAGATGCGGTGACCCGAACGGTGTTAGTGTAACAGGGAAGTGTTGCTTTTGTCCAAGATTTGTCTAAACCAGGTCAAGCCAGAGTGCAGGGCTCCGAGGCAAGCTCCTGTGAAGTGTTTAACAAGTCCATCGGTGCCGTTTTGACTTGCAATACTGGAGTTCCACCATGAACATCTGGCACGAAGCGGTGCAGTAACAAACAGGACTTATTATACGTCGTTACCAGAGCACGATCGACCTCCTAAAGAAGTTGAGACGGAGCAGGCTTCGCCTGTCTACCTAGACAGAGCAGGGTATGATAGCAAGCCATAGCTCAAAATTGGCCAGCTTTAAGGTCAAGCTAGCCAAAGCCACGCTATGGACCACACCCCATTTTGTGCGGGTCATGCTGAACATCACTTCAATCATCGTGTCATGACCCACCTTTACGAGTCTTTCAACATCTGCTTGCTCCTCAAATACGAATGTCCAACTCGTAGTCATGTGCTTTGCATCTAGCACAGTCGTGCTCGTTGATCAATCTTAGTTTTGCATTATTCACCCTGCTACCGACGCCTTGGATTGTAGTAGGGAACTTGTCGTTCGCAAGCTTGTGGACCCACGTTCAGCTGGACATTGCCTGCTCATCTTCTAGAAGGAAAATTCACGTTCCGTCGGCCTTCTACGCTGTTGCCTCACAACGCCTCGACCCCCAACATCTCGACAATTCTTGGCAACCTTGTAGACGCCATACACAACAATTGGCAGATAAGGAGCAATCACTAACTGAGATCTTTCGTTGTCTCGCAAGGAGTGCCGCCTCATATAACGATCGACATTCAGCCCAGTCCTGAAGCCAAGACTCACAAGGACAATCTTCGACATAGTACTCGCGACGTTCGTAGAGAGACCGCGAGTGTGTTTGCGCCAGAAATCGAGGCATTGACACAATCACTAAAGTCGCGCGCGTTCGAAAAAGTTCATCGAAGCCGCATGTCGCACCAACTATACCCATTAACCACCGCAACCACGTGAGGTAGGGAGGGCAAGGCCGCAAATGGGCAATTCGCAGGGCAAGCCTGTGGTGTACACGGACGAAGTCAACCTCAATCATTTTCGGCTGCTAAGAGTAGTTGGCAAAGGTGCTTTCGGTAAAGTACGAATTGTCGAACGAAAAGATTCTGGCCTCACCTTCGCGCTCAAATACATCCGCAAAGATGAAGGTTTGTGACACTCGAAGTCTGCCTTGACGATGCTAACGCGGAGATAGTTGTTCGATCAGAGAGCGTGCGGAACATCATTCGAGAAAGGCGTATGATGGAACATTTGAATCATCCTTTCCTATGTAACCTCCGATACAGCTTTCAGGATGTCGAATACCTGTACTTGGTGATAGATTTGATGAATGGCGGCGACTTACGATTCCATATCTCACGCAAAACGTTTACCGAAGAGACTGTACGTTTCTGGATGGGCGAGCTGGCGTGTGCTTTGCGGTACATCCACCAACAGGGCATTGTGCATCGAGACGTAAAGCCCGATAACGTGCTTCTCGACTCTGAAGGACATGTTCACTTGGCGGACTTCAACGTCGCGTCAGACTTCAGGCCGCCGAAATTACTAACAAGCAAATCGGGCACACTAGCATATCTTGCGCCAGAGTCGTTCCGAGGACCCGGGTATCTAGATGAAGTGGACTGGTGGTCGCTTGGTGTAACATTCTACGAGTGTATATATGGCAAGCGACCGTTCGAAGGCAAGACGCATGATGAACTGGTCGACAACATATGCGCTGCGAACCCCAAATTCCACGTCACACGCCCTCCAGTTTCGATGCCATGCTTACACGCAATGGCAGCATTACTGGAGAAGGACAAGCGCAAACGGATAGGAGCAGCAGGCTGGGAGACATTTACGAGTCACCACTTTTTCGATCCACTAAACTTCGAGTCACTGGAAAAGAAGTTAATACCACCAACATTCGTCCCTTCAAGCGAGAAAACCAACTTCGATGCAACATACGACCTCGAGGAACTATTACTGGAGGAAGCACCATTAGAAGCACGAGCGAGGAAGCAAAAGCCACGAGCGGAACTTCGGCAGGATGCCACGACTAAGGAGATCCGAGAGGATGAGCTCCATAGGATAATAGAGACAATGTTCGAGCCATTTGATTACACCATGGCGTCGTACGAAGCGACGGCCGCAGCAGCGTTAGCGCAGGATGGCACGGCGGAGGCGCTGAATACAACAGGCTCGAGTCAGTCGCAACCCGCATCAAAAGCTCACTCCGAGGCAACATCGCCCGACGGCACACCGCCTATATCACCGAGTCAGGCACCCGCCCACGGAGAACAGAAAGGATTTCCCGGCATGGAGGAGCTGGCGGCCCGATTGCCACCAGCTGCCAACTCTGCTAAAGCACAATCAGGAGTCAACTCGCAATCCTTCAGCAGACCCCGACCGCAGCCGGCAGCGCGACAGGCCAGCAAGGCTGGCGGAGTGCAGATGGTTCTTGACGAGCATGGCAGCTGGTCGAACCTTGCTGACCACACGGCAACGCTGCCAGTGGATGCAGTGACGGGCAGAGAGAGCAAAGATAGCGGCAGTGTACTGGGCTTCCTGAGAGGCAAAAAGTCTCGAGATCGAAGTCCTAAGCCTAAGGAGGCGGGTGTACTGGGAAAAGCAGGAGCTCGTCACATTATCAGTTGAGGAAGCCACAACCGACAATCAGAGGAGTTCGGGGCGTATGTCGGTTCTTTGGGCCATTGCGCATGGTAGCAAAGCGGGTACATAAACAGCGTATGAATAGCATTTGGGTTCGAGCATTCACAAGTTCAGTCTGATACAAAGTCGGGTAATCGTGTGAAGACGAGGGCGCAACGCCATGGTCAGTTATATAGGAGGTAGTAGTCGAATGTGCTCCTCTGTGCGAGAGACAAGCTGTGAGGTGGCACGGCACGCTCCCACTGCTGCATCAAGGTTCGGGATGAGGCTCACGTGGGCGCGTCATGGTCGCGACACCTTGACGGGTGTTGACGTCTGTAATGATAGTATCCGAACAGAGCAAACGCACGTCAAGCAGTTGGGTGACTTCAATAGCAATACATTTATACATCGAATCTCTTGTACACCTCGACGAACATGCATAGCTACGTGGCAAGCGCAAGAGCAATTCACTGCATGTTATGATGTGGTGGATACGCTGGGTGATTATGTTTGTGGCAGCAGAGGTTGGTTGCTGGAGTGTCATGGTGCACTAGACATCATAGCGGCAAAGCACCTTGGGCGTGCACCTCCAACTGTCTGTCAACACACTAAAAGTCGAGCTCTACCGTGCCACTGCCTTCCTCTTATTGCTTGCTTATATCCCGTCAAGCTGCAAGGTACCCTGTCGTTACTTTCAAACCTTCCTTCTGCATTGCTGCTTGCAATTATCTGTACGGAGAAATCATCGAATAATCATGGCTCACTATTAGCCCCAAATCAGCCTCCACCAGAAAAGTCGCGTGTCGCGTTTCTGACTTCAGTATTTGCTGGTTGGAGCCCCTCGCAGTATCTCATCCTCACGCGGCCGCAACGACCACAGCAGCATATCCACGGCCATATGTATGGCAGCTGCTGTGTTCATCCCTCCCTCACCGCATGATACATTTGGCAGCATGGCCACGACGACCCGTAGACAGCCTCTCATGAGCATTCCAAATGCCACCAACTCCCCCCATAGAAACCTGAACAACTCGGGCTCGAAACGATCCCGCGCTGTCGCCAACGTCTCGCAGCATGAGAACGAGCCGCCCACCAAGAGGCAGGCACTAGACAAATCCTTGCACGAGCCGGCACCCGTCACGCCTCGACGTCAAGCCCATCAAGATACCGCCGAAGGAAGAGTCTTTGAACGTGGAACAGCAGATCCCTCCAACAATTTCCAGAAGAAGCTCGTCGCTGCCCGGGACAGGACGCATGCCCCAACAAAGACTACAAGGCAGACTGCTGCCGCGTCGAGGGAGGTCGAATCCATCCGACAATGGCAGAAGCACTACCGAAAGCTGTTCCCCCATTTTCATATTTACTTCGACTCAGTCTCCAGTGATATGCAGACGCGGTTCGTTCGACAGATAACTCATCTAGGCGCGGTATGTTGTCCATACCATGTCCACGCGTACCACATTCTAACCATGGCTAGACCGAGGAGAAGTTCTTCTCCAACAAAGTCACTCACATCATTACCACGAGATCGGTTCCCAGTGCTGACGCTGTAGCCAAAGCCACTGAAAATGCCCAGGGGACAGTCAACCCTGCTGTGCTGGAAATCAAGAATGGCAGATCAACCGTGCGACGTGAGACTGTCAACGCCAACGACATCCTCGTCCGTGGCCAGCAGATGGACATGAAGATATGGGCTGCCGAGAAGCTGAACAAGATTCTACTAACGCTGTTCGACGAGAAGCCTGGCCAAGAAAATACCACGCGAGCTAACAGCACCACACGCGCCACCAACGATCTTGTCCAGGCTCTGAAGAATGAAAAGCTTGCCTCCGTGGCTGAGAAAGACTCAGTCGGCATGCCCAGAGAACTACTGCCATTCCGCGGTCCTTTCATATATGTTCATGACATGGATGAGAAGGTCAAGCCAATCATGATTAGAGAATACCCCAAGGTGACTCGGCGGCAGGATGGTGAGTGGCCTCAGTTCAGGTCCGCTAGTATTGGGAAGTGCCCGTTTGTGGAAGATCCTGTCATGAGAAAAGAGCTTGAACGTGAGCGGGCACAGCAGAAAGCCCAACAGTTACAACAACAACAGAGAGACGCCCAAAAGGCAGCACGGACGAAGTCAGTCCCAACCTCGCAGACTTTGGTCGAGTCGGCCAAGATGGAGCCACCTAGACGAGCGAGTCCAAGGAAAGTGTTGAGGGAAGCCAGGCAGAATACGACAGCATCCCAGCCGGCGAGCATCCAGCCTCCCCCGCCGCAGCCGCTCGAAAGGCAGTCATCCTTCCCCCCTATGCCGGAACAACCGCCGGTCGGGTTTGTCAAGCCATCCCAAATGCAGCTGGCGCGTGAACCAAGTGCATCTGGCATTCAGCGCTCGGCGATGACATCAGCGATTCAGTCGCAAATGATTTCTTCTGCTGCAGCAACAGGACTGAAGGCAACAACAAGCAAAGAAGTCAACGAGCTCAAGAGGAAAGTGCTCGAACGGACACACACCGGCAGCCTTTCGATCGGCTCTATTTCCTCATCACACCAAGTCAACGCCCTTGCTGGGGCGTTGAAAAGTGCAAGGGCACCGGCACCGCAACGAGCTGCGAAGAGTAGAGCTCAAGAGAAACTCGGTGGAATACAAGAAGAGGTGGATCCTTATGCAGATGACCTGGAGGCTCAACGGCAAACACAGGCTGTGGTCAAGAGGAGGAAGCCAGCTAGACGAGAGCCGAAGCCGGGGTACTGTGAGAATTGTCATGATAAATATGATGACTTCGAAGATGTAAGTGCAGCTTTATCCGAGGGCCTGGGAACAAGCCACTAACAAGAGGTGTAGCACATTGTTTCCCGGAAACACAGGAAGTTCGCCATGACCCAATCCAACTGGGTGGACCTCGACGCCCTTCTCGCGAAGCTCCAAGCTCCATAAGCATAATACTTCTGAATCGGCATTTCAGCATTAATAGACACCAAGGTCGACCAATATACCCACTCGTTGCAACAATCATGATTTACGGTTCAACGACAGCATTGAATTTGCATGTTACGCGCTATTCTATCTTTTGCATATACATATGAGTTGGCATTGTCGGCGAAAAGCGTACATGGTGCATGAGCATAAAGGGATGGACTGCAGTAGGGGCATGCAAGAGAGTGTGCTATTGCATCGATCTGAAGCTCAGCGATGTTTCGTACTGTTTGATGGCATTTGAGCAAGCGTTCTGTAACAGCAAGCATGGCGCAACAAAAAGGACAAAGGCAAGAACAGAACAAGAAGCATAATTTGAGACTATAGTCCACATAGTGAATGTTGAAAGTATTTGACGCTGACGAGAGAGCTATCGTGTCTCGCAGACCTCACACTGTGCCTGTCTGCGTCACCGTGTTCGAGGGTCGTCGAGGTACAGTAGATGAAGATGCCTGAGGTTCGAGGGTGTTTTTTGGATGCCTGAAACCGATGAGGGTTGCAGGCTGCAAAGCGGATTTGCGACAAACCTTGAACGTTCGCAGACAATGGTTCCGCTCTTCCTGGAATCAGAACTTAGTAATGTGAGCACATTTAATCCCAGGTCATTCATTCGTTACTCGATAACACCAGTCCTTGCGCACGTCGACTTCTACGGCTTGACTGCTTGTTGGAAGATGATGGCGTTTGTCGCAGCAATTCGGTGACCAAGAACACTTGTCGCCAGCGACCACCTTGCGCCGACCTCTTGACGACTGCCACAGTCCATCCTCTCGCGCATTCTCTTTCCTCCTTTGAATACAACCCTACCACTGCAGCAGTCGCCATGTCGACCAATACGACGTCCGCCTTCGAAGCCGCGAAGTCGCTGCTTCGAACCACAGTTCGCACTTTCTTCCCTAACCCCAAACAGATCATCATCCTCGATGCGCTTCTCACCTACAACGTCCTCCATCCTGAAGAATTCACCCGTTTTTTCCCTCCAAATACTACGCAGCCGAAGGAGATACGCTCGCTTCTGAATCCGCTTTATCATGCTCGACTGGTGTCCAAGGGCACACGCGCAGAAGTCAAGGTCCAGGCCGCTGGCATCGCCAATGCGCGAACACAACAGCGCGAATACTGCTTCGTTGATTGGCATGCAGCCATTGATGCCATCAAATTCAAACTGGTCAGATTGCAGGACAGGGTCGCGGATATGTACAAGGAGACAGATGCGAAGAGAAAAGACTGGAGTTGCCCAAGGTGCAAGGCTGAGTACGACGAGATGTCCATTCTCGACAAGGTGGACATGGATAGTGGCGGGTTCTACTGTGAGAAGTGTGGCACGACTCTCGTCCAGAACGAGGCTGCGGTGAGGGAGAGAGGAGAGCATGCGAAGATCAGAAAGATCAATCAGCAGTTGACGCCCTTTAACAAGCTCATTGCCATCATCGACAATGGTGAGGTGCCCGATCAGAAGTTTGAGGACGCTTGGGAGACGAGACGGGAGCCGCCTGCCGTTGAAGGCCAAGGTGGCGCCAGGTTCATGGATGTGAAGCAGCGTGATCAGGAAGTGAGGAAGGTTCAAGCGACCGTCGATGCGGCTGCTGTTGAGACCACCATTGCAGATGAGAAGGACAGGATTAAGATGGAAGAGGAAGCGAAGAGAATCAAGATGGAGAACGATGCAAGGAGGAACTTGTTGCCAACTTGGCATACCCAGAGTGCCATTCGCGAGACTGCCGTCAAATCCGAAGATGGGGAGTTCTCATTGCCGGGTATGAAAAAGGAAGAAGAGGAAGATAAGAAAGTGCTTGAAGGGAACGCAGAGGAGAGAAAGGCAGAAGAGGAGCTGGACGCTGTCATGGCCGAGCTAGAAAGAGAGAAGCTGGAGAGGGAGAGGAAAGAGGCCGAGGAGGAGGACAGTGACGACGAAGACGAGGACGATTTTGAGGACATTCCAGGCAGCAGTGCCGTTGGCACGCCAGCGAGCAGTCAGCAACCGCTAGCCAAGCAGGAAGCTGCTGCTACACCGCTCAGGACAAATGGTCTGAAGAGGGAGCTGGACGAGGATGGGGATAGCATCAGTGGCACAGACACTGGCGCGAATACTCCACTTTACGCTGCATCGACTTCGCAACCTGATCCAAAGAGGATGAAGATGGAGAATGGTGATCTTGCCAATGTGAGGGTCAAGGTTGAAGATGCAGAGCTAACAGCACAAGCCAATGATGCTGCAGCTGCAGAGTCTGACGAGGACGAGGACTTCGAGGATGTCGTGGAGAGGTAGCGCCGAACCAAACATATGGCTCGAGATCTATCTCGCTGGAGACTGTGATTGACGTGCTGAAGGCCATTGACCATCAACATCATTATCTTTGGAAGTTAGGCAAAGTTTTGGCCTCTACGCATTCCGTATGCTTGGCATACAGTTCTAGAGGTGAGGTTCCTAGCCGATATGGGACACAGCCACTGCCATCAAGCTAGCATACAGTACGCTGCTATTACCTGCGCCTGCCGTGGTAAGCTGTAATGTGGGCTAGTACAGACCAGAACTGTTACCGAAGCCACTTCTCTGGCAACCTCATGATACCAGCATAACCGCTAACTTAGGCGATGCCCCATATCCACCCTACTCGCAATGCTTGTATCACTGGGTCGATCTCGTTAAGAGCAATGGCGCGTGAGTGCAGAATCATTCGGTGTAGTGGTCGCTAAGAAACATTGCATGGGCACCGACGTGTTCCTAGCCACCTTCCGATCTTCGGGTGCGAAACAGGCACGTCAATGGTGAGCCTCCAAACTTACGGTGGTGACCTTCACCACACGAGTGCGAAAAATATCTTCTGAGGCACGCCCTGCGCTTCCCATCGCACAGACAAGTTTTCCCACTAACACCATGACTCTTGTGACCTCTTCGTTGCACTATATTTCGACAAGGAAGAGTCCGCGCAAAATCAAGCGACATCCAGGTGCACGACTGGCAACATGGATGCCATGCGGACAACCTGGCCAGATCATTGAATTTGAGCTACGTGAAGGGCAGAGGCTCCGGACGTTTACGACGGAACGTGAGAAGCCATTGCCAGTCTATGAAGCATCAGCGGTGAAGAAGCCGCGGTTCGAAAGAACCTTGGTTCACGAACATCCGGATGTGGCGGATTGTCTCACTGGATCTGCAGCCTCATCCTAGTGAAGAATGGACGGTCAGCAGCAAAGTTGGCCTGCTCTGACTGCTGCGCTCAGATTGATTACTTGGGTTTTTCGCACCAGCCTCCTACATATCCTTTGCCAATGCAAACCGTTATGCTTCATCACAGGAGGCCCACGGATCACCTTATGCTGGGCTCACCCACTGCCAACGAAACGCATACAACAATCAACCTTGCGAGCACGACTTGAAAACCGTGGGAAAAGTTCTCTAGCCGAGCTCCTGTTTCGGATATGCCAAATGATACGCAACAGCAAAAGCTACCTTGGGATGGACGTGCTCCGTGCTTTGAGACATGAGGTTCAAAACGAGAACTCTGGCGGTGTTATCTAAAAGACAGAGGCCAGTAAAGCAAGAGGTACAGGTGCTGACGAAGTACAAATATCTATCCTCAGCTCCTCTTTGGCTCAACCATAACTATTCGTCAGCCCTCTCACACACCTTCTACACATAAACAGAAAACTCAAATCGATCTGTCTGCTTTCCTTTCACAAACAGTGCTCCGACAACCGTCCACCACCATCCCCCCTCATCTGCTTCCATCAACAACCGAAAAACAATACCATGGCCTCCGCACCAGCCGGCGCTCCCAACAGCAGGAGACGCGAGGCTTCCCCTTTGCCTCCTAACGGCCGCAGCCTATGGTTCTGGAACCCCTTCCGCGTTGCCCAAAACGACACATCGACAACTACCGATCCTTCACAATCTGGGGATGTTCCTCGTGATCGCATCCTGTCGGTCAGTGAAGAGGAAGCCAGAAGCGGCGTCGAGCTCCTTCAACACTTTATTGGCCGGAAAGGCTATTATAAGGGGCGCCTAGAGGAGCTAGAGCTCACATTCGAAAACGCAATGACGGAGCATGAGAGGGTCGTGAGGAAGCTGCGAGTCGAGCATGAGAACCTGCGGGCGGAGCATGCGAAGCTCCGACGAGTCGTAGTCGGGCAGGAGAAGAAACTGTGGAGAATGGGCCAGTTCAAGGTGATCATCGAGGATGGTATGGCTGGGCTTGCGCGGGAGATGGCGGAGAACGACGAATGTTCCCAAGAGGAGGATGAGCAGGACGCCGGCGATATCTAGGCGTGACACATCAGCATAGCATAAATCAGTGGCGATGTCACTCACTCTTTAGAAACCCAGACACAAAATCTCAGCCTGTTTCAGTGCCCTCTTGCCCAGATCTCCCTGGCAGCAAGGAGCACAGCGACCAGCGCCAGAAACTTAGCCACATAGTCCTTCAAGGACTGCATAATAGTCAGTCGATAGAACACTTTCGAGCAGGCCTGAAATTCACTAAATGGCCGAGCCTCGAGACCTTGGTCATGCGATCGCCACTCACCCAGGGACGGCGATCACATAACGTTGCAAGTGGTTGTGTGGAAGCTCCTTTCAACACCAGGAGTTGTAGTCGTTTCAGATCAATCGTCCAGAGGCAGGCCGGCGACATGTATAGGTAAATGCTGTTCATATGGTAAATGTCCATCAGATTCGCGAAGCTACGTGTATCCAAAACGAATCAAATCTCAGCTCAAATAGGGTGTCTACCTTATTGCGCAATGTCTGAATCCCAGCTCCAAAATAGAACTATCAGCCGAGACCCTTTCCCGTTACGCGACGTTCAAGGTAGTTCGTGTATGAGCATAGCAATGTCGCGTTGAATAGCAGAGACCATGACCTTGCGCCGTGAGGAAAATCGCTAGGACCTCATAGAAAAGGATGTCGAGAACGAGAGTCGAACGAGCAATGTGTAGTAAGGGGATGAGTCGTAGCTGGTATGCTGGGAAGCGCGAAGTGCCCGGAACTGTGTTCTATGGTAGGTCGAACGGGACAGATTTGGCGCGAGCATATCGATCTGTTGATGTGATTAGTAATGCTGTTGCAAGGGCAAGACGTTGACTTCAGCTCACCGATATCCTTCAAGTTCTGCTTAGGTGGTCGTTGCGGCAGGCTAGCAAACACCTCGAACCGAGTCAACTCCCCGCGTTGTTGTTTATTTGTGCCGGTGTGAAGACCTGGTGATGCCTCAAGATCCTTTGTGCTCGACTTGCCGCGGGTAAGTAGTCGTAAGAAGTTGCTGAGGCTATACGCGAGGGAGGCGGCGGCGCATGCCGTAGCGAAAAGGCAGAACGCAAGGATTTTGAGCTCTTCGATAGAAACGACAAAGCTGGATACTGGAAACTCGACAGATCGGCAGAATGACAAGATAGATCGAATGAAGACTGCAGTGATGTTAGCTGGGGTATCAACAGCCTGGAGTCATATCTCACCATAGCTCAAAACAGTCAGTGCGGCTGCTCGTGACCGACCCAACAGCAGAAGGAGGAATGATGGCACGATGAAGGTTGCAGCGTATTTGACTTCGATCCTGATCTGGTTGACTCGCTTCTGAACATTGTGCAGCGTATTGAACCAAGACGTTGGGAGCATGTCGACGGCTTTCTGGATCTCGTCAAGCCTACCATGGGTGTGATCAATTGTATTGAGAACTTTCTGACTGAGCGACAGCTGTGCTTGAGCCGTCTCGGCTTGCGCCATTTGTACAGTTGCAAACTCGGTCGCTGCGTCACGGCCGAGCATAACGCTCTCTTGAATAATCTGCAAGTGTCCGCTTGTGGCCAGATCAACCGCCTGCTCGGCCACGGCGTTCGTCTGCTGCATCATATGTTCGAAGCTTGACTTGACGTCGATGGATATGCTTGAGACAGCCTCGGCAGCAGCAGCATAGATTTCAGCCAAGTTGTCACTGACTGCACCAGCCTGATTCTGCATGGTTGTCAAGCCGGTAGAGGCACTCCGAATGCCGTCGGCGACTGCAGCTCTGAACGACGTCTCTGACTCATCCATGTGCCGCATGTGTGCCCTCATGAAAGCAGATAACTGCTCCATCTGTTGTTTCGACTGTTGAGCTTGATCTTGTATAATTGAGGACGCTTCTTGATGGGAGGCCAACACCTCGGCTGCGCTGTCTCGTACATTGACCATGAGAAGCTGTGTATCGTATTGCTGACCTTTGAGAGCGTCGATGATGTCTGGAAGGACATTTGTGGCCTGTCGAAAGTGGTCAAGCAATTCTTCTCGTTGGTAGCCGATGCGCGACGAGTCACAAAGATCCTTCGATTGAGCTTTGTACGCCATCAAGCTCGTCCAAGACGGATTCTGATAGAGCTGGTTAGAGCAAGACTGGATTTCTTCCGTGCGGATGATCTCGACCGAAGACTCTGTTGTTGGACGGTCGAGAATTGCTTCGAAGATACGGCAAGCGGGTGGAATGGCAGCGCGCGCTTGTCGGGTCTCGCACAACGCCATTGAGATGCCATAGGCTGCCTGAGCATTTTCCTTCTGCAGCTCAGATTCTGGCGATTCAAAATCCGGCTTGATGAGCTTGCATTGCCTCAAAAGCCTCGCTGTTGCAGCGTGGGCGCAAGTTGTGGACGACGAGAGAGCTTGTATGATACGCTTGGCATTGACTAGTGACGTCGCTTCTATACCGGCTGGAGCTGTCAAGAGGTTGGAAATGCTGTCCAAGCGGTGGACGGACTCCGAGTCGTGCGAGTTCCAAGCTACATGCCTTTGTCAGCGGGTGTCTGGGTATTTGAGCTGGTAGACATACCTAAGGCCGAGCTGAAAGCACAGACTTGAATATTGATAGACGAGCAGATCAGAATCACGGCTAGGGTTGCAGAGGACATGGCAGAAGCCATTGACCCGAGCTTGCTCCCGATCATAGTGTAGTGAGGCTTAGGGGGTATAGATCAGGTGGTTGATCCGGAGGTCGATTGAGGATGATTGGTTGATGCTTGAAGTGGAACTAGGTATTAGGCTGCGACCATGCTTTTGCCTGTACTCGATCACCTGTTGGCAGTGCTGTCAAGTCAACTGTCACCTACCTTTGTGTTTTAAGCATGTAGCATTCAACTTGTGAGTAGACACGGCGAAGTCGAACGGTGGACTCGTTGCAGTCGCAGTTTGAGTAGACATTCTGGAAGCCAATTCAGAGGACATGACTGCTTGTGTGACTTTGAAAAGACAAGTAGTGCTCCTGGGGAAGGCACGCGTAAAGAGTTGCTAGTCGCTCCTTCCCTAAGAAGTTGTGTGTCGAAGCCGCCATACCGGATTTGGCTAAGCGTGCAGTTGGAATGGCCGCATGTTCGGAGTCAGCTCGTCTCGAGTCGTTACTGAATGAATGTTAATACAAGCTCATCGACCTTACGATCGAACCTGAGCTTCAAGAGCATTGTCAGCGCCCTTCAAATCGGCACTCATCGACACGGTATCTTCGTCAGCGGCACCGAACATCCTGCGACGATGGCCTGCACTGGCTTTCGATATCCCCTGCGATGCCTCTTGCGAGAAGCACACTCAACACGCGATGTCCCTAGCTTTCTTGCTCCAGCAGTTACGCAAAGCGTTGCGCGCCGATCCTTCTCGACGTCCCAAACACGCTCATCGCGGATTGGCATGGCCCCTATAACAATTCCTGCCGACGTCAACCTGAGATTTCATGGCCTGCCAAAATCGCAAGCTCGAAGTAGAAACGTTGATGCCCCAACGTCTGTGATGGAGGTGACTGGTCCGCAAGGTACAAATGCTGCCTTTTTCGATGGTCGAAACCCGTTACTGATTTGCTCCCCAGGTCAATTGTCAATCAACCTGCCGCCCTACCTGTTCGCCAATTATGACGAAGCGAACAAAAAAGTGACTGTGACTGTCGGTGATCCCGAGATCAAGCATCAAAAGGCCATGTGGGGTGAGTCGGGTGACATGTCATTCTGTAGGCAAAGCTGACAGTGTTGACAGGGACGATGAGAGCCCTCATACAGAACTCGGTTGCTGGCGTATCTGAGGGTCATATCTGCATCTTGAGGCTGGTCGGAGTCGGATACCGTGCGACGATCGAGGAGACTGCGATCACGAAGAAGCCTGAATATGAAGGACAGAAGTTTGTGTCGCTGAAGCTGGGATATGCGCATCCGGTCGAGCTACCCGTGCCGAGAGGTGTCAAAGCAACTGTACCGCAGCCTACGAGAATATTGTTGGAAGGAGCAGACAAACACGACATCACACAGTTTGCGGCCGATATTCGAGCGTGGAGGAAGCCTGAGCCGTATAAAGGAAAGGGAATATTCGTGAACGACGAGACGATAAGGCTGAAGGCGAAGAAGATCAAATGAGCTGGCACAACACCCATTACATTGTGGCAACGTGTACAACTACGCTGTACAATTATTGTATACCCCTACGGTCTTCTGTTCCCACGCCCTCAGCGGGTCACTCACATCTTCGCTTGGAGGACTTCGCCAACGGCTTTGAGAACCTGAGCATGGATGTTGGCAGGAGTCGCGATCACGCCCTTGTTGTCTCGAAGCGTTCGGCCAATTGAGAAGTTGAGTCGGTTGCCATGGATGTCTGTAACTTGGCCACCAGCTTCACGCACGATCAGGTCTCCTGCGGCATGATCCCAGATCTTCTCCTGGTAGTCCTTTCTGACCGGCAGGCGAAGGTAGATGTCACCGGCACCTCTGGCGACCGATCCATACTTCGCTTGGGAGTCCATCTGCACAGGCTTGCCGGTCACACCAAGTTTTTGTGCGATCTCAGCGTTGTCACCCTTGCTCGAGTGGCCCGCTTCGACACTCTCACACATGACTGCCTGAGCTACATCTGTGATCTTCTTGACGGAGATGGAGTGGCCCTCGGAGATGGCTCCCCTGGTCAGGGCCTGGCTGCGAGCACCTTCACCTTGGACAGCAGAGAAAAGCACACCATACCCTTCCTTGTCGGTGGCAGCAGTACCCATGTCTTCCTTCAGTGGCTCGGAATCGTCGATAGGAAGGTTGGGGCAGCCAAGCACACCGACTTTGACATCTCCATCGACCATCAATGCGAGGCAGACAGCGTATTGGCCGCCTCTCAAGAAGCCTTTCGTGCCGTCGATAGGGTCAAGTGCCCAAATTCGTCCTTTGGCACCTCCAGCACTGTTGCCTGCATCAATAGCTTTGAGCATATCGTCCTCGGATTTGATAGGACCCCCGAGCAGGGCATCACTGTCTGCATCGGACAACTTTGCATCCTTGACCAAATCCCATATCTTCGAACTCAGATCTTGTTGTTCCCGTAGAGATGATGCCTCTTCCTCACCAACCACCTCATCCTGTGGAAAATTGTGCTTGATTGCAGCAATGATCAATGCCTGAGCACCATAGTCACCAATCGTAACCGGAGACTTGTCCTCTTTTGAAATCGTGCCTTTGGCCTTCTCGGCGAAAACCGACTTAGTGAGAATGCTAGCTCGAGCCACAGCAAGCTGAGCAACCTTGAGTTCTTTGTCGAAAGCCATAGTCGTTGTACTTCTGTGACTGTGTTGTCCGATGTCCCGCTCTAGCGAAGTGACAGCCGAAGTATAAAACTGTGAGGATTTGTTCACCGTTCTACTGCCAAGAAGTGGGACGTGTGCTAGTATCGACACGAACCTGGAGACAAATTGTGCGCGTGCAATGGGGGCCAGAGCGAGTGCTATTGCTATCACGACGATAGCACAAGACGCAAGTAAGACGTGCTTTGAAAATCTTCCGACCAGCGTCCTCATTCGGATAGAAGAGGAAGTTACACGGTCATCACGGACTTACTGACGTACCGGATGTGCAGATGTCAGATTGTTTGATGTTGGAGTCGGGATCTGCAACATCCCATGCCCGTTCATGCAGGTGCGCAAGTCTCTCATGCTCCTGCAACTACACGCCCTAGGTCCGTGCATACTAGTACTGCTCATGCCTACCACAACATCGTAGCTCATATAGCTTCGGCTCAACAGCGGTTTTGTGTAAAGTGAGCCACGTCTGACGACAGCTCAGCTGTCCTTCAAGATCCCGGAGGGTTGACCATTCTAGGGCAAGCTCATACCCGTCCTTCCATCAGCATTAAACAACAATAGGCTGCATGCTAATCTCGAGTATCATGTACAAGGGCGTGGCAGGACACTGACTATTGCCCTGTCGGCAGCGTATCGATAGGAGAATTGGTGGTGATCAGGCCGGAAGTACGCGCTGGCGGCGTGGTCTAGCCCCGCCACGCCTCTTTAATCATTGCTTGTATTGCTGAACCTCAAGACTCGAGGAAAACATAAGTCAAGAGCCTGATTTGCTCCTTTGTAAGGAAATGGTGCTTCAGAGGCGGTTCAAATGTATCAAATCTGTAGCAGCATAAACACAAACACCTCGAAGCACAGACAACTGAAGCCCGATACGTCGACTCCAAACTATTCCTTTGCACGCGATATCATGCTCGCTTCACCAACCTTCTGACTAGTCCTCATACACGATGCTACCAAAATCGTTCCCTGGACTGCATTTGGGCGTCCCACGTGGTCAGGTACTTTCAAGGTGCTAGTTCAAATTCATGCTTCATATCACACCATCCGGCCTGGATTCGTAAGCGGCTGCCATGGTATCACGGTCGGGAATTCGTGACAACAATGCATTGACTTGCCTGCAAGAGCGCCGACGTTCTCTGGCAGAATCAAGAGCTCGCTCACGCTGCGTGAATTCTTGCAGAGGACACAAGTGCCTTGTGGCGTAAATCAGTGAACATCAAAGACATTTCGCACTCAGATATGGCTCATAGTGCGAGAGAGGGCGCGCATGTGCAAGAATCAGGATATCGCACATTGGGTACTTGATATCTGGCCGGGGACGATCCTAACGTCCTTGCAAAACGTGAAGCATCGTCCCCGGTAGCCTACAACCTGTCGATGGGCTTGTGAACAAGGTACCACAACTATTGAATAAGAAGACTGTTAGATGTCTCATCCATCAGCACCAGTATCAGTGTGCTCGGATTCATTCCTCTGTGCTCCGTGAGTCGGCGTTACACGAGATCACGAGTACGCACCCGTCTCACTCTCATTAAAACCTGACATTTGACCCCGTACTTTGACAATTTATAGACCGCGGGAGTGTGCTCTGGAGACCTGGAAAGGATCGGGCCAATTTAAGATTCGATGGGTGGCAAGTAAAGCTTGCAAAACAGGAGAGGCTCCCCTTGACTTTGCGAAACAACACAGATCAGGTCTGAAGCAGGGTTTTGATATTGCAAGGGGTCGACTTGCTTGCGTGGCTTTCTTTTACACAGCAGCCAATGCGGCGTCAACTGGGTCTTAGAAGCCCAGGCAAAACAGCTAACTTAGACGTTCCCCACTCAGACCGCCTGAGTTGCTGTCAAGCCACGGTAGATCCCTTCTGACTAGACTTTAGGCGCTTGGTGGGCTGCGCCAGGCTTTCGCATGGCAAGCTCGTATCCCACTCTGCCTGATGCACAGCCGGCAACTACTGCTTGCTCCGCCCACGACTCCCCTCCCCGTCCCCTTTGCATCCGCCAGTGCACCACCCTGTGTACACCTTCTTGAGCAAGTTGAGACTTCATCAGAGTCCTAGTACCGAGATCCACAATGTTCTCCTCGAGTTCGGTAAGTGCTTTCCATATATCGTTCTGCCCTCCTCCACCGGACCTGTGTGTCTGGCTTTGCTCGTCACTTGCCCATAGCACACCCTTGCCGGATCGAGCATCATGTCGAAAAGCCCTCTCGCCTGGTTGCTGGTGTCTACGCCGGCTTGCGTACCTGACGTCCAAATCACTGAGCTCCCGTTCGAAACACTATCAACTAGTTACCCCCACAAAGCGACGGCCAGACATCGACACACCGAATACGCTCCCCTTCTCGGAGATGATCCCAAGGCCTGCCACCAATGTTCAAGAAAAAGGCCTAGACTCTCCTTCGGCGCAGAGCCAACCCCAACCCCACTGCCAACCCTGCCTGAACATGTACTACAGCCACGAACACGTCGACGTGAAAGGAGCTGCAAGCGCCTTTTGATTGAATTGAAACATGCTGCTATTTGTTATTGCACGTCCAAGAGAAGATATCAGCTATTGACAAGATACCGTTATTCTAAACAGAGAAAGCCCTACACTGCCATATCTGTCCACGTGGATCAGCTCACGTCGGAAATCTACGAAGAAGATGATCTTGCGGGCATCCCAGACCTACTCGAAGTGGTAAAACTGCAAGCTACGGGCAGTTCGGAAGTAGCAAGATCGCTGCGAAAGAAGTTAAAGTACGGAAGTGTGCACAGACAGTTGAGAGCACTCACCATCCTTGATGGTTTGTTGCAGAATGGTGGACAGCGTCTTCAGAGAGCTATCCTGCAGGACCCGCCTTTACAGGAACGTCTGCGCATCGCTGCCATAGACCCTATGTCCGATCAGGAGGTTCAAAAGAAATGCCGATCACTATTTGGCCAGTGGGTCGCAAGTGCTGCCGAGCAACCTGGTCTTGAAGGTGCGAAACAATTATACAACCAGCTGCCAAAGAAGAAGCAACAGAGCGTTCAACAACGCCGCGACCAGAGCAGGGTTCTTCGGGAGACAGAAGAGGCAGCCAGACATGACGAGGAGGAAGAGACGAGCAGAGCTCGCAATGGTAGCATAGCGGAGGCTGCGCCGTCTCACTCACGACACAAGATGAACCCAATATCCTTGTCGTCCTCATCAACATTCGGCACGAATAAGGTGAAGAAGGATAAGAAGGGCAAGACAAAGGCCTTCAATCTCGAAAGAGAAAAACCTGCCATCCTACAAGCCATTGCCGGGTCATCAGTAGCCTCGTCAAACCTCAACAACGCCATGAAACTCGTCAATCGCGAATCGCAACGAGTCAGTGAAAATGCAGAGTGCATGAAGCGATTTGAGACTTGCAAGAGTCTACGCCGGCAAATCCTTCGATACATCCAGTTTGTGGAGACAGAAGAACTACTTGGTGGTCTAATCGATGCCAACGAGCGCTTGATTGGCAGCTTGATGGCGTTTGAGGTCATGGACAAGACTGTCGACGATGATTCTGATTCAGAATTGGAAGAAGCAGCTCATCTATCACGGCAGGAGAAGCAACGTGAGGACGCAGCGGTACGAGATGCGGAGAAGAGATTCGCGGCGATGGATGTGAACCCTGCTAAGCCGCCGCGACCGACCAATATCTCGATACCACCCCCAGCGCCTGCTGTCACGAGAACGAAGCCGGCCGAGAGCGAGGAGAGCGATACGGACTATGACTCAGACGACGATGACCCATTTGCTGACAAGAACGCCGCCAAAACGCCTGACCCGAGCATGAGGGCGGGCTACACGTGGAAAGAGGTTTGAGCAAGGCTTGCGAGTATATGAGGATGTGGCCTCCAGGTCGTACGAACAACTGCAAGACGGCGAGTTGAAGCCAGCGGCCTGATCATGCTCCTCAATCGGCTATGAGCAATGATAGTGCTATGACATGATGATATTCCCTGCATATTATTGCTAGAAATGATGATGATTTAGACGCGATCTGACAAGTTCGCCTAACGCTCAGGCCGTCCACGTGCCGATGACGTTAGGATCTGTCATCCTGGCCGACCCTTGCATGAGATCGATCTTGCATGGCACTTGATGAACCGCATCATTACTTTCCCCACATGCACCAAGACTTCGATTTGCAAGGAGTGTGTACATGTCGCATTCATCACACCCAGCTCACAGCACCTACCCGAAACCACACAGAAAATGTATTCCGAGATCTTTGCGCTATTTCTCTTTGCCGGCCTACTAGAATCGTGGAGAGACCCGCAGAAAACCTGAGACCAAGTCAGACTGTAGTGTTAATCAGCGCCTTTATCGCAAAGGCGTGATAGCAGCAATACGCAGCAATGATTGAGCAGGAGGTATGCCGAACATCAGCAGCCAGATGAGCTAGTTACTTCGCTCACTAATCACAGACCAGCGAATCCGGCAGAAATATTGTCCGCCTCTCGATGAAGCACTGTTCTTTGCTCTTGTGGGCGACTTCGACCTTCAAGATGATGGGCAGCGGCAGCAGCTCGAGCAGATGTTGGACGGGCTGAAAGAAGGAGCTGTTGTTGAACAAGAGCTGGAGCTGGCTGCGCCCGTACAAGCACAAGCAGGCGACGACAGCCAACAGAGCGGCATCACACCAACGAGTCGACAGACCCCCGAAGATAATATTGCTAGTGTAACGACAGGAATCTCAGACCTGGCCATATCTGAGACGACTGATACCAATACCGACTACCACGACTTCAATACACTACCAGAAGGCTTGGAGAAAGCTTCTACATCGGATAAGGAACGATGGCTGAAGACTCTATTTCCTTCGATCGAGCCAGTCCAGATCTCAGAAACTGTCGCTAGATGCGACGGCGACCTGCAACGATCAGTCGATGAGCTCCTCAACCTCTCTTTCATCCATGACGATATCGACCAGAACTACGAACCTCCGCCGGTGCTGAAGGGTGTAGATGCTTTTATGTCAGACGGCAGGGCGAAGAAGGCCAAGGGAAAGAAGGTTCGGCGAAAGCAAGAAAAGGACGACCATTACCTCTCGGACGGCTATAGCTCATCAGGCGCGGCAACCCCGAATCGTAACGTATGGAGCAATGCAATAGACGATGTCGAATTCATTGCCTCGAGAACACAGATTCCCATGCAATCTATACACTCAACGTACAACCAGAACGGTGGGAATCTAGCGCTGGCGATAAAGTCGCTGGTGACGAAGGAAGCTGAGTTACAAGCGGCCAAGATCAGGTCGGATGATATATTGCAGATCCAGGCCGCTGAGCTCAAACTAGATTGCGAAGGTCTGTCCGACATCTACATCTACGGAGCACTCCTCATCGCGCAGATGCATCCGTCAGCAGCGAAAGACCTACTCGATGTAATGGTCGCACGACCACAAGACCTCGTCGAGCCAGGAAAGCTCATACCACAATACGCCCCCATCAACCTTTGCGACGAGGAGGCACCGAAGAAGAAACCCGGCATTCGTACGTCAGCAACACCACTTGATCCTGTACTTCTCATGGGCACAGCTGGGGTTCATTCGATAAGAGCGAACAGCGCATTTCAGCAAGCATCAAGTGCCTTTCGCCGCGGAAAGTCAGACAAGCTCATGGGAGGCGCAGCAGCGTATTACGCTTCAGTTGGACACGAGCAAAGGAAAAGACAGAAAGAGCTTATGGCTTCGGCTGCTGAAGCATACGTGGGACAGCAATCGACAGCAAACAGCCTCGATTTGCATGGCGTCAGTGTCGAACATGCTGTCAGAATAGCAAAGTCCAATGTTGAGATCTGGTGGGAAGGGCTGGGTGATCGAAAGTATATTGTCGGTGGAATCGGTTCGGGGTATAAGATCATTGTTGGAGTAGGCACCCATAGTGCGCAAGGCATAGGTAGGATAGGACCTGCTGTTAGTAGGATGCTGATGAGGGAGGGTTGGAAAGTGAACATCCAGAGAGGAGAGGTTATAGTGGAGGGAAGGGCTAGACGGTGATGCATATTGTACAAGATATGCGGGAACTAATCAGTACAAGCTGTTCAAGTGAAATTGTCATTGGATCTCCCCCGCTGGCACCGGCGGTAGCCTGACACCACCCCTGCTGTCCACATTGCATAAAACGATCATTGTCGAACACCCAGACCAGAGACATCGGATGCTGACCACATAGCATTGCGGCAAACGACGACTTCCAGCACACGCCAACTTTCCTGATTCTGCCCAAATCGACAACATTTGCTTGGTTCTAGCTTTAATCATTCAGGATCATCCCAGAATTGGCGGAGAACGGTCGCCATGCGTGAAACCCCCAACTGCATCTCCTCTTTGGTCGTCATTGAAAACGAGAGCCTGAAATGGATTATATCCTTCTGGGCTCCTCGCTCTTCTGTCGTGACCTTGTCCTTCCCTTCCCAAGGCGTGTAATATGAGCCAGGTGTTAGCAGTACCCGTGCATCAGCCATCGCGAGCCATAATTCATCTTGGAATGCTTTCTCGGGATCGGCGCAGGAGTTCAAGCTTAACAATTTCTGGTATCTCGGTGAGCGTGCAAGGTAAAAGCGAGCCCAGACGAACATGCCACCTGTAGGAGGTACAAAACTGAAGATTGGAACCTTCCTGGTGGTTGAGTGGAATGCTACTAGGCCTTCGGCATCGGCAGGGCTTTCACGGGATGACTTGGCCGACTCGAGGAGGAAACTATCTGCAATCGAATTACAGAGCCAGTCTCTTCTCGCCCGGTATTGGTTCCTCAACTGTGCTAGCCATTGCAGATAGCCCGACGTGCCCCAAGCATGCAACACGTTGGAGAGGATGACAGATGACCAGCCGCTTGGCGCTTGTGTGTCGACTTCTGTCGCACGCAGCAGACGTTCGATGAAGATCGGATTCGCAACGAAGTAGCCAAGCCTGTTTCCTGGAGCAATGGTCTTGCTGAAACTGTCCAGCCGTATCACACGTCCTTGATTATCAAATCGAAGAAACGATGGCGCCAGCGATCGCAACAAGTCTGCAGTCGAAGCTTTGCTTGGTGATACAGGGTCGAAGGCTGCAGTGTCTGGTGCGAATGCGGGAAACTGCAGGAAAGAATAGGGGTCGTCTTCAACGATGACTACGTCATACCGAACGCATACTTCGTAGATTTGTTTCCTCCTCTCTCCGTTCATCGTTACTCCTGTAGGATTGGAGCCAACTGGCACAACATACAGCAGCCGCGGTCGACGTCCTTTACTCTCGCTCCACTGCGATAAATTCTGCTCGAGAGCATCCGCACGTAAACCACTAGCGTCCATGCTGATTGGCACTGCCTTACATCCCATCGGCGCCCATACTGCTTGCGCCGATGGATACGTGTGCTGCTCACAAAGGATATAGTCGCCGGGCTCACACAGCGTACGAACCACCTTGCCCCATCCATCAGTGTTGCCTCCGTTGAGAATGATCTCCCAGTCATCGTAGGCTGGTTGAAAAACCTCCCGAGTGAAGTTGGCCGCCCAGTTGCGCAACGTGATGTCTCCCGGTCCAGAGTTGTATTGCAGAGCGTCTGTCAAGCTCATCTGGTCTGCTCCTTTTGGGATTGCTGATACGGAAATGTCTTGGGTCGCGGCTGGCTTGCCTCCTGAGCATGAATCGAGGGTTACAGAGGGGTCGTAAGTCGAGACTGTTAGGTTGGTGAATGGAAATAGCGATGGATGCGGTAACCCTCCCGCAAGACTGACCATGTCATCAAGTGCCATGTATTTGACTATGTCCTTCAGTGGACTCGGATGTCGTGACCTCGACACCTCATTGAGATGGTGGCTCAAGTCGATTGAGGCGCGAGGCTCCTTTGATATCATCTCTACGCTTGCGTTCGGTCAAAGTGGGATAATGGAGGTGAGCAGTCGACGGTGAGATTGAATGATGTTGGCTGACAGGCGTCGACTCGAAGTGTTCATTTTCTACCTTGTCGCCGGCATCGAGTCAGCTGAGGAACGATGATCGGACCAGTTCCGCCCGCGGTGCGGAGCACGAACGCCGGCTTATCAGTGAATGCAGCCACTTTGAACCCAGCCGACCACACAACCTGTATACCTAGGTATCTCGTCCTATCTCGAGGCAATGCAGGTTTCGGGGAAGCTTCGCACTAATGCTCCTACCATGGTCGCATGTAGCTCCACAAACGGATCTCAGCCTATCGGAAGTGATAATAGACTTGTCTCGGCCTCCAGAACCACGTTGGTCAGCTTGGCACAGCTCCGCCGCATGCTTGCTAGAGCTTGTTTAAGCTTCCACGATTTACACTGATATCCCGGCTTCTGCTTCGGGACCGAGATAGGCGAACAAGATAGGCAGAGACACGGGAAGGATGAGCAAGATAGGCAGAGTACGCGACGAGCGTTGAAGCGGAAGGGTACATCCATATATCTACGAACCGAGGCTTCCTATCCCTCCAAGCGTTCTAACATTCACTCCTCCCTTGTACCATCCATACTGAGTTTGGCACTGCCAGCCATATCGCTACAATGCCTTCCCATATACATGTCGCAGAAGACCATGCGGCACCCACAACAGTACAAATGACTGACATGGACAAGAAAGAACCCGAAGACCACGTCACTGAGCACTCAAAGCATGCAGATGACCTCGCAGAAGATACAGTAACCGCAATTGACGACTATTCTCCAGAGTACTTCAAAAAGCTCCGATGGAAGATCGATTTGTGGCTCTTGCCGGTCATGTGGGTCTGCTATGGTACTCAGCAAGCAGACAAGACCTCCCTCAGTGTTCAAGCCGTTTTCGGAATCAGAGAAGACACAAACTTGGTCGGAGAGCAGTTCAACTGGTTGAGCACAATCTTCTACTTGTCGTACATGTTCTTCGAATTCCCTGGAAACTGGCTGCTGCAGAAATGCAACACTGCGAAATTCCTGGCTACCGTTATGTTCCTATGGGGTGTCGTCGTCATGTGCATCGCCTTCGCAAAGAACTGGACCGATCTGATGATTTTGCGTACCCTGCAGGGTGCTCTGGAATGTACCATATCACCAACCTTCATGCTAATCACGGGAGCCTGGTATACCTCAAGAGAACATACCCTGCGGTCTGTGATCTGGGGAACCTCCAATGCCGGCATGAACATCATCACTGGATTGATCAACTACGGCATCGGGGCTCACGCGCAAAAACACCCAGGAGGGCTGGCTCCTTGGAAAGGTATCTCTTTCTTCCTCGGTGCTTTGACCATTGTCGACGCGATCCTCGTCTATTTTATACTTGGTACTCCACGTGAAGTACGATGGTTGTCAGAAGACGAGAAGAGGGCCGCCACTGCCCGAGTTGTTGCCAATCAAACTGGATCGGACCGTGAGAAAAGGTCAGAATGGAAATGGGCACAGGTCTGGGATGCCTTCAAGGATCCGCAGACGTACTTTTTCTTCTTCGTGCAAATCGTCAACGCCTTGCCAAATGGAGCCAACACAACCTTTTCCAAGCTCATCTGGAAGTCATTCGGATTTTCGAGTCTGGACACTTTGCTTAAGGGTTCGACACCATACTATTGTATCAGCATTGTATGGTTCCTGCTTGTGGGCTACATTACGTACAAGAAGCCCAACTACCGATGTAAGCTTCCTGGCTTAAATTCGTTTCAGTCGCTGACAAACTCCAGTCATATGCATGATTGTATCATTGATTCCGGGCTTCACTGGTATGCTGGCTCTTTCGCAGCTTCCCACAGATTCAATGAAATGGACAAGATGGGGAATGTACATGATGCAGGTAGTCGCAGTCCTGCCAGGACTTCGTAAGTGGTGTTTTCACGGGGTGGGAAAGTGGCTAACATAAGCAGTGATTTGGACGTTTCTTCCTTCAAATGTCGCTGGTAGAACGAAGAAAACTGTTACTGCTACCGTCCTCTTCGTTGCTTACTGCGTTGGGAACTCAATCGGTGCGCAGATAATGAGAGCATCCGATGCACCGAAGTACACCAGAGGTATCACCGCATGTGGCGCTTTGTACGTCATAGAGTTCCTGTCTCTATGCGCCTGGCGCTACTATTGTAAGTCTCAGGCTGTTGAAGGGAACTTCATTGGGGACTAACAGCATCGCAGACATCTGGCAGAACAAAAGGCGTGCTAGAATAATCGCAGAGATGGGTATTTCGTGGGAGGAAAGCGAAAGACTGGGGCGTCTGAATGCTGAAAGTGACATGACTGATCGAGAGAATATTCATTTCAGGTATCAGTACTGATGATCTGGCCGACTCGTAGCCAGACTGTATCTCGGGACCAAATATGCGCGTCCATGTGGACGGCGAATGATATTGCTATAAGGGTGACTTTGGTTGAATGACCCGACCGTGTTCTTGCTATTATCGCAGAGTTTAGTAGCCAATGATCGTCTGATCGGAACACAAGCGTTTCCATCTCCATTGTATCTTCGCACTGACAATTGTCGTTATCAGAGCAGACTTCTGCGCTGATGCGGCGATTGTTGTGACATGTCGCCGGCCTCGGCCCGTCGGGCAGAGTCGCCTATGCTTTATCCGCTGCGAAGAAAAAGAGCAGCGTATTGTAGTGTACTGTTGTATTGGTGTGTTGTAAAGAAGCTACAAACCGTCGTCAGAGCTAGAAATGACAGCTAATATTAAAGTCTACTCTAAGAGAGGAAAGCGCGTCCCACACCGCACGGTCCTTATCAGTGGAGGAGGCTTAGTAGTAGGCTGGGCGAACCTCGATATCGGTACGCTTGGTGCACTCTTATCGACCCTTGACCACCACGGCTCCGTCGCTCCTCTGGTCTCCCAGCTCGCCGTATCATGTCGAAGCGTAGATCGCACTGATAGCTCTGATACTGACATAGTGGTGTCTTGCCAGGAGATCTTTGTAGAAACAAAGATCCGGTTCCTTCGTTCAAGCTTGAAGCATTAGGTCGAGTATCCCTAAACTGATACCCAGGCTACTAAGCAACGCATCGCAACCAAAATGAGTACCAACGCCAAAGAAAGTGATCCAACCAGACCGAAAGAATCAGGTTCCGGCCTACGAGTATGGCGTGCGTGCTTGCTCTGTCGAGCGAAGAAGGTAGGCTCCATAGCTCTTGCTGAGACTTGACTGATGTTTGGGAGCGCAAATGTGACGGCAAAGACGTTTGTGCTGCATGTAGCAGCCGTGGAAGTAGTTGTATATACCCAGAGTCGAATGACAACGCTTCTCAGAATCGACAGTAAGCCAATCTTCTATGCACACAACGCTAGGTCTCATGTTTCTCTTGACTGGCAGAATTGATGGATACCAAGCTCCAGCAACTAAATGATATCTGTAAGCAAATGGCAGAGGTAAGAGACAATCTTGCGACCTCTGCCAAAGCCATCCAAAGCAGCATATCTAATCGACAGCCTCTGACCGTATATGAAGGATCCGCTGTCCTCAGCTCTGCGGTAGGAAGTCCACAGCCAAATCGATGCGATGTCGTTCTGAACCAGGAGCTGCCGGACAAGCAAGGACAAAACGATGGCGATGAGTTGGAGCTAGAAGCATTCGCAATGGCAGGCACAACACTGATTGACCACGTCATGGCTGTTGACTCGTCAGGCAGGCACAGATTCATCGGTGGTGCCGGCAACATGGTCCTGGTTGAAGCTCTGACTAATATCACACCGACGTCCACACCACCAATCACTCCAGCAATATCATCTCGGGCGCAGATCCCATCGCCCAGCGATCCTGTCCCGTCTATCGAGCTGCCGTGGTTTGCGAGAAACGGCCAGTGGCCACTAGTTCCATACCTTCCCACTGTTGCAAGCCTACCCCGACCGCCACGGTATGTTTCTGACCTGCTTGTCAGCGTCTACTTCGATCGCATCAACAGCACCTTCCCTATATGTTTCAAGCCTGACTTCATGCGCAAATATACAGCTCTGGTCAGCAACCCATCGGATGCCAGCTCAGACCAAGGCTTCATGTCCGTCTTCTTTGCAGTTTGTGCGTGTGCATCAGGACTGATGCCACGAGACCCAGGAACATCCTCCACTTTCACAGGCCTCAAGTATTACGAATCTGCCTTCGTTCTTAATATGGCATCTACAGGTCATGGAACTATCGAACAAGTACAATGTCTTGCACTTCTGTCATTGTGTACAGCCGGATGGAATACACTCGCACAGAGCTGGAAGTTCGCCGGCTCAGCCATCCGTGCAGCACAGGATCTAGGATTGCATGTAAGTCAGACAAGCTGCTACTGTTAATGTAGATTGACAGTTCTAGCGGTCACTTTCGGGCCATTACAGATGTTCTGCACAATTGGAAACGACCAAAAGAGTTTGGTGGAGTGTCTACAGTCTTGATAGGTAAGCATCCTTGTCGCGAATCGTAGGGAGTGGGCTGACATGCTAGAATACTCTCTATGTGTCTAGGTAGACCAACAGCGGTCGACGACTCTGATTGCGACTGCGACCTTCCTCTTGACATCGAAGATGATTATTTGGAGAGATCTACAGACCCAATAAGCATTTCTCATGCTGCAACGGATTCCACTCTTTCGAGCTTCATGGCATTTGCTCGTCTCTGCAGTCTTGCAGGGAGAGTACTGCGAGCTGTCAGCCCGCTCAAGACTCGTCATATGGCCAAGACCCAGGGTGCGAAAATAGCTAGCAAGTCTCTGCTCGCGACAGTCTCCACCTTAGACAGAGAACTGGGTGAATGGGTTGAAGGCGTGCCGAGATCAATGGCTTTTCTAGGACCGGCCCCAGAGACGAGATCAAGCATTTCGACATTGCAAACGGTATGCTATGTACTGCATGCAAGCTGTGTGATTAACCTGTACCGACCTCTTGTGTTCAGTGGCCCGAGTCGGTTGGTGCGCAGCACAAGCGCTATACTTCAGTGCATGAACGCAGCAAGAAGTTGTATACATGTGGCTGCAGGTATGAGCGACCATGTGCCAGCATCTCATTACCTCGCTTTCTGCTCGCACTACCTGACACTGAGTGGAATCATCTTGCTGCGTTTCTCGAAGTTGGTAGAATCGGACGTGACTCAGGATGTACAAGCATGCCTTCGACAGTTAGCAGAGATCGAAGTGGTATGGACCGGTGCCCAACGAAGCAGAGCGATACTGGAAGATATATACCAGAACTTCATGCTGTCACAACAAGAGTCTTTCTGCTCGAAAAGAAAGTTCGATCAGTTCGAGAACGATGGGTTGAATAACGGCAATGACTTGTTCGAAGCTTTCAGCGGAGGAAACTTCAACGACTTTCTAGACACGAGCTTCTATCATTATTGAGATGATGTGCCAGCGAAGACATGGGCAAGCTCGACCAATTCGTGATATCTCTGGTCTTCCCGTATTTCAATCTTGCCCTCCGGTGTCACTACCTTGAACTGCCCAGCAGCATTAGTGCCGTAGTTGTAGTGCCGGTCATCCTGCACAAATGCGCTCAAACCTTCAATCCAATCCTTCATCAGCTTGGCCTCATCCTCAGGCGGCCCATGCATAACAGAGAAATTCCAGAATGGCTTATCCATTGCGTGGGATACACCAAAGTCCTTCGGTGCGATCTTCTCGTTGATGAACGACAGACGATAGGCGACCTGATATCTCCAGACATCTTTGATGTCGACCCCGTTGGACAGAAGTGAGTCTACGACTAGTCGCGTTGGAGCTCGAACTTGGCCATCCGCGACGATATCCCCAAAAAGTGAGCACCAAGATTTTAGGTCTTGCGATTGAGGTAAAGAGTAATGGCTCATGACTCTGTCGGTGGTGGGTTTGGCGTAGTAGTTCTGAATCTGTATCTTGAGGGCATCGATCGTCGGCTCTTTCGGTGCATTGTATGTAGCATACAGCGTCTCCTCGTTCAGAACTTCTCCAATCAGAAGTCGGTAGTTTCGTTCTCGGAACTTGGCAGCAAACTGCCCGCTGGTATGGTAGTCAATCAAATTGTCGTGTATGAAGACATTGTCTGTCACTGGTCTAAAAGTATGGTGTTCCATACTGCCGATGGTCTCTACGAGAGACGCGGCTGGAACATCTCGAAGTCGTGAAAGCTTCTCAACACCTCCGAGGTTAAGATCAATATCTAATTTGTGGCAAAGCTCGTCGAATTGCTCCTGTGTCTCGGCTACTGATTTGGGCTGAGCAGGGATGGCATTTGAGCACATGAAGAATCGGTCGAACAGCCGGCGAGATTCTGGACGGGGAGCACGACAGCTGTGTAAGACTTGAGCGTGTACTCCATATGCTCCAGCACTTCTCCCTGCAAGAGTGACATTGTTCACATCGCCACCGAACGCCGAAATGTTGTGCTGAATCCATTCCAACGCCAGCTTCTGGTCCCACAATCCGTAGTTGCCAGCGGCTGCTCCGTCGGACTCTTCTCGCAGGATCTCGCTCGCCAGAAAGCCAAAAACATTGAGCCTGTAGCCGACTGCGATGACAATGGCTTTTAGACCGCCTTCAGATATGAGCTCCGTTGGATCCATACCAGGCTCCTGAGATGGGTCGCCCAGTTGGAACCAGCCTCCGTGTAGCCAAACGTAAACTGGCCATTTAGGAGCAGTTTTATCGGGTCTTTCGTGCACTGGCGTCCATATATTCAGCCGCAAGCAGTCTTCACTGTAGTGGACTTCGTTGCCAGAGCCTTGTTCGGCTACTGAGATGAAGCCTTTCTGCCAGCAAGGAGGATGAAATGCTGTGGCATCGAACGCTTCATCCTTCGAAGGTGAGTAGCAGTAGTCTTGGGGTAATGGCCGAGGTTTCCGCCACCGATGCTGTCCAAGTGGTGGCAAGGCGTAAGGTACACCTGCAAAGCGGCGGGCTTTATTGTCGTACTGGAGGCCCCTGAGCCTACCCAAGGCATCTAAGTTGACCTCGCAGTGCTTCTGCTGGTAGGAGATATTGTTGCCCATTGTGACTGGTTGAATACGACTGGCGGTGACCACAGATCCGAAGCGGACGAGTGAGGGACTTAGCAGAGGGATGCTTACACCTCTTCCGAGAAGAGCACGGTCTCTCCACAATCACTGGTGGCAGGCTGTTAATTGTTCCACTTGCCAAGGGTGTGTATCGCATGAACTGGTCTATTGTCAAGATGCTTTATTTGGCCCAGCCTGCGACTCGAACCTCGTGTCGTTGGCAATATGCACATGCGGCTGATGAACAGAGCGATTCTTTTCTACGGCATTAGGTTTTTCGGTACGTTGATAAGCGAGTGTGGATATCCTACCTAATACACTGGCATAACAACCCGTTCTCCAACATTCAGGGCCAGAATTCCGAATTTGCGGAGGGTGGACCGGTGAGCTGTGTGAGCACAGGATTAGGTTGACATGATTGACCGGCGGCCGGATCTCATCCGTCGGACGTGAACAATCGCCGCGGCCCGCACATGATAAGCGGTTAAGCGGCTTGATAGTAAGATCTATTGCCGTGATAGCACGGCTATTTACCCTGCAAAGCTCGGGAAACACACTGGGTGCAGGACTTAGCCGTTCCCTTGGATTCTGGAGTCTACACGATCAGATTGCTCTTCGTAGAATGCCTTCTTCGAAAGAGACAAGACGGAAGCTCAGGCACAAACCGATCCGAGGAGCGGATCGTCGTGTGAGATGTTGCGGAGGCTAGAGGCACGCGGTAGCTGACAACAGAGGTCGCAACATTACAAATGCCGCGAACGTCAAATCTAATAGCAGTTGTGGGCAATCTATGCATAATCTCGCTCGGCGAAGCTTGGGTCCAGGACTTTGGGCTTGACAGTTACGTCAATTCCTCACAAGTCGCCGCAAATTCGCCATCTCATCCGCCATCCATGTGGTGATAGCCACAATATCCGCTCCACAGTTGACGAAATCAAAGCCTTCTTGATACTTCTGCGCCGCTGTCAGGAGACAGCGTTAGCTCTCAATCGAATAAAGCCCGCACACGAACTTACCAGCACTCGCTGACAAGGCGAAATGGCCAGCATGTTTCCCAACGACCTTACAGGCACGCAGGACACGTTGTGTCGCTTCTTGAACTTCAGGTATTGTCTGATGATCGAACGCAAAGTGACCCATGGACTGGGCAAGATCATTTGGTCCGATGAAGAGCATGTCTAGGTGTATGTTAGCAATGGCTTGCCTGCTTACAGATCTTGCATACCAATTCCGTCGACGCTTGCAATCTCTTCACAATTCTCAACCGCTTTCCGTGACTCGATCTGGACAATGATTGTGATCTTGTCGTTAGCCATCTCCAAATACTGCCGTCCATTGAGACCAAAGGCCGAGGGTGCGAACATCGCTCCAGCGCCTCTGGTTCCCTGAGGCCACTTGGCCGAGCGATATTTGCAGGCTGACACAATCAGCTCGGCTTGTTCCTAGTATGGCCGTTTAATAAACAACGATGAGGTGCTTAGCTAGTGCCATATTACCTTTGTCTCGCACATGGGCACCATGATTCCGTGTGCACCACAGTCAAGCGCACGTTTGATCCACCACGGTTCAATCGCAGGGATACGGACAATTGGGGAGACGCCTGCAGAGGAAGTCGCTCCGACTTGGAGGTACATCTCATTGTCGTCGATGTTGCCATGTTCACAGTCGATGAGAACCCACTGACACCGTTAGCAGCTAGTCTGAGATTCTTTCATTCACGGACGTCTTCGCCGAGGCTAGCAATCGTTCTTGCCAGAGAGTATCCCGGAAACTCCAGCCATTGGCCTATAGAAGGACCACTTCGTGCTGCCGCATGGCGCAGAGAGGCCTGTAGCCTCGTATCCTCGCCCTTCAAGCTTGTGCTACCGTTTGACATGGCGCCGCACACTGGAGCGTTGTATCCGGTATTGCAGCGGTGTGGTAGTCGTAATGCCTTTCACGATCTGCCGATGATTGCACGTCCGTAAGGTCTATGTTCTTATTAATTGGAATCACGCTCCGAATTCATTTCGACCGGCATTCGGTGCGAACTCGTTGGTTCGACCAGATAGTTGCCTTGTGCCGGGCCGGAGCTGGGCCGCGACGTCGCATAGCACGTGGAACTCAGGCACGCTGATCATGATGCTCGCGTTGATCGTGATACACAATGCTCGGTTTGGAGGATATTATGCTGTGAGGAATCAGGAGCAAGGGAGCTCAAGGCATTGCAACGCGTCTCGAACACGAGTAACCAAAAGCGGATGCTTGGCGTTCAGACCGTCAAGCTCGTTCGCGTTTGTACTACGAGTTCCGCGTCCTTCAACAATGGAACAGACCATCGGCACCGAATCACCGTTATCACTACACAGCATAACTCTGGCTTGATCGAACAGTCATAACATGCTTTGCAGGGCCAGAGGTCGTGCGATTATCTACCAGCAACACTTCTTTACCACTTCTGCCCACATGTCCTTCACGGGTTGTGTGCTCACTTTGCCCCCGATGACCTGCAGCTGTATCGTGTCGGTCGGGTAGCTTGAGCCATGCTGATGAGCACACGATGGGCTGACTGGTAGAGAACATAGTTTATCGCGGTATATCCGTCCGACATCTCACGAGTGACAGGCAGCCTGATCAGCCCAGCCGGACCTCATCGCCTGATAAAACTGACGTCAGATCTTGTACTGCGACTCCCACCGTAAGGTAGTCAGTAACCGCCACAAGGTACTGCCATGCTTCGTTCTCGTCCACCCGAATTCTTTCAGCATACAAGCCACCGCATCAGGATCACGAAATCTGACGCACCAGCACCAACTACCAACCTCAAGGACATTCTCTAGGCTGCGCAATACTGTTCTCCGATTGGTTGGAGTCGTTCTCTGCACTATTGAGCGCATCCGAAGCTGCAAGTCACGATATTGCCTGGAGCAAAGCCTCGTTTTATCTCTGCACCTTACCAGGAGCCGGCTTGCCCCTACTGTCGACTCCGCTTCCACAATGCCACGCCAGCACAAAATTGCTCGGTCAGTCACGAATGCGATCATCGTACCTGAAGCCGAAACAGCGCAACGATCCGTCGGCCAGACCATCAATGCCCTCTTCACTTTTTACGCTATACATCTCCACGAGCATGAACCCGCTCTTTTTGCTAGACTGCGAGACCGGTGGGAGATAGACATGCAGTCATATCGTGCCAGTTTCACCCCCAACGAGAACGATAGACAGAGCTCCCTGCAAGCGAAAGGCGATATGGGATATAGTGGGAGTACTTTCTTCACCACATCCGATGCGAAATACCTCATCAAGTCTGTTCCCCGGCACTTCGAGCACACCTTCTTCAGGGATGACCTACTGAAACCCTACGCGGATTACGTAAGCAACAACCTATCATCGCTTCTCATAAGGATCACCGACTTCCTAGCTGTGAATGATGCATACAAGGTCAGCCCGGGTTTCCTACTTGGTCTCGCACCCAGCCATCATATCGTCATGGAAAACCTGCTCATTGGCAAAGAGGAGGGGGAGCGGCGAGCGAAGAAGTTGTTCTCCAAGCACCACACGAAGCGTCGAGGACCTCCAGATGAGGACGCAGAGCAGTGGAAGTGGGGGAGCTGGGATCTCAAGCCAACGAGTTACTTCTTCCCAGAACGTGACATTGCGCAAGGCAAGCTTACTTCCGAAGCCACGAAGAGCGCATTGGCCGATGAGCTCAATGACAGACTAGTATTGACTGAATCGCAAGCTGAAACCTTCATAACTCAGCTGAAGCGCGATACTGAGCTGTTGGCAAGCACTAACGCAGTAGATTACAGCCTATTCCTTGTGCGCATTCCCATCCCACCCTCTCAGCGGTCGCCAATAGAAGCAAACGAGAACCCGTTCTCTGATGAAGCCGCCGAGACTGAACAGGATGACTCGACCTCGGCCGAAGCCCAAAGTCCGCCTGACGCTATCCCAACTCCAGAATATCCTCCTTTCACTCCACCTAGCCCCCCTTCTTGGAAAACTGGCGTCAAGAGCGCAGACGGTAAATACGTGTATCGAGCTGCGATCCTTGATTTCTTCTGGGCAAAGCACAAGATACATGCCAAAATGATGACGCATCTGGTGGATTCTTGGAACAAGGTCGACGTGGGAGGGGACAACGGGCCAATGAGCATAACGACAAGCAGCGATGAGTACAGGGAGAGGTTCATCGAGATGTGTCAGAGCTACATTGAGACAAAAGGAAGCGGAAAAGAGGATGATGATGATGAGTGAGCCAAGGGAGCCCCTGATTGACTGCGTGCTCCAGCATCACGTTCACGAACATTTCCTCGCATATCGTCGGATGAGGGCATGTCACATTCTACTAGCATTCCCATTCAGTTCCTATCGCCAGAAGTGACAAAGAGACCCTGTTCTTTGTCGTTTCCGCCTTCCCACGTGCAACCAACAATCAAGCCCAAAACAGTCGAGCCATATTCGTGCACAAAGACTATGCGCACAAAGAATGATACACAGATAGTCTATGGGAACTGAGTTAAGTATGCGCCGCAGTATCGTTTCCCCTGCAGGACCTTGTATCTACTGCAATAGCTGCGTCCAATTATGCACCTTGAATACCACCTCCTTGCCATTGCGGCTTGCTTCGTTGGTGTGCTTGCGCACCCCACCTTCAACGGAGATTCAGAACATCTGCACTTACACCCTTACATCACTCATACTCCGAGCAAGCGAGGAAACTACCCTCCTTGTCGCAATCAGGCTGGAGAGGTAATTGCACCAAAAACAAATTGTCCTCCTATGGTCGACGTGAATCACTTTAACGGCTGCGAGGTGTGCAGGTAGTGACACAAGTTCAAGCGCAGCGTATGTCATCGTACACGGTCCAAATGCCCGGTGCACAGATGACCATCTTTAGTAGGAAGAGAGTGAGCTGTCAAGGATAGTGGGTATCATCGGATGAAGCAGGTTAGTCTTGATGGCAACGGGCGGCTAGCAGGGCAACAAAAACGACATTACTCGACTTGCTGTCCAGGTCGCCATCAAGCAGATATCTTAGGGATGGTCGTTCAGGCAAGTACGAACGTGGTCTACGATGGGGGCGCGGCCTCTTAGAGCGCCTTCAAGCCAGCAGTTGCGCTTTACGCTTCGGCCACGGCAGGCGGGAGTGGTGATGCCGTTTATGACCGAGACTGCCCTGCACTGTCCCAGTGACGATGTTTGTTGGTGGAAAGCTGGCATTTTAGGATTTCGGTGTTGTCACTCACGGCACGAATGTATCGCAAACGTGCGAACACTCGAAGCATATAAGGTGCCCTATTACTCGGCCCTACTTGTTGAGCAGTTTCGTTCTGCAAGATACGACAACTTTCAGTCTGTACAGTAAGCACATTATTTTCTGCTCTGAAGCATAAGATTGTTGCCGTATAACACATACCCCAACCTTGCGACCTTATCGATCATGAAGTTCAGTATCGTTCTGGCCGTGGCAGCTTGCCTTAGTGGCATGCTAGTCACTGCTACTCCCGTGAAGACCAATGTTAACGGTGAGGAATACGGCACGGTCGAGCAGACTGAGAAGCTAGGACAGACAAAGAGGATGGACGTGTCGGGAAAGTGCTGCACCACGTACGGAAATGGTTCTGTCTGCAAGGAGTGTTCGGGCTGGAAGAAAGAGGGCAAGCCATCTATCAAGACGGGCAAGGATGAACGATGCTGCGTCACGTCCGGGACGGTCTTGACCTGCCACGACTGCTCCTTCAAGGACAATGTTGAACGGTAAGTCAGACTGAGTTGTCGATTGTGGTACCTCAGAAATCTAACGAGCCTACAGCGCGCTCAACACAGATGCCTCAATAGATGAACGATCTATCAATCCCGCCAATATTCTCTCACGAGGCAGAGGAGGAGCCGCTGACGGCTGGTTTGTGTTCTGTGTCGACAAGGAGGACACAGAACTCTGTCAGGAACAAGGGAGGTACTACTGCGATAGTCGTGGCAAGGTCAAACAGCAGGCTCCGAATAGCGGGAAGATTGCATACTGCGATAGGCATTGCAGATGTGGGAATCTCAATCCGAAGCCGGTTTGGACTTGCCTGGATTTTGGAGTTGGGTACGGCAAAACGTGCTATCGGAAGGGAGGCTGAATGGCGACCGTCGTAGCTTCCATTTCGATATGTCAAGAGTGCAGGGGCGAGGAGCATCGAAGAGACGGAAGCGATTGAGATAGGGTAGGAAAGGTGGTTTTGAACAATAGAGATGGCTGAGATTTGCTGCTGGATCACTAAAGACAGTCGTCGACTCCGACATTGTCACGATCGACGATGGCTTACTACTAGTAGCATTGCAGCAATGGCATCGACACGCAAGTGTGTGACTACGGAGTCCTGCGCGTGCTCTCCCCGTCGTGACCCGGACATACACAACCGCGAGGCTCGTATAAGATCGGCGGACGGCCGAACACAGCCTCTTGTTTGCGCGTCCTCTTGGCAGCACTTTGCCGTTTGTAGCGAAGGGTAGACGCCTGATTCGGCCTAGATGATCGCCGAATCTTGCCTGAAGATGACGAAAGGCATGAACAGCTACATGGTGACAGCGCGAAACAATTATTCATCTTTGGCCGTGCCGCTGCGGGCACTCTACCAAGTGCTTTGCTCTTTGCTGTGCAGTCGACTCGCGAAACCCTTCGACCACGAATGCTGTCTCTGACACCAAGTCGACTTGTGAGCATTGTTGAGCTGTCGAAGCTGTCACTACTCAGGCTTGCGAGCTGAACATCATAGCTCCACCAAGCAACTACCCGAGCGCCGAGTCGAGCTGTCAGCTCTAGCGACAGGCGCTGCCTTCAGCCACCACACTCTTCGGTTCTTTGGGCCCTGTCCTCACACCTCCTCGCCTCCTGCCAACATATCGTACTTAAGGATTGAACAGCTCGTAGAGCAACAAATAAGATGGGACTCAACAACCCACTGCCCTCATCAATGAGGAGTATGTGACGTCGCACGAGCCTTCAGCCGGGCCGCGCTCAGGCTTGTTCGAACACAGCACTAACACCGTACAGGCGAATGCAAAAAGGCAGGAAAGATCCTCACGTCCTTCGTCGATCCAAGGCAAGCATTTGGACCAGACAAGATCATACCGCCAGCTATTCTAGCGAATTGCAAGGTACGTGGAGTCAACACATCTGAGCCGCCGGCGCTGTCGTCGTCTATCCCGGCCGTGAAGGCTAACCGATCCTGTAGGGCCTCGCTGTAATAACCGTCCTCAAAGCCGGCTTCCTTGGCTCTGGTCGTCTGGGTTCAGGCATCATCGTCGCACGTCTATCCGATGGCTCATGGTCTGCCCCCAGTGCATTGGCAACCGCAGGCGGTGGGTTTGGTGGGCAGATCGGCTTCGAACTCACTGATTTCGTCTTCATCCTCAACGACTATGCAGCAGTACGTACCTTCTCACAAGCTGCAAGTGTGACGCTCGGTGGAAACGTCAGTATCGCTGCCGGGCCCATTGGCCGAAATGCTGAAGCGTCAGGCGCGGCGAGTTTGAAGGGTGTGGCCGGTGTCTTCTCGTACAGCAAGACGAAAGGGTTGTTCGCCGGTGTGAGTTTGGAGGGCAGTGTGCTCATCGAGAGGAGAGACGCAAACGAGAAGATGTACGGGGGCAGGATAACAGCGAGACAACTGTTGGAGGGTGGTGTAAGGCCGCCGCCAGCTGCAGACCCCTTGATGAGAGTGCTGAATACGAGAGTGTTTTCGGGCAATGGGGGCAATGATGCCATGTACAATGATATGCCGATATACGACGAGTCCCACGACAACGTGGTGTGGGAAGGAAGAACAGGCCAAGGCTATGGTGCCAATGTGCGGAACCCCCTATCCAGATCCTCGACCTTTGGCTCGCAAACAGGTGGCAACGATGACTACGAGTACAGAGACAATCCGCGCCGCGCAACGACCTGGAACGATGACGTCTATGACCAACGACCTGGCGCCAGCAGAACGAACACGGGCACTCTCTCCACTCGCGCCGATCCAAATGAGACGTTCGACAATATGGGCAACTACAACAGGAATAGGTCTAGCACAGTCGGCTCGCAGACCAGTGGTCCAGGCAGGCCGACGGCGCCGAAACCTGTCTTCAGACAGCCGAGCAGTCAGAAAATCCTGGGTCCAAATCAAGCGATAGCGCTGTTCACGTTCGATGCGGAGGAGGAAGGAGATCTGGGATTCAAGAAGGGGGATGTCATCACCATCACGCAGAGAACGGATAACAAAACTGACTGGTGGACTGGCAAGACAGAGGACGGGAAAACCGGCATGTTTCCAAGTAATTATATCGAGACAAGAACGTGATTCGAAGGTGTTCAAGTCATGTGTCAATGTTAGGAGTGGGATTCTATGTTGCTTCGTGGCATATGGTGTGCTATGGTTCTGCGTGGCGTGAAGGAGTTTGAGGAGAATTCCTTGTCATTTCCTGCGTAGCCAGGGAAGCGGAATCTAAAGTACCTTATGTGCTTCCGCATGAACATTGATCGTCCTTTCTGCATAAATCAAGCTGCTTGAGAAATTTCCATACAATCATCGTGAAGGTTCGGGGCTCCTTAGATACCTAGCATTTCAACCCAGCAAGCACCACAGCCCACCCATCAGCCAGGCTATGCTTCTCATAGCATGCAGGTTTCCAGCCTTCCTCCCAGTTTCGACTGCTTGGTTCCTTGAAGCGCCAGCTTTCACGTCACCCTCCGTCCTCTTCTTCGTTCGCGCTTCGGCTGCGTCACGGCTGGCGCCCCAGCACACCCGCGCGTCAACCATCGGTACGAGACTGCCAACTAATATCACGATGCCGAGTGCTCGTTGCGCGGCCAACCGGACTTCGGGCGAGGCGTGATGAGATGAGAGGACGAAGTGCCAATAGCTTGTCAAGCCGATGATCCCGAGACCTGTAGTGAGGTTGCGGATGCCGAGAGCATGGATGTACGAGAAGTCGCGACCTGTCAGTAGTGTAGTCTCGCCCGTACGGGAAGCAGCTGAGGAGGGAGGTGAGATTGACAGGATGCTGGTCAGTGTGGGGGATGCAGTCGATGTGGGGACGCCGTAGACCCGAGCTGCGGCGATAGGGTTTATGAAGCTGTACAGGCCGACTGTGAAGCCGCCTAGGCCGATCAAGGCTGTGAGAAGGGGAAGGACAGTGACGGAGTCAAGGATGCTAGTGAGCCACATGGTCGATGGGTCTCTCAGCACCAAGCTGAATGGGTTGGGTTGTTCGAAAAGATCGACTACCTGGCAATGGAGACCCTCGATTCAGCAAGAATATGGACTGCTGAATCATCAGCTTACATTTGCCTAATTTGGGTTCGCAGTCGTCAAGAAGCGTACGAGCGTCAAGTAGAGTCCAGGCCGAAGACGCTCAGGGTCGTGGGCAACATAGAAGACAGTCTAGCTGTTCCCGACACGTGAGCAGAAAAGTATTCGATCTGCCTCAAGCTGTGTTGATATTTCTGTCTTTTCCGCATGCAGCAGGATATGCAGTCGACGCCATGTGACACCGCAACTGCGGCTTTTCCTCTTTGGGACGTGCCAGCTACCTTGGAACCTGTGAGCAACAATTACTGTGAATGACACACTGACTCTCACAAGTCGCCTTTCGCGCCTCCCATGGGACAGCAGGCTCCAACAGGGTGTTTCGCTGCAGCCAAGCGTAAACAAAGTATGCGAATGGCTCGACCGTAGCGAGTAGTGCCGTACCACAGCCGTGCGCCGGTGCATTTTCTCGTTCAAGTGCTGCGACGTAGATCCGCCGGGCAGTTTGCAGCGGCGGGCCTCACCTGGAGTACTAGACCTGGTTCACAAGCTCTGAAGTGTCGATGCTGGTGTGCTTGTGGAGGATGAGCAAAGAAGTTGTGTTTGGCGCAGGCGAGAGGTGTGGCATCTCCGTACAATGTGCGTGGCATCATCTTCTGAAAACAGCCATGTAGAGCTTCGCAAGGTTCCAGTCTGGCTCGTTGTCGGCATCAAAGGTCCCCTCCGGCGTTCGAGGTCGCGTTCGACCGGTAAAAATCTTAGCATTGAACGTCACACCCGTGGCTCTGAATAAGTCCTCCAGGGCAGCCCGCATCCAGACTTCGTCTTCTTCCGTCTCTTCTTGGGTGTAGTCATTGCTGTCACCAGTGATGTCCTCTCTTCTAAAGAGCTCTACTACCGTCCCTCTCAACGTCCCAGCACCTTGCGATCCAGCCGAGGTCCGTGAGTCGCCAATACAGACGATCAGTCCCGCGTCATCAATCGAAACGCAGACCCCATTCTCCACGCTCAGCATCTGTCGCCCATACCAAGCTGGCTGCAACTTGGTGGTTATCAGACTCGAGAAGGAGGTGGCCGAGGATGCCGGAACCGTAATGACAGAGCTCTTGTCGGGGTTGCCAGCACTTGTACAACTGACAAAGGCACGCTGAGGGTCGTGGGAAAAGTTCAGAACGTGAGTAAAGCACCGCTGCTTGACATCTGAGCCGGGAAGCTGAGACGATGTGTCGGAGAAGAGCCGATGGTCAAGGTGAAATGGCTCGTGTTCTTGCGTAGGGTAACGACGCGACAGATGCGCGATGAGCTTCACAGATAAGGGGACGCCGCCCGGGGCGGGAGGTAGAAGGCAGACACTGTGCTGTGTCAGCAGGATACAAGCTCGAGTCTGTGCCAGACTGACCCTGCGGTTGGCATATTCAGAATAGTGGGAGGTGCTGTAGAAGACCAAGCGAATGCATCTTGTGACGATCAAAGCTGACTGCTAAAGAGATCCAAGCACTTAATGCCTCAAACAGGATCACATTCCTCAATCGGGAATTGATTGTTCAGCAAACAAGTACTTGTACTGCGAGCGTCGCATACGACGCTTAACAGATTTCCACACGCTAGAGTTAAGGGTTGTTCTCGAGATTGTTTTAAGGTTTGCCGCAGCCGGGAGGTCTAAGCTGTTTCGATGCTGGGCTACTGGTAGGGCGGCTCTGCCGGCTTTGTTCTTGCGACTAGCTACCCCAGATCTCTCGAACCGATGGAGATGCGTTTCTTTTCCATGCTGTATTTTCTGCTATCTCCCTAACTGTTGCTTCTGTCATGCTCTTGATCAGAAGACTGTGGCTCCTGCCGGCGGTTGCTGTCCTCCTGACTCTATACTATCTCTATCACTACACAATTCCAACGGTGCAACCAGGTATTGACCGCAACGCTCGCCTGAAGATCCGACCAGAACGATATCCCGTCAAGACTTATGCTCAACTACCCACCGGACCTGCTCAACAGCTGCCGCAGATCCAACATGATTTCACCGCTGAGACCCAAGAGCAGACGGCAGAGAGAACGAAGCGGCAGGCTGTTGTAAAGGAAGCATTCCTGCATTCGTGGAAGGGCTACAAAGAATACGCTTGGAAGCAAGATGAAGTCGCTCCTCTGTCGGGCGCGTCGCGGAATCCGTTTGGAGGCTGGGGCGCGTCGCTGGTCGACACAATGGACACGCTCTGGATCATGGGCTTGAAAGAGGAGTTTGCAGAATGTGTGGAAGCTGTCAGAGACATCGATTTCACCACAAACACCGAGGATGTCGTGAACGTCTTCGAAACGACCATCAGGTATCTAGGCGGTCTTCTGAGCGCCTACGACGTATCCGATGGCCAGTACCCCGCCTTGTTGAGCAAATCCATCGAGCTCGCCAACATCCTCTACCTCACCTTCGACACCCCGAACCGACTGCCAGTCACGAGATGGCACTGGCGGAAATCTGTGGCAGGATCAGCTCTGCACGCTTCGGATACGACTCTTCTCGCTGAGATTGGAAGCATGAGCGTCGAGTTCACAAGACTGACACAATTGACTGGAGATACAAAATGGTTTGACGCTGTGGACCGCATCACCGATCTGCTGTACAAAGGCCAAGACGAGACGAAAGTGCCAGGCTTGTGGCCAACGCTGGTGGATGCTGAGAAGGGCCTGTTCCCGTACAACCACTTCACCCTGGGTGGCATGGCCGACTCGACTGCCGAGTATCTTCCAAAACAATACATGCTACTTGGTGGTCTCGATGATCGCTACAAAGTCATGTACCACAAGCTGATAACCGCCGCTCAGAAGTATCTCTTCTATCGGCCACTTGTGCCAGGCAATCTTAACATTTTGTTCAGCGGTAATGCTGCCATGAATGATGATGGAAAGGTAACCACCGATCTGCAAGGCCAGCACCTGACCTGCTTTGCTAGTGGTATGGTAGGCATCGCATCAAAAATCTTCGATCGTCCCGATGAGATGCGTGTTGCAAAGCAGCTTGTGGACGGCTGTGTCTGGGCATACAACTCGACACCGACTGGACTTATGCCTGAGACATTTCACGTGGCGTCATGTCACGTCGGAACAGATGTGCCATTTGGCGATCTATGCGACTGGACAGACTTGAAGTGGTTCGAAGCCGTCGCGAGACAGCATGGGCCACATGCAGGACTACCTGGAAAAGGCCTTGCAGAAAGCGGTAAAGCCTTGGTCGAACAACATTCACTTCTTCCTGCGTACACGAAGTGGGGTGACAATCGGTATATTCTACGGCCTGAAGCTATCGAATCCGTTTTCATCATGTATCGCTTGACTGGCGAAAGGGCTTACTTGGACACCGCGTGGACCATGTGGGACAGCATCAGCAAAGCTTGCCGAACACCACTCGCATACGGGGGCATTTCTGACGTTCGTGTTCGGCCTCCAGCCCAGAGCGACAGGATGGAGAGCTTTTGGTTAGCCGAGACATTGAAATACTTCTACCTAATCTTCGCTGAACCAACAGAATGGAGTTTGGACCATTGGGTCCTCAATACCGAAGCTCACTTTCTTCGGCGGCCAAAGGCTGGTGAGATGTTGTCAAGACCATCAAGATGAGGGGCGGCCCCGCAGACGGAAAGCCTTGCCGTGAGAAAGTCAGAAGCACAGCGCGACAAGCAAAGATGAGCACAAAACCATTCCTAATTCCGAATTATCCCTCGAGGTCGTAAAGCCGACGTACCGTAATTGCGCTGTGCAGCCATGGTGTGCTAGTGCGGCCTGGCCCAAGCCTGTTGTCCTCTGTGTCTGCCAGCAGCTCATCCTTGGCCTAGGCGTGTCCGCACTCAGCTGCGCCTCGTATCCCAGAACAGTGGCTGCAGTAGACACACAGCATGCTATCTCCGCTTTGCGCTAGCTTTGGCACCAGCTACGCCTTACTGTACTCAAAGCGTCATTCTCACCTGCTTGTGCCAGGCGTGACATGCGGCGAGTTTGCTTTGAGTAGTGCGAGAATGCAGCATGGTGGATTGGTCTGCCTTAGTTCCATTGCACAAGATACACGACTTTGACGTTGAGTTGCCTGCACTCCCATTACAAGGTTCACTACTACTCCCTACCAAGCACGTCAAGTCTTGGTGCACATCCATAAAGAGGCTGACTGCTTTGAAGGCCTTAGCTGATACATTCAGAGACAAGTCCGGGCGAAGAGGTTGCAAGCTGGCTCAAGTGGGGGCCACAACGTGGCTGCTTACAACGACAACACAGCAACGACCGGTTCTGAGACCTTGTGGGGAACCTGGTGAAGGCTGTCGATGGGTGGCCGATTCAAGATCTTTTTTTAAACCTCTTGAGGTGGTGTTCCGCCGAGCCAATCAACAACAAGAACATCCACAAGTGCTCAAAGGAATGACCAAAAGTCGGTGCAGGGCCAGTAACCAACCCCGCTGAATTTCCAAAGTTGGAACCGCATGGTTGGAGTTTTGGGAAGAGAGACATGCATAAGCACAAGCGAAGCTTTGCACACTAGTCATTGCCGAGGCTTAGGCTGCGGCACTGGGGCCATGGGCTCCAACGGCCGCGCTTGCTAGGGCTAGCCACTTCAGGTTATGAGCAGCGTCACCCTGGCTCAATGTGGTGCTTCGAAGCACTGCGTGCGTACTGCTACCATGGTTTGCTGTTGCTGTTACTCAATTCCAAATGTGGGTCGTACACAAGTTCGCTCCTCTAGGAAGTCATCATGACGGTGGCGGGCCTAGCGACAGTCAACAACCAACATCAGCCGTGGTGGCCGGAGCCGACTGTGAACAAAGAGTGTATATAAACCTCGAGAGTCAGCTCTTCCAACTCATGCCAGTACCAGACATCGCAGGAACTTCCACAGAATACCATTCACTTACAAATTCAATCGCTCCGTCTTTCGCTTCAAGTATCTACCATTCAAGATGAAGTTCCTCTCAATCATCGCCTTGGCCGCTTCGGCCTCTGCTGCTGCTATCGAGGCCCGAGGTGGTAGTGGTGACTGGCAAGGCTGGTCGTCTGGCTGCGCTGCTAGCACCGTCTACTCCACGCAGTACAGCACTGTCTACAGCACAAAGGTTGAGACTCAAGTTCAGACTCAAACGCAATACAACACGGTGACGAACTACCAGACCAAGTACGAGACCAAGTACAACACCGTCACAGCATACCAGACCAAGACCGAGACTCAGACTCAGGTTCAAACACAAGTCAACACTGTCACTCTCCCAGCTGCGACGAAGACCCAAGTCAACGTTGTTACTCAGACTGCACCGGCTATCACGAAGACGCAGGTCAACACCGTGACACAGACTGCCCCAGCTGTCACCAACTATGTTACCAACTATGAGGTATGTCCCCGAAACATTGAGTGTTCCCATGCTAACTTTGTGAAGACCAAGTACCAGACTGTCACCGCTCCATGCCAACAGCAAGCCAAGACCTCCGCCTGGGGTAAATGGTAGACAGACATCTGAGGAATCAGCAGCATTCCAGAGACGCCTGCAGAGCGTCACAAGATGCAGCTAGCACAAGGAATGACGACCATGCACGACCAAACGAATTACGATAATGAAGCTAAGCATAATGCGGCAACGAGGAGAAGCTCAATAGCTTGGGGATCCCAACCAACGTTCCTTGCCTGAGTCTATAGACTAGGCCATGCACATAGATAATTCTGATCATCCAGAACGCTCTTCGAGAGCAGTTATCGAATGAACAAGAATTCTCATTTTCCAGCTCTTTGCTTCTCCCTACATTCAGCGTGACTTCGCACATACGGCTAGCAAACGAGCTCAAGGCAGGTGCCTGCTTATTGGCCTAGGTTGTGAGAACGTGGACTGAGATGCTCGTCTTTTCTGACCAACAACAGCTCGGCAAATGCTCCGACCACTATGTATGCAGATTCGATCTTTAGCATAGCTTACCAAGGTAACACAGGTACGCTTGATGCTGGGCCAGCAAGTTGTGGAAGGTTGTATCTACACCTCGCAAAGGAGGATGGAGAGCTTTAAGATGTCAGATCGGCAGTTGAGACCAATCGTGGTTCGAAGGATCTGCCAAGCTTCAGGCGTGCTCCACTGGAATCTCCGCCCCGAAGCATGTGGATGGGTGAACCAATCAGGCCCAGATAATGGTCTCTTGGGGCGTCAAACGGTTGGCCTACGTTGAACGATTTGGCGAAAGTGAGCAGCTGAGCCAAGGAGGGTCATCGTTTCACTGAGAAAGTGGTCCATGTCCTCTCGGGCGCCTTGAGTGAGGCTACCACCCATAGCGGCGAGGCTGGTAAGCATTAAGCATATAAATACACGCCTCTCAACAACCGAGGGTAGTATAGCTTCCGTCACAAGGAACCGTTCCGGCTGAATCCCTTCTCACTCCATCTGTTCAAACAAGCCGTCGGAGTCAACGTAGCGAGTATGTCGTATCAAGATCCCAGTCAGCAATACCATCAAGGTGGATACCCACAGCAAGGTCAGTGCAAGACGAACGACGCGCAGTCGAGTCTAACCATGCAGGTCAATATGGTCAACACCAGTATCAGCAAAATTATCAACAACAACAACAACAACAACAACAACAGTACGGACAGCTACAACAGCCGACTGGACAGCCTTCGCACGGCTCAGGCGCATGGCATGCAAGCGACAGCGGCTCTTTCAACGGCGGGTCGTACCAGATCTCACATCGAGACACTAACAGTATTCTGTCCCTTACACTGAACAATGGCGGCGCGGTCAAGTCCCGTCAAGGCGCAATGATCGAGATGGCTGGAACAATTGTTCTGCAGGGCAAAAGCAAGTTCAGCATGAAGAAGATGTTCACTGGTGGCTCCATGTATGAGAGTGTATACTCCGGTACTGGTGAACTGACTCTTGCTCCTCCCCTTCTTGGCGATATTGCTACCCTTCACCTCGATGGGACAGCGACATGGAAGATCGGGAAGGACGCCTTTCTGGCAGCAACCACAGACGTTCACAAGGAAGCAAAATCGCAGGGCATCGGAAAAGCATTGTTCAGTGGGGAGGACCTGTTTGTGTACAACGTCTCGGGGCGGGGGCTCATGTGGGTCATGTCGTTCGGTGCCATCACTCGAAGAGAAGTGAGTTCCTCTCGATCTGTCGCGTAAGGCATTGCTAACCAGCGCACAGATTGCGGCAGGTCAAACACATATTGTAGACAATGGGCATCTTGTCGCGTGGAACTGCGACTACAAGATTGAGAAGGCTGGGGGAGGGATGTTCACTTCGTTGAAGACTGGAGAAGGCGCTGTTTGTCGCTTCACCGGGCCAGGAACGGTGTACATTCAGACAAGGAATTTGGAGGATTTCGCTCAAGTCATTGTGGAAACAGCTGGCGTCAGCTCAAGCTAGGTTGTGCTACCGACTGGAAGACCGTGTGGAAGTCTAAGCTCCCGAGAGACGTTCTTCTCCAGCTTTCATGGCCTAACCCTTCTCGAACTCCGCAGATGCAACAATGTGATTGGTTCAGACGAAGACAGCGCGTCCACATTAGGCCGGTAGTGACTCTGACATGTCGTACGCTTCGGATACATGCCCTGGATCAAAAGTCGCTGATGGAACATTGCACAGACTGTTGCGTTCAAAATGTCGTCAAACTGTGCAGGAGAAACAAACAGTCTTATACCGCTATCTCCGCGTTGCAACCAGATTTGGACGGTGGTAGTGTTGATAGCAGCCGAGGTTGAGATCCACACACTACGTCAATCGATGTGCTATTCCTTCGCTCCGTGCTTGCACAAAGCAGAATAATAGGCAAGGGCTGCTGAAGCTCAACATGGTCTCTAGCACGTCGCGTCTACAAGCTGTTCAAAGTCAACTGATAGGTGAAGACAGTAGCAAGATGCCGTACGATTCCATCCCATCCAATGCCGCTCTCAAACCCGAGAAATTCAAAGCACATGTATCAGACCAAGAACTTAGCGACTTTAAGCAGCTTTTAAAGCTGTCTAAGCTCGGGCCCAAAACATACGAGAACCAGAACAACAATGATGGACGCTACTTGGGTATCAAGCGGGAATGGCTAGCAGAGGCCAAATCACACTGGGAGACCAAGTATGATTGGCGCAGAACAGAAGACCGAATCAACTCCTTCCCGAACTTCACGGTTAAGATCGAGGACATTGATGTGCATTTCGTAGCTCTATTCTCGAAGAAGCCTGACGCTGTTCCGCTCACATTGCTTCATGGATGGCCTGGCTCATTCCTAGAGTTCTTGGGAGTCTGCGACGTCTTCAAGGACAAGTACTGGGAAGATGACTTACCTGTTCACATTATCGTGCCAAGTCTACCTGGATATGGGTATAGTAGTGGACCACCTCTTGATCGAGACTATACCACGTACGACATGGCAAGGATTATTGATCAGTTGATGAAAGGGCTGGGGTTTGGAGATGGATACGTTTCGCAAGGAGGTGACATTGGCAGTTTCGTGAGCAGAATCCTTGGAGGGCAGTACGACGCTTGTAAAGCTGTTCACCGTGAGTTCAGAAGCACCAGTATAATTGTTGCCGGCTAACCTGAGACAGTCAACTTCTGCACTGGCGCACCAATGCCCAATCGTGATGACCCCATGATGGGTTTGAGTGATGTTGAGAAGAAGGGGCTGCAGAGAGCTAACGACTTCAATGCGTTGGGAAATGCGTACGCCAGAATGCATGGAACAAGGCCTGCCACGATTGGGCTTTGCTTGGCTTCCAGTCCACTGGCGTTGCTTGCTTGGTAAGTCTGCTCGCAGGACGGTGAATCTGGCTGACCTCAGACAGGATTGGGGAGAAATTCCAAGTATGGACAGACACAGACCCGAGTCTGGATGAGATCCTTGACAGCGTTACTTTGTACTGGTTCACCGAGTCTTTCGCACGAGCGATCTATCCATATAGGCAGTTCTTCTCCGCGCAGCCGCAATCCACACACGGAGACCCGAAGCTCAAGATCGAAAAACCAAAGGCACTAGGGTATTCCTATTTTCCGTTGGAGCTGGCGCCAATACCGAAGGCTTGGGTCAAGCAGACGGGAGATCTAGTCTGGTATCGCGAGCACACTGAAGGCGGACACTTTGCGGCAATGGAGAAGCCAAAGTTGTTCGCGCAGGACATGGAGGATTTCGTAGAGGAAGTCTGGAAGAAGTAGGATCTGGGTGGGGGTGAAGTACGGAGCGCAGGAGGCACGCAGCAGCGTTGAAAGTAAATGGACCAACTGAAGCTGCCTATAGACCGCGGTTGCATTCTCCTACACCAATGAATAGTCGTCGGTGTTCTTCCCTACTCTTTACCTTGAGACTGCGTCAGGTCCTCCAGCGCTTCAACAACCACCTGATGATCTTCATGCTGCTTCAACCCACTGACCACCACAACAGCCACCACGCTCTCGACTCCACGTACTCGAACGGGCACTCCGCCTCCGTGGATAGCGTATTCGCCTGCCCTCTCACCTAGCATGTATTTCTCCCTGAAGTTGTCTTCGCGCCCACCCATCTTGTGATGCATATACCAGCTACTGACACCCCATCTTTTCACGGTTGCTCGCTTTCGAGCGACCCAAAGATCGTTGTCCGGCTGTACGCCGGGTCCAGTCGTGCAGTGGAAGAGCAAGTTGTCCGAATTAGTGCTTGCGATGTTAATCACAGCTGCCACTCCAGGATAGAGGGTGCGAATACGTTGGCGGAGTCCAGTGCCAAGAGCGAAGGCATCGTCGGCCGTGAAACGTGAGAGGATGAGGGCGTCGGTTTGTGCTTGAATGCTTGCTAGCTGGATGGTAGTGAGTACGGAGGCTGAGTTAGTAGCATAACTGCAAGGCATACATCTTTTGGCGCTTCACGCAAAGGCGTGGCTGACATGACGACTCTCTTTCAACGTCCCAGAGGACTACAGTACAGTCAGGGTTTGGTCAAGCGGCATGGACTTTGATGTGGTCGTCAGCAGCGCAGTGAGAACAGCAACGTGTTTTTCTAAGCTGACAAACCCGTACCGGAAGGAATTCGGCCGCCAAATTTCAGGTGCAAGTAGACCCGGGCCTTATTTTTCAAGGCGGATGTGTCGCCTAGCTATGGGGACTGCTCGCTAAGTTTGAGTCCTATTAATTACTGCAGCTTGATTGACGCAACCGATTTGTGGTCCACGCAATTTTCTCCATCGTTGGCTTGCCGGATTCGTGGTCCGCATGGGTCGAGGACACCTGGGCGGGAACGGCCCAGGCCGCTCGCTCAACGTTCGAGTACAACCGTCGGAAGACCAATGAAGTTGAGCGGCGACAAACAATGGTCATTGAACCCATCGATGCAGAAACAGCTGTCTCATTAACATCGACTCTATGCAGTGACTACGATTGTATCTGCTGCCTGGGTGGCTTCTCTTCACAGGATGAGAATCAGAGCCTAGCTCATGTGTCAACATGCTAGATGCCCGCCAAGTCGGTAGATTTGGTCAGCCTAAGCAACAATTCGCAGATTTGCGGCTGAGACATTGCATGAATACGATGCACGATGTGTTCTGGCTCATGGTGTTCTTCTTTCGGTCCTCGCTCGTCGCTCTTCGCGAAGCGAGCATATATGCTACGGCACGCGTTTCAGATGTATCATATCGTATCAGACTGAGATAGTCGACATTGAAATGGAGCATCTATTGTCGAGCGGACTGGGGCACGAGTCCAGCCAACCACACCAGTACTCGACTCTTCCTTCCACCACCGACGAACCTCCTTCCTCTCCAAGCACTCGTGTCCCATACCGCCGACAAAAGTCTTGGGCCTCTCCGAGGTTGCAAGAAGAGCATGTCGCCCCGGAAGATCAGGAGGATGCCGAGGCTGACAAGAGCCAAGATGATATACAAGGACATGGTCTTGGGCTGAGAAATGTCCCGGAGCAAGATGCGAGCTCATCTACGATACGCAGGGTGCCAGTCGGTTCGACAACGCAATCTTCCGCCGATGTAGCGCCTGAGACGAGCCGATCCTTCGAGGTTTTCAGCCAAACTACCACGGCGCAGAATACAGGAGATGCTCATGAGGGTGGAAAATGGAGCAGTCCGCAGCCATCACGATATTCGTTGAAAGAGTCTACGTTCCAGTACACACCTTCCAACGTGGATCTTCTACCTCACGATCATGGAGTTGACGGTTGTCCCACAGCAGGCGATCTGCTGAAAAGCCAATGGACCTGGTTTACGACAATGGTTGTCGTGCTTACTGTTTATTCCACCCTCTTCTCGGGCATGTTTCTCGGCCTTGCCATTGCACAGCCACGTTGGGGTCATCGTATCGGCACACGGAGAGCTCTCTCTTATGATACCGCAACCCTACTAAGTGCGTTGTTCTCCAAGACTGTTGAACTGAGCTTTGTAACTACCGTCGTGGCAACACTTGGCCAGATCTTGAGCAAGAGGGCTTTTCAGCGAGGTAACAAGGGGAACAGAGGTATCAGCATTGCAGAGATGAACATGAGGCTTTGGATCATGCAGCCGGGCACACTAGTCACTCACTGGATTGGTGCAAGACACGCAGTTGTCACACTTCTCGGCATTTCTGCGCTGGTTGCCACGTTGGCTAGCACATTCTATACTACCGCATGCGAATCTCTGGTATCCCCAAAGCTCAAATTCGGAAGGAACGAAACATTCGACATGTATGGCGAAATTACTGCAAGCTTCGCAAACGGCGACTACCTCGCGGACACATGCCAAACCCCTATCTTGTCCGCCGAAGACCCGTATTCCTATGGTACGACATGCCTACAGATCGACTATGCTGGCAATGGTTTTCGCAACCTCGACTCTTGGCTTTCAGTGTGGAGCAAAAGATCCTCGTCAAACCAAGCTATGGAGGTACTCAAGGAATTGGCTCGGCCACCTCCCATCGGAATCTTGTTCGAGAATACCACTATACAAGGCCAGTGGATCACTCCATCTGGTGAAAACATGACAGCGGACTCCGCAAAATACGGCAGATTAGTGCAGAACGTCACGATGGTCATGCCACACGCCAACATATTCCATGCCGCCAGAGCTCGAAAGAACCGAATCTTGCAGCCAGAAGACCTCCATGGTGCAGGAGAATACTACTTGAAGGCTGCCGTGGCAACGCCTGGCTTGAATGTTCTCTGTGTTGGTGCCTCCGAGGATGAATTACGACCGCTGATATCGGCCGATGCAGCCACGGCGGAGCAACCTGCTGCGTGGCCAAACACGACTGGTAGACTCAACACCCTCTTTGGATGGTCGCCAGAGCGTTCAGCAAGCCTCGATAGCACTGTCGGTGCCGCTGTGGTGCCCTGGTTTTCGAAGCTGCCGAAGGAGTACAACACTGTCGTCAATACAAGCAGTCCGGGCGTCGGCTGGGGAAGGACATCAGTTTATCTACTGGCAAATCCGCCAAACACAACAGTGACAAGTGATTATCTCCTATGCGGCATGAGGTCTTTCTTGTACAGTAACTGCAGCACCGGGTACCATGTCGCAGAGTCTGGGGGTCAACTATCTGTCCATTGCGACAAAGACCCCGAGAACTGGAAATCCTACGGCAACACTGCCAAGCCGGACGAGGAACCTTATCCTACGGTGGTCGACCAGCCCGACTGGGTCAATGTTGGTGGAGAGTGGATTAGAGCTGTTGCGCTCAGTCAAGGCGCACTGGATTCTGATGCTTCTGCAGCAAGGTTGGTGACTCAGCTCATACCTCCCTACAGCAATGAAACTGGCGCAGAGCTCAGTCCCCTTCGGCCAACAATAGCTGAAGCGCTTGCCGTACTTGCTGGCTACACGTTGCTGCTTTCATCAGACGTTGCACCATTTGTGCATTATTGGGACTACGCTTCTACCGCTTTGGAAAGTCCTGCAACTGCCAACTTTTCTGCGATCCTGTCCTACAAAGATTATGCTTCTGGAGGTGACGCCAGGTGGAAAGGTGTATTCTTCGTCGTCCTCATTGCTCTTTTTGCTCAAAACTGTTTCTGCCTTCTCTATCTTATGTGGCACTTTTGCCACTATGGCGAGGTCACAGATTACACCGAGCCTCAAAATCTCTTCGCCTTGGCCGTCAACTCGCCGCCGAGTGCCATGCTGGCAGGTGCGTGCGGCGGAGGACCAAGCGGCGAGATGCTCGGGAAGAGATGGTGTGTGGATATGTCTCGACCTGGACGTGGAACGTCGCCACACCCGACGAGTGAAAGCCCTTACAACCATAATCTCAGCCACAATAATACGAACAGTGGCACGTCGCATCCACATTTCTACGTGCATTACCCTGACGACGATAAGTTGGAACTGTCAGAATACACGTCGTCCGCGCAACCTTCACCTAACACACGTCGCTTCCCTAGATTGACCGGAAGTAGTCCATCGAAGAAGATCAGCTGGAGCGCAGATCTCAATTTGAAAACTATGAAGAGGAGGAGTAAGATGGCGCGGCCGAAAAGCATGCAGGATCTTACGGGACAGGGCGGCGAGAGTCCGGCCGTCGATCAGTACTTGATGTTATCAAGGCAGCGATAGCGCTGAGGGCAGCCGAAGTTAGTATGCGCACCTTGGTCAAATCCTGTTCGATGTCGAAGTGTTAATGCGTAATCGGATAATAAGCAGTCCTTGACAATTCTACGTTCTTTCTATGGGTGGACCGGCATGTCAATGCACGTTGATAGTAGGAGCCATTCGCACGCTTAGAACCAAAACACCAGGTCATGGAAAACTTTCGCCTATGAAGCAATGAAGAAACCACGAAGAATGGCTCAGCCGAGGGTCCTCAAGCATATGCTTTGTCGGTACTTTTACATGTTCGCGAGATGCGCTCTGAATGATTGCCGTTCTCGACCTTGCGAGGCTATGTTCTGGCGTGCCTCGCACACTAGGCCTTTGCATGTCGAACCTAGAACATCACCACAGTTGTGATCTTATCATAAGCCAGATCCTTTAGACTTGCAAGCCAGTCCTGTGTTTTCAGCCGGTCGCCTTCCAGCCTACACTTTGTTCCGCTCCGTTGTGGGAGCAAGCCTTTGCGATGCTAGGTCAGGTCGCGCAAGAAGGATATCGCTCTACAACTTCAGCGAGCCTTGCTCTAGCACGCAGCGACGCAACTATGACGATGAACAAATGTAGAGCATAACGCGCTCGGTCTCAATATAGCATTCGTGCTGGATACGACTATGATCTGATATCCTGCTTCCATCGTTTCTATCAACGCTCGTGACCAGAGTCTCAAGAGTACTCCTAAAGCGTATAACGGAACTCCTTGTTATTGAAGTCCGTCAAATCATCCATAACATCCGCATTGTCTACCTGAGTGGCATCAGCATGCACACCAACGGCTTCTTGTCGATCACGTCGCGCATTTCGCCATACAAGCAGGGCACGGAGACAAAATGCCAGTGCACACTGACCAACGGCGCACGACAGAACGGTCTTGACTCCGGTCTCGTAGATGGGGGCTTCTTCTGCAAGGAAAGCATGAGGACCTGGAGGAGGTTGATTAGTGCTAGCACAGTAGGGCTTGTATCTGTTCCGGCACTCACCAATGATGTTGCCTAAACAGTAGGCTAGGAAAACAAAAGCCGTACTTGTAGTACGTTTGGTGTACCCGCCTACGTTGGATGCAGGAAATTGAAGTGCGATAACTAGTGATCCGACGTACGCGCCAATCTGCTAGCGATTAGCAACATATTAGATATTGATACGAACAGATTCTTACCATATAGTAGCCCGCTAAGCACCCAGCCACATTTGTGCGTGGAAGTTGCCAGATCAGGACCGTACCGATGATCGTAGGACAAAGATAGAGGGCCATAATGTAAGTGCGCGCATTCTTGAGTCTGGATGCAAGGTAGGGACCTGTGAAAACCCAGAACACTTGAGCGAAGCCCTGGGGAATGCCGTAGAGGGTAGTCAGGAGAGGGTCGCCCTTTGCCACACTTTTAAGGATAAGCTTCCCAAAGTTTGCCACACCTCCGTTAATGGTCTCGTTGAGCAAGGTGAAAAGGAACAGTATCCATATCTGTGGATCGGCCAATGCTTCCCAGACCTGCGGTAGCTTGATTTTTCGATTGTATACACCTGTGTGATTCTTTGCCCCACGGGCAATGAGAAGAGCCTTCTCTTCCAAGGTGAACTTCTTGGCTGTCATGATGTTGTTAGGTAGGTTGAAGAAAAGCACCACAGCCCAGAGGACGGTCATTCCTCCACATATTATGTAAATGATCTTCCAGATTGTAAAGTTCTTTGCGTAACCAACACCGTAGAAGAGAATGCCGCCCGTTGCACTGCCAACTCCGTTGAAGCAGTAGAAAATGCCGGCCCTTGCAGGCTGTTGCTGTCGAAGGTACCACATGCTGACAATCATCATGAATGCAGGAGTGACGACCGATTCAAAGATGCCGAGAAAAAATCTCAAGGTGGCGAAGCCGGCGAAGCTGTTAGTCGCTGTGGTGAGAAGCATGATCGAACCCCAGCAGAAGCAGTAGATCGAGATGACGCGCCCGGTCGGGAAGTGCTGTGCGAGATATGCTGACGGCCACTCGGCTACCAGGTAGGCAAAGTAGAAGATCGATGCTAACCAAGAGTACTGTTCGCCAGTGATGCCCGTTGTTTCGAAGAGATCGAACACAGCCGAATAACTGATAGCCTGTTTGTCGATGTATTGGAGAAAGTACGTCCCGCACAGGAGAGGTAGAAGCCGCAGGTCGACCTTACGTTCGAGTCGCTTGTTCAGTCTCTTGTCCTCGAGAAGCTCGCCCAAATATTCTGCTGTGAAGTTATGCTGTCTAAGAAATAGACCAGCTTCATCAAGATCTTTAACATCTCTTCCAGTGGTATCGTGGATGCCTTTCAGCGTGTCATCGTCCACATTGCTCTGCTGAAGCTCTACGGGAGCTGAAATGTTAGTCTGAGTCTTCTCATCAGCGGAGGATAGGTCCTTTGAAGTCCTCATGTTGAAAGGAGAGAGATAGTGAGCAGCTCTAGAGCAAGTTTGTAACAAGATCAGGATTGAGGTATAAGTAATAAAGGCTCAATGCTTGGATCTCTCTCGCGCCTTACCCCGCGTAGGGAATACTCTATTCTTTAAACTCTATGTAGGCCTAGATTAGGACGTATCTGATAGCCTGATAAGACTTACGAATCATATGATACAGTCCATGGCTCCGATCATGGGCACGTCGAAACTCTAGCTTAAGTGCAGTAGGATCATGCTCATAGACCACCTGTGAATGATCTGGAGTCTCTTGGCACCAAGACGACCTAGCTAGTACCTTGTTTCCTTTGAGATAAGGATCTGGGGTTGCCGGGTAAAGTTTGCCGTATCAATTCAATACTAGCTAAAACTTTCGGCGAGAGTGAGCAGTCTACAACCAGCCGGTCCTTTTTCTATCGCCATTCAACGGAACCCCGCTAGGGTCAAACACCGGATATGATGTCGGCACAGACTTCGGCTGACAGTAGGATCACTCTTAGGCGCTCTCATTGGTGCTTTGGCGATGATCCGGGCGTGTGCAGATGTCCGTCGGTGATAGCTGCTGCAGGTGCCGTTAGTGTCGCATAGGACCTGCAGGAGAACCCCATCCAGAGCTTATTCAGCTGTTAGCTTCCGTTAGCTTGAATAAACCCTAGTCACAAGCCGTTGTGAGAAACGTGGCACCTGTGCCTGACCTGGCAAATCGGAAACGGATAACGGAGTCGCTCAAGCCTGTTCTGATAACGTGAGCCTGCGAAGATAGAATAATCTTCGGAGATGCAATACAGCATGGCAGTCGGGGGCCTAGCCTGTTCCCAATATCAATATTCACATCATAGAACGAGTGACAAAAGCCGATCCGGAGTTGATTGGTAGCAAGGCTGTCGAGCATTTCAATTTTAAATGGCACGACGTCGGGCTAGCTACTGCTAGATTGAGAAGGCGGTTTTCTGTTTGAGAGGCAGATGATTGCCAGCACTGGATCGTATATCATGTGGACACGCAGCATAGGCTGTCAGAAGTCATATCGCTGTGGCGAAGAGGTGGTTGGCCTGGAGCGCATGTTCCCGCTTGAAGAGAAGCTATGCCGAACGGGCTGGGGATGGATGATGTATGTTGCAAGAAGCAGAGCTAGTCGTTATCAAAGAACCAAGGTTCCAAGATCCACACTCGTTTCTGCCGTTAATCACAAACCGACTGTCTAGATAGTCAACACATAGAGCTACTGTTGAGATAGCTCAACCTTTGACCACCAGAAGTCAGACTCCTCCTTAGCATACGTGTCCTCGACCATCGAGGCAAGTTCACCAACATTTTGACCTCCAATGAATTCCGTGTTGTCCTTCCCGAATACCATTACCTTCGGGTCGGCTCTCTTGTATATTTCCCACTTTGGGCGAGAACTGTAAATACCAGCGAGCTTATTCGGGTCACCAGTACATATGAAGCTTGTGGTATAGGCGTGGAGAAGGCCGGACAGTTCGTCCTGACTCTTGGACTGCGAACAGATCGCCGGATCTCGTACTTCGTACAGCATGTTATCGCCGTGTCGAGCTCCGTCTACAACATCTTTCCTCATCGCCCAATGATAGAGGTAGACTGGAGTGTCTGGGCAGGCAAAAAACGCTGTCTGCCGCACTGGGGCCACATAGGCATAGTGTGCGTAGGCCGCTTCGATGCGCTTGTACATAGGACCAACGCCGTGCTCAAGTCTCGTCTCCTTGTAAGTGGAATCAGGCACGGTTTCCGGATCCGGATACAACTTGTCAATCGTCTGAATATCCTTGTCATTCATCTGAGGTAAGAGTCTCTTCCAGAAGTCCAAGAATTCAGAAGACTGGGCCATTTTCTTGTTGACGTATAGTGAGCCCTCGTTGCCCTGGAATCCTGTCAAAATTGGGACTTTATGCCACCTTCCGTTCCTCCATGCATCAATCGGACGGGCACGGATGATCTCCTTATCAATGACTGGCTGGAAAGCCCACCGTAGACTAGGATTGTACTTCTGGAAAACGGCCGTTTGAGCCTTTGTGATGGAGGAAGTCGGAAGTTTGCGAAGATAGCTGAAGATTTCAGATTCTGGTAGAGGCGTTGGACATTCAACCTCTTTGAGAAAGTCTTTGAACTGTGCTTCATGAATCTCTGCATCTGGACTGCGAACTGCTCGAGAAGTTGGAGCACCCGACTGGATGACGACCCGATGAAATTTTGGTTTCACACCTTCCTCGAAGTTGAGGAGGTGATGCCCGATCTTAGAAAGTCTTAGTCAGTCGGTTCACAGAGCGCAGGGTTAACTCACCGAATGGGCACCAGCTGATAGTCCAATGAGGGTTATGTTGTCTTTGTCGCCTCCAAAGTGCTGAATGTTTTCCTCGACCCATTCCAGAAGACACATCTGATCTTTCAGCCCCAGATTAAGAGCTCCTTCAGCGGCGCTAAGTTTCGAAGGGAGAAAACCCAGAGCACCTATGCGGTACCCAAACGACACTCCGATAAATGGAAGCTCAGACCATCCAACCATGGACTCAGTGTTGTGCATAGCTGCATTCCCACGATTGAAAGCGCCTCCGTGCAGATACACGGCCACTGGCAGCGCCGATGAAGTATTGTAGTGGGCTTGTCGGAATACGTTCACGGTTAAGCAGTCCTCGCTTTCCTCGAGTGTCGGACCTACCTTGAGGAACTGCTGCGCAGGCGCTCGTGGGCCGAATTGTGACGCATCTATTGTCCCTTGGCCCGTCCCGACCTTCATCGGAGGCCGGAAGCGAAGTTCGCCTGTAGGGGGCAGGGCATAATGAATGCCTCTAAATGATTCGATAGCATTTGGATAGGGACCGTGGGATGTAACTCCTACAACTGAGCCTTGCGGGAGCTGGACTCGCGGTCTCTGTGTTGAGTCAATGCCTGTGCTGGTAGGTAGCGGCTCGTCAAGCAACATCGTGTCTTGAAGATGCAACTAATGTTTGGACTCTTTTAAATGTAAGGGTTCCGAAAGTATCAGCAAGGGAAGTAATACGAAGAGATGCTAGTCTTCGCGTTAGGGCGGATTGTGTCTGCAGTAACCGACGAGCGGTAAATTATCAATCTCCGCTGCGCATAAGTCCGTAAGAGTTACGACGGAACACAAAGCGTGGGGTGCTTATAAGAATGCTGCATATTACGTGGGCGCGACTCCGGGGCGCGCGTGCATAATGCACAGTGAATAGTATACGTAACTTCTAGCCCTGCCGTCGCAGGCTAGCGCTTATCACCTATCGGCAGTAATGTAGCCGGGAATCGACGCGGTCGATGCCGAATAATATAGACTTAGTTGCCTTAAGTTTACTTTTACCGAAGTCCGCTATCCCTTTAGATTAACGATATACGACGGGATCTTATAGATATTCTAGATATTCTTAACTTAACGGTAAAGTATAATCTATAGGTATAACTTTAGGGCGTATATAGCGTACTATATACTATATAATATATAACTTATAAAATCTTATACTACTATTATCGCCTACTAAATTCTATATATAAGCTAGAGAACTATTATAGTAATATTTAGAGTTGCTTTAAAGAGATAATATAGTCGAGTACTAAACGTATATTATAAAGTTAGAGTATATTATCTTCTTATTATTATTCTTAAGTAGTCGTTAACTACTTAAGTTCTATAAGTATATAGTAAGGCTATTCTTAACTAATCTTTTTTTCTTAACTATCGTATTATAGTAATATTTAGGGTTGCTCTAAAGAGATAATCTAAGGTAGAAAAACGAGTTTAATTTAGCTTAAGTCTCGACCTTTTTTCTTTCTTTTTTCTTATAGGCGTAATAATATATATATAAATAGCTTAGATTTAAAGTCTGCTTATTTCTACGTCCTCTTAATAGATATATATATACATTTAAAAGTTAGGTCCTTTACTTATTTTAGGCTATCTTAATATATAAAACCTTACCTTTACTAAGAGCGTAATAATTATTTTATATTATACTTAATTAGAATTATTACGCTCGCTTTATCTATTTACCTTTACTTATTACGCTCGCTTTATCTATTTACCTTTACTTATTACGCTCGCTTTATCTACTTATCTTTACTTATTACGCTCGCTTTCTATAGAATCTATTACGCCTTAATATCTTCGGTATCTCTATTAAATTATTCTTATTCTTCTATTCAAACTTACGCTTTTATTATATACTATAATAATATTTAAAGTTGCTTTAAAGAGATAATATAATTAAGTACTAGACGTATATTATAAAGTTAAAATATATTATCTTCTTCTTATTAGTTATTATTAAGTGCTCGTTAATTACTTAATTTTATAAGTATATTATAAGGCTACTCTTAGCTAACCTTTCTTTTTTAACTATCTTATCTTATACTATACTCTTTAATTTTATAATATTCCTCTCTTCTCTATTATTAACTACTCTTAGTTAAGTATTAATCGCTTATTATATAATAACCTATACGTATTTTATAAACGTAGTTAATTAATCTAGAACGTAATACTAATATATTACGCGTAATATAAGAAAAAGCGTTATTAAACGCGTCTACTACTATTATATTTTACTTCTTTATATACTCCTTCTCTCTTTTATTTTTACTATTATCGTCTTTTACGTTTTTATCTTTATCGTTACTCTCTTCTTTAAATAACTTAATAGTATAAGTATCTCGAGATCGCTATAATCTCTTAGTAAAAGCTTTATCGTTTATATTTAAACGCGCTAATCGTTATCGCGGCTTATTTTCTTAGATAGTTATACTATCTAAGGTAGTTAATCTAATAGATAATATCTTAATTAACGATTAAGAAGAGTTAGAGCTAGTAATAATAGTAGTAGTAATAGCTAATAATAACTAGTTTATAAGATATAATAACTTTTATAACTTAAAGCTAAAGTTTAACTCGTTTAGTTATTATAGTTATTCTTATACTTTATTATCTTCTTATATAGTCTATTATCGAAGCTAATTAGTAATCTTCTTAGCTCGCGCTTTATTCTTCTCTTTATCGTAAATATCGATACTATACTTATTCTAGTTAGCTAAAAGATCGGCTTCGCTAGTATTATTAATATATTAATTAGTAGATAATCTCTTTTCTTTATATAGAAAGAATAACTTAGTTTAACTAATCTATAAATCGTATTTAAACTACTTCTTTCTAAAGGTCTTCTTCTTAAGTACTACGACTTTATTAATTCTACTAAAGACTACTCTTATAGTATCTCTTTTTTATCTTTTAATAGTATCGTTAATACTATTAAGATTAGTTAAAAATCTCTTCTTTATAAAATATAAATCGAAATCGTCTATTCGTTAACGACTAATAAGACTATCTAAAATTAAACTAAAACCCGCGATACTTATAGTAGCTAAGAAAGAGTATCTAATAGCGTTATATTTATTACTAAGTTTTAATAGTAAGTTATAAGCCGATATAAAGTCTTAATAAGCCGCTATAATCTTATTAAAAGTATTTATTTTAATAACTTTATAGTTCTTATTTATATTTATTATAATAAACTAAGATAGTATAGTATATCGCGTTCGCTTTACGCTCTAAGTACTATATAATAGATATAGAAAGATAATTCTAATCTATCTTTATAAGTATAAAATAAGTATCTAATTAATACTAAACTTCTTCTTTATCTTATTAGTATAGTAAGCCGAGGTAATTATATAAACTAGAGAACTAGCTTTATATAACTTCGTTTATTTAAGTATACTAACTTACTTCTTTAGGTTCTTCTTCTTATATATCTTAGATAAGATCTTTATATAATCGTCGGCTTTCTTATTCTTAAAAGATAAAGTACTTTAAATTTAGTATACGCTTCGTTTATAAGATTCTAGTCGTTTAATATCAATATTAATATACTAAAAGAAGGTTAAAGATCTATTTAAAACCTCTTAGTACTTTATATAATATAAATAGAAAATAAAGATCGTAATATAATTAAGTTAAACTATATAGTATAATATAAAGTACTTTAGACTTTATTATATAATCTATTAATCGAGACTAAAGAAACTATTATATAGCTATCTCTTATTTTTTACGTTATTTATAACTTAAAGGTAGTACTTATATATCTTTAACTTAAGAAGGATATATTTTAATATAGTATAGCCCTTATTATTCTTATATATAAGATAGTTCTCCTTAGAAACCTTATTATATTTAATAGCGAATAAGTTTATAAATAAATTAATATTTATACTCTTCTTTTTCTTCTAGTTTTACTATTCCTCTTTACTAAATAGCTTTTTAAAGAGCTTCTTTTATTCGTTCTTTATTAATTAATCCTATATAGTAGGCGAGTACTTAAATTAATATAAATCTAATTTATTAGCGTTAACTTATAGTCGATTCTTGTATCGCTACTAGCTATATAACTTAGTTCGCTATAATTAATCTAGTAAGCCTCGCTTTACTATATAATAAATTAACTCTAATCTCTCCTTAAGGGCTTATTTTAAGATATTCTTAACCTAAAGTCTTATAATACTACTAAAGTCCTTTAGATATTAATAGTATACTTTAAGGCCTTTTCTATTAATCTTATTTTATTTAACGATTAGATCTACTTAAGTAGCGTTATTAAGGTTTAGGGTTAGGGTTAGGGTTAGGGTTAGGGTTAGGGTTAGG